>OX578143.1:26482510-27050010 GCA_951213105.1 Amaurobius ferox
CATATAAAATTGAAAATTTTTATTTTTCTATTTGATTTATCAAATGTTTGTTCTGTTAATTAGATTTTAAGACTCTAAATTACCTGGAAGTATGAGTGTTCTGGTTAACTAACAAATTGCACATTTTTGTCTATGACACAAATTAATAAATATTTGAAATTACTAATTATCCATCTTCATTTTAACATATGATCTATCATTAAACAAAATTTCAAGTCTCTACCTTAATAAACCTGGAATTATATGTTCATTTGACGATTAGAACGTTTTTACCTATAAAAACTAAAATAAAATAAAAATATTTGAAACAACAATTATCCATGTTGATTTTATCAAATGAGCTACACTTATGCACAAAATGTCAAGCCCCTCCCTCAACAAACTTGGAGCTTCAAGTTTATTCATCAAATCGAACATTTTAACCTGTAAGATCTCCCGAAATAATATATATTTGAAAAAGTCATGTAGATTTTATCAAACAATCTACTTTTGATCCAAATTTATGGTTCTTAGCTCAATAAATCTGGAGTTTCATTTTTATTCGACAACAAGGATACTTTTTTTATGACGTCCCCTAAAATAATCAATATTTGAAAACACCAGTTATACATGTTTATTTTACACAAGATCTAGCTTTGTACTATATATCAAGTCTCTATCTCAATAAACTTGGAGTTTAACGTTGATTCAACAATTCGAACATTTTTGCTTATGACAAAATAATAAATACCCCCTAAAATAACAAATATTTCAAAACAGCAATGCTGCTTTTATCACATGGTGTACCTTTGTACCAAATTTAAGCTCCCTACCTCAATAAACTTGGATTTTCACGTTCTTTTAACAATTCGAACATTTCCCCCTAAGACACCCCCTAATATAATAAATATTTGGAAATAACAATTGTATTAAATTTTTAATCCCTTGTTTAATAAATCTAGAGTTTTACATTAACTCAAAAGTTTTAAAATTTTTACCTGTAACACGCCAAAAATAATAAATATTTGAAAGCATCACTTATCCATATTACATCACTTATCCATATTGACCACATCACTCATCCATATGATCCATTTTTGACTAGAAGGCTAAAAATGACCTCAGAACAACATATTGAGGTTTTTAATGTATCAAAAACAATGAAATCTTACTTTTGAAATGATGCATAACAAACGGCGATATGAGCATTGAAAATATTTTTAATTTTTATTTTAAAAAACCTTGTAGAAAAAGAACAGTTGTATTTTTATACTTTAAATGTAGATTTTCTCAAAATTTCTTTTTTTTTTCACGCAATTGCACCTTTATCTCACAATATACTCAATATTTTACTTTGAAGAAACTTTTCACAAATACAGTGCTTCCAAAAGTGTTCGTACACTTTAAAAATTTGCAAAAAAAGGGCTGTCGCCTGGAATTGAATTCGAATATAAAGTTCAATATTTTTTCATATCATCTCTGTGATTCTGAATAAAACCTAACATTTTTTTTTAAATATTGACTCATTTTTTTTTATAAAAATGAAAATGCAAGGAGGCAGAGAAAGAACACGTCAAAAAAGTAATCGTACACCGAAACATTTTCGGAAAAATTCATAAATAAAATTATTGTCTGCCACTTCTTTTATTTTTGCATTGTTGCGACATTTAAAAAATCGTTTGGCTTTAATCTTTGCTTGCTTACTTCGTAATATTTATAGTATTATTTAAAAATGGCTCGTAGTCGTAAGGAAACAAGGAACAGCATTCAAAAATTGATTATTTTTCATCATAGTAGCAGTAAATCAGTTCATAATATCGCTAAATTAGTAAATTTACCCCATTCTACGGTGTAGTATGTGATAAAACGCTTTAAAGAAGAAAATCGGATCGAAAACAAGGTAAGAAAAGGTCGTCCGGCAAAGTTAACTCAACGTGATCAGAGATTTGTAGTTCCAAAATTTGTGAAAAATCCACATTTGAGGGCTGCAAACATTTCTACAGAATTTACTGAAAAATTTTCTACTTCAATTTCATTTGAAACTGTTCGACGAGTGCTCAGATCATCTGGAATACATGGGCATTCTGCCCGAAGAAAATTTTTTGTAAGTGCGAAAAATAGAAAGCTTAGGCTTTCCTTCGCAAAATCAATGACAAATAAGCCCAAAACGTATTGAAATCATGTCTTATTTGCAGATGAAATCAAATTTAACATTTTTGGTTCCGATAGACGTATAGTTGTATGGAGAAGACAAAATGAGGAACTTAATCCCAAGAATTTAGTTGGAACAGTAAAGCATGGCGGTGGAGGTGTCCATGTGTGGGGCAGTGGCGGATTTCAGGAGGGGCGATCGAGGCGGTCGCCCCCCCCCCAAACGCCTGACTAATGTCGACGTTTTATCAAATAAATTATAAAATTAAAAATATATATATATCATTAGGGAGATACTTTGGTCTTGCTCTCCCTCCCTTAGTTTATCCACGAAATCTCGCTCCCATAATAAAAGTAAAAAGAAAGCTCGAGATGCTGTCTTTGATACAATTACGATAATAAGTGAATTTAAGAAAAATGTGGAATCCGATTTCGGGAATATATGCAGAGATTGAGGGAATGTATAATGATCTTGGAATTGAAATAAAAATACCACGTACTGCTGGACGCCAAGTTCATAGATCAACTTCTCCTAACATAACTCCTGAAGATTATTACAGAATAAATGCTTACTTGCCTTTGTTAAACTCCGTCCAAGAAGACTTAAAAGACCGATTCGCACAGGAAAATCTGGATGTCTTATGTAATGCCAGAAATGTAAAGTATTAAATATTTGGAAGGATTAAAATGATAGAACCAGGATTGCGGGCGGATTATCCCCACGCTAAGCAGGTGGGCGATAGTATACAGGTGGCCCCATATCTTACATACCACGCCCCATGTTTACATACCACACTAAGCCGTTTGGCGGCAACCGAGACGGCGACCCCATGTCTACGGATTAGCCCTCAGCTCTACATTCCAGCACGTAGGCCGCCCACCGAAAAAGGGATATAAGTGAGAGTTGCTCAAAGTTGAAGGTCAGAATTGGTCAAGGCAGGCTGTTGGAGTTGGACTAGAAAAGAGTAAGCGGCTGTAGCAGTGTTAAGAGTTGTGTGTGCGTCTCTGATATAGGAATTCGAAGGAGAGCTCATGTTCATCTGGTATTGCAAGTGTAAAGTGTGACAAAGCATCGGTGTTACCCAAGTTATATGAAAGAAGATCAGGTACCGTACAATTAACTATATGAGGATAACCTCTCTGTCTAAATTTGTGTTTTTAAGGAAAAGCTAATTAATGCATCCCACCAAGTGCTCCAACCAAATATCAATTCATCTGGTATTACACCCCCCGAACTACCCTTGAGATGTATTCCACTATTGTGATACTTATTGAATTTGTAAAACTAAGGAGTGTAAATTAAGTATGTGATAAATAAATGTTAGTTCCTTTACTATTAACCTTATTTTTAGTTTGTTAACTTAGTATCCCGTTAAGCACAAAAATGGGTGGGTTTTGCGGCCACCAACGCAATGTACACAGCAGTATGTTTAGAACATATTACATATATAATCAATATACAAATTAATAATTAATTTAATGTAAAATGCATTTTTGACAATTATAATTTTAATAAATAAAATTAAAAATCGGCACATCTTATATTTACAAGATTTAGTACCATCGACTCTTTTAGCGAAAATCCACACGGACGAAGAGTCACTCCTCCCATCTTGGACAGAGCTAAGCAAAAAGTATCACAGAATAGCCGAACTGGGAGTGGAAGAAATGAACAGTACACTTCAAGTTGAGGTGATTAACTGGAGAACCAAATGGATGCGAGAAAATACCGATACCGGCAGAGTACACAAGTCTGCTTTTGAAGCACTACAAAACTGTGATCCTGCAGTGTACTATGTGATCTACGTGTTACTGAAAGTTCTTGTAACATTACCAATTACTGTAGCAACCGCCGAGGGTAGCTTCTCAGCACTAAAACGATTGAAGACATGGCTTCGAAACACAATTAGAGAAGATCGGCTAGTGGGATTGACTTTGTTGCATGTGCATTATGGTATCGCAATTTCACCAGTAACAATTTTAGATCGATTTGCTAAAGAAAAAGCAAGAAGACTTGAGTTGATATTATAATGATGATCCTTCCTGGGAGGTTAACGGCGCCAGGGTTTTTGCGATGGACTCCGTAAGGCTGTTAGGGATAATGATCGACAATAAGCTGAATTGGCAATTACATTTGAATAGTGTTATAGGTACTACCCCTGGCAAAAATTATGGAATCACTTCCATGTTATTTCAATGGGATACGAAGTTCAATACTCTACAACTTTTGATGCACAGATACACCTGAAAAACCCTTTTTGAGCGAAATTGCAGAACTTTAAACGCTTAACAAAACAACTCGCATTTCAGTTGGAAAGTGTTTCATAATCAAAGCTTTATGCATGATTGATCTTTCTTGTTACACTCTCATCTGGATTTCTTTCCGGCTAACTGCGATGCTGCCAATGACTAGAACGGAGAACGATTTTATCAGAATATTACTACTCTCTAAAAAAGGTACTAAAGGAATGCAGAAATGCTAGCAGACTATGTTCAGAAACACATAAAAAGCGACAAGTTTTCTGTGTGAGAATTATAATAAGATATGCATATGCAAATGTGTGAAATTTGTTTTATAGATATTTCAAACACTAGAACTAATCTCGTGTTTAATGGCTATTGTCATATTAAACAAGAAAGATCAATCATGCATAAAGCATTGATTATGAAACACTTTCCAAGTTCAATGCAATTTTATTTAAACATCTCCAAAATGCGATATAACTTTATTCGACGTAATGCGATATTCCTCGGTAATATTTTTAAAATTATCACAATACTACATTAATTTATTATATTTGAAAACTTAAAACTTCATCGAAAAAATGCACTTCATTCAAATGACGGCATTGAAATATAAATTGCCTGGTTTAAACATCCCTAAAATGCGATACATTCCTCGGTAATACTTTTAAAATTATCATAATACTACAATAATTTATTATATTTGAAAACTTCATCGAAAACAAATGAAATTTATTCAAATGACGTCATCGAAATATAATACGCCTGGCTCTTTCTATAAAAGCAGCATTTCATTCATAAACTCTTTTCCAATCATTTCATTCATCACAATACTATAATAATGTATTTTATTTAAAAACTAAAGACCATGGTGGTACAAGTAATTAAACTCTATGCATAAAACTTCATCGAAAAAATCGTCTTCTTGCAATTCGTCAATGCAGCAATTCTTATACAACTCATTCTGCATCTTTTGGTGTTTACATTCTGTGTAAGTGAAAATTAGGCTTCGTTGTAAAAATAATCAAAGTTGGATGGTCATTTAAACTCAAATATATTGTAATTGCGTTGTTTCAGTATGTAGAATGTAGATGCACAGAATTTAAATATGTAAACAAAAATAAAGCGGTTTTAGGACGGATACAACACTAAATATGAATTAAAAATAACTTTAAAAATCACGATTTTGATACCAGATGGGTGCCATATTTTATTTTGAAGTGGGTCATGTGATCTCTTCATATAATGGTCACGTGATTTCTTCATATAAAAGGTGTAATTATTATTTTAATTTTTATTTAAAAAACTACTGAATATATTTTGCTAAAATTTTTTTATATATTTTATGGGATAATTTGAATATTTCCGAAAACTTTCGAAGCAATTTGTGAATTTTAAATCCGCTTAAAAAAATGTTTGAAAAATTAGGTCCCATAGGGTTCAATGTATTTCATTTTTTCAACCCGAGTTCAATCCAAAACTAATTGGGTGATATTATTCATTTATATTCCCATAGGTCCCACTGACCGTCTGAACAACATACTAAAATTTCATTTTGATAAAGTCATTTTTACTGCATTTATCTTGCTAACGGACGGACGGACAGACAGACAGACAAACGGAATGAACAAAGTCATAAACATTTTTCAACTATGCTGTAAAGTGTTAAAAAAAACCAAATATTACAAAGGTAAAGGTTTCATCTCATGGATACACAAAACGGCAAAATTTGTTATCCAGTGTTATATTATAAATAAGTGAACTTTTAGAGATATTATAGTATACTTTTATAATTAAATATATTATAGATTAGATTTATATTGTATTGAAAATATATGTCACAATACCTCGTCTGGAACTTGCGTGTAATGTGAGTACATGTCATGAAGCGAAAGCAAAAACCCTTTGTCCAAGCTTATGTGCATATCTTGAAGCAGAACTTTACAGAATCTGCAATAAATATTTCATTTTCAAAGCTGATATACACTTGCATAATAGTACTCATTAAAACAGAGAGCATTTGAAAATAAAATATTTTCAAATGCATATGTGTATATCTTGAAGCAGAACGTTGCAAAATCTACAATAAATATTTCAGTTTTAAAGCTGATATACATTTGCATAATAGTACTCACTAAAACAGAGAGCATTTGAAAATAAAATATTTTCTGAAGATTTCAAAATTCTTAAACATTAGGAGTTCACAAGGCGAGCTGTTCACCATTATATACAGAAAAAAAAGTCAGCAATAATAAATTATTACCAGATTTGTGCAAGATTTGTCAGTTTTCACCAATATTGTCAGTTTTCACCAATATTTGCGCAATATGGAGTGCATCTTTGAACGTGGTTATACAACCATATGTACCAGATATCACGCGATGTTCATTCAATACTTAACAGCTATATCTAAGACTTATGACAATTATTACAATTTATATTACAATTTAAATTGCGTGTTCGATTTCAATGATTTTTTAAATTGATTTTAAATTAGTTATGTTTATGTGGTAACTCAGCGTACACGTTAGATCTATCTAGTGTAGTAAAGTGATCATGACTGATCAAAGAAAATGTATTGTAGCGCCCTTTTAGCTGATAATTTAAATAGTTAGGAAAACGAACTCGGTATAAAAGCGAGATAGATGAACCAATTACAAAGTTGTGGGGATCATTGTCGAGTAAGTAGAAATCAATCCTAAAACTGTTACAGAAGGAATTTATTGGACAGAATATGGTTATTGACGAATAACTGTCATTTTCAGAAATGCTAAAATAAACAACACTCACATATAGGAATCTAAATTCAAAGTTCCCTCCACCTGCAACAATGCCCATTTGAATTCGAGAAAGAATATGACTGTGTACTTTGACAAGCATTGAAGAAATCACCCTGTTACAGTCCTTGATGATACGAATTTTGGCGGGGTAATTATTGACTTCCATATATGCGTTTCTTATGTAGATTCCTACTAATTACACAATCCTCTACAATTTTGCAATTTGTACTTTTCTTCTATCTCGATTTGTTGGGGAGTTTGTCATTCTAACCTTTTGATTTTCCGCTAGGGGCGCTGCATTGCTTCTAATTCAACCGAGTACTGTAGATCGACCTTTTACTGTAGATCGACATAATGAGTACACTCATGAGACTTTCAGTACAAAGTTATTGGGATGCTTTAAGACTTTTCTAGGAACCTTATGTATCTTTGTCTTCCTCTCTACACGTGTGTGTGTAAGCGAGAGAGTGAACGAGAGAGTGTGGGAGATAGTGAGAGATAGAGAGAGAGAGGGGGACAGAGAAAGTGGGACAGAGAGAGGGCGAGAGAGAGGATACGAGTGAAAGAGCGAAGTGGGAGAGAAAGGGGGGGGGGAGGAGACACGCTATAATTTAAAATTCAATGCATGCATTACCTTGAAATTTTATGTGCAGATATATTATGTAAAAACTAAAACTAGATGCACTTTTTTGTAGTTCGCATAGTTAGAACGGGAATTATTGGAAAGTAAGATTTTCATAGCAATAAATAGAGACGATATAAATAATTTGGAAACAGCGGTAATTGATAGTAGTATAATCTTGTAGGAAATGATAATTTGAACTACTCTCTATGTCAATGGTGTAAAAATAGTTTTTTATACAAATCAATTGGAATGCATTGGATTCATCATCGTGACTGACCTGTTGCCAACTTGATATAAATAAATTGAAAAAAAAATATGAGTATAATAACTTGCAAACGAGAACTCATAAATATATACTTTTTTTTCCAACCTGACACACTAATTATAGCACAAGTGGAAATAAATAATATAGAATAGGAGCTTATAAGAAAATCAGATTGAACCTCGCCTAATGACTTTTACTAAATTGATGGAGCGTGCAGAGATAAAACTGTGGTGCGGGCACTCACTTCAGAGTCTTGGTGGTTCGCGAAGAGTGCAAAAGCAGCGCCACGTCAAAGAAGGGTTTGGGCCCACTTCTTCGGACTACGTACTGTGGCGTGGTACCTGGATGCAGGACGGTAGGGAAGACAGCATCCGGAAGTTGATTGTCTACCTGTGGAGAGAAGGAGGGAGGAGGGGACGAGGTCAGTATCCATGGGAGTCATGTTATACATTTAAGTAAAAATTTGCTTGGAAATATAAAGATATATTCAAGAAAAGATAATATGGCTGCCAATATCTATGGCTGTCTTGGCGAGAAATTGAGCAACTTTGATGACAAATTTTGAGTAATATAACCAACTTGGTAGTTTTGGGGAATTGTCGCCAAGTTGGTGATCATTCAATATATCTGAAAATCAAATTAAAAAATATTGTTGTTACTAAGTACTACAGGGTAGAAATCTGCCTAATACCATCAATTTAGACTGTAACCCAGTGGGGATGGCAGCCATAGAAACTGTACTCTTTCCCCTGACCCATCACTTCTCGGAAAAACACCCGAACTTACAGATTTTTCGCGTACATACTCCGCTCCACTTAAACACGATGATTTTGGGTGGCGTCGAGGATTGAACTCGGGACCTCCTCTTGCGATTCTTTCACCTTGGCTATCCTGGCTAAAAATATAAGCCAATTTAAAAATAAAATTTTTTGGGGGCGAAATAACTCAGTGGTTAAAGCCCGTGGTAGACCCGTGTTCAATTCTCCACGCTGCCCAAGATGTCTACTTCATGTCTATGCAGAGTATGGGCAAGCTAAATCTGTTGATCTTAAAGTCCGAGTAATTATTTGTTAGGGAAAGGATGGTACAATCCTTGTGGTTGCATCTCATTGGGTTTCAGTCTAATTAAGTAGCACTATCCTGGCCGTCTAAACAGTTGTCTTATACCTTCGAGTTGGCCAGATGGTCTGGGTAGGAAAAAATAAAATTTCAAAATAAACGAAAATAAAGGATTTTTTAGTGTTTATCATACAGTTTTGTTACCTGAAATCGGTGCATTTTGAGGTGAGCAAACGTCTGGTAAGGGGATTTGCGAAGTTGGCACCAGAAAGCAGGACTGTAAAAACGTCGAAGTTGCCCAAAGAAAGGTTTGATCATCTGCATCTTACTCAAGTCCACCTGAAAAGAAAATGGATTAGATCACCAAAATTTAATGATAGCTAAAATTTACATATTTGAAAATAAAAGTTTCGAAATTTCAACTCAAGATTTAATATATTTGATCTATTTTCAATGTACTCAAACCATATTTACTTTATTTTCGTAATAGATTAGAAACCTGTTCAATAAATATAAGTTCGCCAAATATTCTATTGCGGTGCAACATAATGAAAAGTTCCTATGACGTTGACGATACTCACATGGTATGCAAACTGTGTAGTGCTGGATAGTAATGGGTGTATTGATTCAGCTGTATAATGCTGAGATTCATTCTGAAGTTATACTGTCTTCAGCTCTCTCTCACACAGAGAGAGACAGACTCGACCCAGTTATAACGAGCATCCACTAATTTGTTCGTTAAATCGATACGATTGTTAAATCCGTTCTACAGTATAACAATGTATAATTTGAAGAAGGAAGAGCTTAGGGAGATATGAGGATCCCTGAGAGCTGTAAATGTAATGTGAAATAATACAGTGGACACCAATCTATATCTGTAAAAGAAAAATCTCGTTAGACAATAGCATATGAACATTGAATAGCGTATCAACTGGTTTCAAATGCAATAAAAATCAGTTCCAACCTGAGCGCCAGTACCAACATATGCAAGAATGCGTCTGTTCTTGCCTTTGTTGGTACTGGTGTTCTGCCTCATTTGTCGGTTGATATCTTATTCAATCCTTATATCTTGTTGTCTATCGAAGTTTTTTTTTTGAGATTCATTTTCACAGCAGTCAGTATGGGGTACGTGACCCCCTGTCTTAAAGAAAAAAAAAACACTTTAGGCTGTCGGCTTAAGTCCATATTCTAGGAGTTTTTATATATCATATTTTATTTACATAGGGGCACGGTTCACATTCCATTTCAACAAAGCCATTTACACGAAAGCTACATAATATAAGTATTCATTTTCAGCTTTGCAGCGACAGCCTAAAGTTTATAATTTATGCGTTTTTAGAGTTATGGGGGAATATTTTTTGAGTGTCTGATGCTTATATGTTCTGATTTATTATACTCTCCCTTCGAGTGAGGGCTGGGAGAACATAATCCGTCAGCAGCATCCGCCAACCCATTACTTCCTTTCTTACTTCTACATCCATTTATGAGCAAGTCCAGATATTCTTTCATTTTGAATCCTTTTTTTGGCATTTTTGTTAGTTTTATTATTTTGTACGCTCATTATACCCGGAGAAAGAAAACTTTTCCGTAAAGAACAGGAATATTCGCGTTGAAGTAATATAGTACCAATGAAAAGTTCATAATTTCCACGTAAAATCTCAAATTTCGCCATATATGGGTCCGTTATGAGTGACTTCTACTGTGGTATAAGAATGCAAAAGTTGACGAAATCGTATTTCACCTGTAAGTAGTCCTTGAGCTGTGCTTTTTGTTGATCGGCGGCCCATTTGTCTTCTAGCCAGGCCGAGAGCTCTAGGGTGAGAAGTTTCCAAGTGCGATTTATTTCGATTTCCCAGATGGCCGGGCATGGGGTGAGGCTGGCGTAGGCCAGCTCGCGGTGGGCCTCGTTGACGAGTGACAATCCGACACTATCTAGAGATAGAAAGCACTCCAAATTCGCTCTTTCGCCATCTACTGCCTGAAATGAGATATTGGGAATTGAAACATATATTTTTAAGCAAAAGCAAGTTTCTCTGAATTTTTCATTAATTTGAATATGCCAATAATCTGAGGATCAATAAAGCGTATAAAATATCTTAGCATTAACAAGTTGATCTAATACTAATGAGAGAGACAGGCTCGGCATTTAGGTTTGTCTATTTAATTTTCGATGATCTAAGTATCTCGAGTTTAGAGTTTTTATCTCTTTTGCATACAGAATTTATAGGAACCAAATATGTATTATGAGACGTTTTTATCAAATCTACTTGTTCAAATCTACTATTCCTCAATTTGTTTTTTATCTCTTCATTATTATTTTAGGAAGTTCAATATGATCCTAAAGATACAGGAAGTTTCAAAGTTAAAATTAATCTCCATTCTAAAACACCCAACCGTAACTTTATTTTTAGAAAACACATGGATGAACTCATCTAAGAACGTCAAAAGCGTCTATCCCTTTCAGTAATTTCAAGTTTTGATTTTTCTTTAGTTACAATGCGTGAGTAATTTTGTCGACAAGTAACAAGTAATTTTGTATTCTTCTTTTCCTCGACAATAGATCTTATTAGATGCATTTAAATTTTGTCTTTTATTTCGATAAACATACGGTGAATATAAATTACAATGATTAATATTAGACTGAATCCTTTTACAACTAGGTAAAAGCTTTTCGTATTGATATACTCTTAAATATTGAAAGTCAATATGTAATTAAAGTAGTTGGATGTGGTGTAGACACAGCAATATATAAAGAAGGTCTGTCTCTAGACCTTGCAACGGACTTAAGTTTGTGGCAATTTGGCGTCGCCGTGGTCCCGAACCAGGGACCTGATGATTCGTAGACCGACATTATAGTCACTGAGCAAAAGCTAGCTTCTCCTCTGTTCTTATAATTCGGTTACTGGCTCGTGTGGCATCTTTGATAGATGTCTTTGCTGCCGCAAGTTATTTCTACAACACATCGTGTCTCAAACGAAAGATCGTGTTCTCAAAACATTGATGTTGCTCTCTGAAACTGAGCATCCGTATATTATATCCTCTAAACAAAAATATAGAAAACCTAATTATTTGGTAAACTTATTGATAAATCGCTTTATGATCTCAAACTTTACCAAACTCATCAAAAAAGTTGACAAATGGGCAACATTTCGAGAGATTTGTCCCTAAAATCATCTTCCCGTAAAGACAATTGGTTATTGTAAATGTTGTTTTCAAACTGGGAGATTTTTAAGATAGGAAAAAAGATATAAATTACTACAGGTAAAAAGCTTTAAGGTTTAAGAAACATTTATCTCTAAACAGGTTTATTATTTTTAACTCAATGTAGGAGCTTACTTTTCTGGCTTCTCTTGCAATTCTGTCGTCTTGAGTGAATAGCAGAACTCTTTGTTCTTTTTCGACGTACGATACCCAGTGCACTATGACCTTGTCTTTTCGAGTCTTTTTCGGTAAAAGACCATCTTCTGACTCGCTGTCGTCATCAGAACTGCTACTCTCTTCAATGGAAGACGTTCTGTATAAGAGAATGCCTAGTTATTGTATACAGACATACTTTGATAAAGAATTATGGCTAAGGAGATCGTATAAAAAACAAACATTTTCTCAATTGGAATGAAATAACAGGATATTTTATGGTATAATTATGTTACTATACAAAGTAGCTTCAAAACGTTTAAGGAATTCCTCAAGTTTGATACTTGCAACTTTAAGACATCCTATTGTCGTAAGCTGTCAATACTGTTACGAAAAGTGTTAAAACATAAGGACCGCACGCGATAGCTGTATGTGAGTAACCTCATTTAACTTGTAGCACAATTACCGTTTTGATAAATTCATTTGGAAATTGGGCCAGTCTGAAAAATGATTCGTCCTAGAATTCTAAATTTAATTCCATTTTGTTTATGAGAATAAAAAAATATGTATATAATGATTATTTACTTATAAATTGTTAAATATCATTTATTTATAAATTCTTAAATGCAATTTTTTTATTTTACAGATCTTCAAAAATTTGGGAAGGAAGTCATTAGAAAGATCGATTCTGCTGAAAACCAATAACGTTCCAGTTTTAAAAGATGGAAACAGTCGTACCAAATTTTCTTCAAATCACTCAATTTGTTTCTGAGATTGCGTATCCACAGAATCACACATACTCGTATATACTCAGATACACATACATAATCAATTGTACATATATATACTCAGGCACACCTAAACACTCGCACACAAATACACACGGACACAAATTCGAATTTTTAACTGTAATTTCCTTATAAATAATACTATGAATGGAATTGGGAAACAACGAAGAAAAAAATTACAGAAAAAAGTAATTATAGTTTGTAATTTATCTATTTCGTTCATAACTAACCAGGTAGTGTTCAACTGATTCTAAATTATCATTTTACTGTACAGCTTTTCTGTATAGCTGCTGTTGAGGTGTTTTCCAGCTTCTTACATTTTTATCTATAGAGGTACGGCAATCATTTCCAATGAATCAAATATGTTAAATTTTTCAATAAATAACCCTCTGTTTTTTTAGCCTAAAAATGTTCATCAAAGAGTTATTGAGGTTCCAAAGAACTTTACCTTGGATCATGTGCAACAGATCAATTTATTGTAACTGAATGTTTTGAAATAGAGAAGCTGTCACAGAGATACCTGTATTGCATTTAAACAAAGTACTTACTTATCTAATTTCTTATATCGTTTGAAAGGCATGCATAGGCAGTTCCAACAAGAAGCAGAATTGTCAGGATATCTGTAAAAGTCCTATAATCTCAATTTCACCTGTCGTGTGAACTTCATATAAAGACAAAATACAATTGTTTAGGTTAAAAATGGACAGCAAAAACAGGACATTTTGTTGTTTTCTCTGTTAATATACAAATTTTCTCTATCAGTGTAAACCAGGATTTAAGCCTGATTTATATGCATAAAGTAAACCGGATAGTACCTTGGAAGTTGAAGCTATTTGAAAGTACCACTCCTCTTTCATAAATGCTGCATTGTTTACTTGGTGACGCTCTCTTCTGCCTAATCTGCATGTGTAAACAGGGCTGTATCAGTTGAGTAGAGCTCTTGGTGAGCACCACCTGAGCAGAGGACTCAACACAAGAATCAGTACTTGTCGGAAATGGAAAAAAATTAAATTCGTTCAACTTTACTGAGAATATGAATGTTTGTGGATAATTCACGAAGCTAAAGTAATATTGTGTATTAAAAAACAAGAAGGTGGAACAGGCAGCATAACATGGCATTATTCGAAAGTTGGAAAAGACTGGCTTAGAATGTTGCAAATGAGCCAAAAAAAAATTGAGATGCACATGTATTAAATGCTGAAGATGAACGAATGTTAAATAGGCCCGTAGCTTTTTCCTGTAGATGGAAATCTCAATGTCATCACTATCTTCACCAGAAGTAGTATTGAATTCTCATTTGCGTCACATTGAATATTGTTTGGAGTTTTTCGATTCAACAGAGGTATAATCTTTTGGAGTTATTCCCAGGCACATCACATATATTTTCTTATCCATTGCAAGTTCACTGAGTGTAGTATTTCGATTATTTATTTAAACTCTTTCTCTTACGCATATCATTTCTCCGTACAAGCTGCAATCATCTTTTTCAACGATGAATGAAGCTCTTATAAAGCTTCACTCTTCTTTTTCAACAATATACATGAAAATATTTTTAAATATTTTTTCGCTGCAGAAAAACGGTGCCTGATGGTCATTGAACCGACTCATTTCTCCACTATCTTGCATACTTTCCTACTTTCCAAACTGTGCAGAATTGGTTACTCTACTAAAGAGGGGATAACAGAGTAGTAAAATTAGTTACTTACAGAAGCGCCATTTAGGTGGATCGGTAGGTGACTGTCCTCAACTGATTTCCAAATAATGATGGTTTTTTTTACCCAATTTCATCCTGTGGAATCATATTTTCATCAGTAGAGCACTGATCAATCAATTTTTGTTCCCCATACAAGGTAGGATCAAAAACTTCCGAGACTGTGCTGATATCTTCAACCCTGATTGGAAGAGAGGGGAACTATTTTACCGCGGTGTAGAGGCACATATGACGAGAGATGTGAAAAGGAAGAAACAAGTATTTTTCCAGACAATGCATGTCAGTGAACTGTAGTTCGCGTTCGTCGAAAAAGGAAATGATGTTTGAAGAACAACTTGCGAATATCAAATCTTGCCAGTGTTTGGGGAGATTGCCGACAGAAACATTGCATCTGCTGCAGCAGGTGCAATGTTCAGGGTTGGAGATATCGACACAGTCTCCGAAGTTTTTGATCCTACCTTGTATAAATTAGGCCGAACAACTACCATGGCGGCTTAATATAACGATTTGTGTTTTTTTTTCGATTACTGAAATTCTTTTGACTATTGCAGTATTACCGCAAAATAAATCACTGAATTATTACTGTATTTAAAATTATTTTAAGATTAATAAAAAAACAATGTACAAAAAATAGAAAAAATGTTCAAAATCACACCCACAGTGAGGTGAATGAAATCCGTCAACCTGTTCCATATTTTTTAGGGTTCTTCAGCACAAAATACTCGATAACTGCATTAGCAACAAAAGTATTCCACTCCTAATAGATTGGTTCTGTCATTACGACTAGGAATAAGATTTGTTTATGAGATGCAAAATGATTTCTTAACTACCAATAAACGTAACTGGTCAGTACCTGAGACTCGGCTGTTGTACAAGAGTTTTTCGCAGGGAGTGGAAGGAAACCTTTTCGAAACCGTATCCGTCTCTGTTAATTCGAGCGGGAAATCCTGAATGCTTCCTGTTGTAAAGGTTCCAAATGAGGGTCCGCTCTTGGCTCGGATCATCCCAGGTGTAAAGAACCGACTGGTAGGGATTCAGCAGAGTCACCTGGCTCTGGGATCTACAAAGAAATGGTAGCAAAAATGTGATGCAAGAAATACTAAATATAGTCTAGAAAAATTGTTTACTAAATATTTGATATTATCGAAGATACTATTCTGAAAAAAAGAATTTAGATGTTATCAAACTAAAATTGAGTTTTAGTTTCATTCTTATTAACACAATAATTTTAAAGATAAATGATCATCCATTTGTGAAACCCCAAGCAGCTCCAAATTAAAACTATTTCAATAAAGCTGTATTATATTTATTATTAATGCTGATTAGGGGGTATTTCCTAAGTGTTCTCAGTTTTGAACATATTTGTAATATAATTTTATGAATCGCCCTTTTTTATAATTTATTCTCTTCCAAAGTTCATATATTTTTCAAGCCATATGATTATAATAGCCACATTCTAGAGGTTAAATTTTATTAACGAATGATATTCATTCTTACACCACTTCGTACAGCATATTTATTACTTCCACTAAGTTTAAATTTAATCACCTCATTAAATTATAGTCAACAGCTTAATCATCTCATTAAATTATATCTGTTAGCGTATCAAAGTATTTGCAGAACCATATAGGATCTCCATAAAAGATAATGTTTAGGATTTATTCTTTCCTGTAATGCGGATTTATACCCTCATGATTTCATGTCATATGATATTGCTACTTTAAATATTTTCATTATATCCATATGCCATCTTCTAGAAATTCCTAACAACCTCTATTTGGCCACTTGGATTCTGATTTTCAAATTACTAACAAGCGCTTCCAAAACATGGGACTGCTACTGATTGTAACGGCTCAACCTAATTGATGCGTGGATTTCCACCACACGTTCTGTCAGAAAGCAAATATTGTTACTTCTCCCCATTAAAATAATCTCCGACATTGGCTGTGTCGAATATAAATACATATAATCAATTAATAAATTGTTAATGGAAAATGAGGACAGAGAACATAATATAAAACAATAACAAATTTATTTACACAATGATTATAATAATAATGAAATATTGCACTGACATTCTAATATAAACATGATTATTCTCAAATATCATCTCCTTACAGGTATTCTAATTTGCACCACTCTAATGGTAGGTTACATCAAATTTCCTTGCAAAATATTTGTCCCGCTACAAAAGAACGGCTTTCAAAAATTACACATTTAAAACATTTAAGTAAGGTTCTCCGTGATTAAATTACATTAAGATTGAAATCAACTCGTATCTAAACATATGTTACCTTAAATTACAATTAAGTTAATTTACACAAAAACCAATTATCCTGAATATGAAGGCTAATCGAATGCAGCGAGAGAGAGAGAGGGAAAATCGTGTCATCGACACAGTATGTAAAAATACATGCATGGCATATTTCAGTACTTCGAAGGATAACTCGTCAGCGAGTCGGGAGGCGACGGGTGTTCGTCATCTGCTCCGTGGATTGAGGACCTATCTCCTCGTATCTAAAATATCAAGTGTTCTCAAAACTTCTCTCAGAAAACTCACCCTCTCTCGGCATCCGAGAACTGTCACTTCCTACAAAGACTACGCCCCTGGCCGTCATTGGCCTGACACTAAAGCCCCTGTATATTTTCATTGGACAGTATCTCGTTACATCTCAGTTATTGGGTTCTGTCATCTCGGAGGGTTGGTTAAAACCCGAGAATTAATATGTATCAGCTGGCCCACGCATCCGGATGCATATGCGACCAGTGGTGGTCAAGAGGTCACCTTTTTCCCAGGGCGCCCACTGTGTCCCCTCAGTAACTGAGACTTCTCTGTCCACCAAGTCGAAGAAGCGTTGTTTACACTATTTTGCAGGTCTTTTTCTGGGGAATCATATACTCATTGTGACAGTAACTCAGGGACCATCTTTATCGATTGTAATCCCTCCACGACTTACAATGTTACATATTTACCATGTAACACTAATATCTCGTAAAATTGTGTTTTTCATCTATCCATCCCTAGAGGACGAAGGAGAATAATATTTGGATGTTTCTGACCGATCATCATTAATCAAGTACAACTGAATTTGGATTCTCTGGATTCTTTTTAACATTATCAATTATTGATGTGACAAATAATACCTTACATTATTTCATACATACACTGAAATATCAGTAATATAGATTTCTTAATGCACGCAAGTAGTTTTTATTCACAATATCTTAAACTGATTACTTTACCTTTTATAAAGGTCAATCCTAGTATAACACTAGGCACCAGTTTATCATTATTATTATTTTTCTTTTCAGTGACGAGTCTAATATTTTTCAGATGGAATAAAATCGCACATATAATTGTATATATAGCAGTAGTAGGATGCTACTGTAGGTGCACATGAGCTGTGGTAACCGCCACTATCATATTTCTCAGAATGAAGAGTGAATTTAAAGATCATTTTCGTTTCCTCGGTGATTTTCTCTGGTCCCAGTAGATATATTTTAAAAATTTTATTTCTGTATTAATAAATTTCAACGTAGCGAGCACTTTGAGACCTAAATTTCTAAATTAAAAAAATAATCATAATTGGAGGTGCAAAACTTAAAAGGTATCTTCCTACAATTTCATTGCTAAATTCCAGAAGAAAAATTCAGCGAGAGTATCTTCAATGGGTAAATAAAAGTGGGTTAAAGGCCCAGACCACACAACCAACCCTAGGGCTTACGGCAATCAAACGTGTGGCCGGGTAAAAGTGGGTGGACATTCTAAGACCCCAGTACCTACATGTACCCTGTTAAGGCATATTTACCTTCAAATTTTTCATCAGGGTGGAACAGTCCAGAGGTTAGTACGTGGGGATTGCACTCGGACGGCCCGAGTTCTGATTCCCTGCTACACCCAAACTGTCCCTGTGTTCACGCGAGAACGGGCACGTTAAATATATAAAGTCCCTTAAGTTCTTCCGAGAGATTGGTGGTAGGGAAAGGAGGGTATAGTTCCTATGCATGCCTCCCCTACTGAGTTCCGGTCTGGATTGTGTGGCACTTCCAGGCCGTCCAAACTGATACTTTACATCTTCAGGTAGGTCGGACGATCTGGGACGAAGAAGTCTTTCATTGTCAGAAATTCACGACATGGAGACTAAGATGAGCTCTGAAAAAGACTACTATAAAAAAAGACTACCTAAAATGACAACGAGAAGTTGTCCAACAATTATATATTAGTTAGATAGCCGTGCTCTACAATTACTAAATTGTTGTAAAACATTGACCTCAGATGTGAAAGTCACATCTTACTTCTGATGAATCTTCATAAATAGGTCTTCGCAGTAGTTGTCCACTCTCACAGGAGCATCACCAGACACATATTGTTGAAGAGCAATGGTTGTGGGAAGGTCCTCACCACTTTTAACTTCTACTTTCAAGGCACTCTGAAAGAGTTCATGAGGACAGATACATTTGCAGGTTTTGTATGACAGAAAGTGATTACATGTGTTTGAAAAAACATCAAAAATTGTTATTAAATTAGAATTTTCATCACTTTAGAGTATTATAAATGTGCAAAAATTTGATACAAACAGCAAATGGTTTTACCTAAAAACTCGAAATATAATTTTATTTCCTTTCTTTATTAAAATTATCGTACAAGATAGTATGGAAAATGTTTAATAAATTAAAATTATAATTGAATTTGATAGTTACAATTACGAATTTGATATTAACAATAGTTCCATGTTTCGGCTGGCCATTTGGCGCATTTTTAACTGTCGTAAATTGTTAAAATAAAATACAATGTAGTTAAGTACTTTAATTGTTCTAAACTCTCTCGATTTTTTCGGGCAAATTAGAAGTATGTCACCTAACTGTCAGATTTATTGAAAATACGACGGACAGCTTTAGATCTAAATTTGGATATGTATATTGCACACAGGGGGAGACAGATCACAATAAAATTATTGATTCACATTCTACACCGGAGAATAAATTTATGGAAACGAAGTGTTTTGGTACAATTCTTTAAAATCATGTACATACATACATACTGGTAGATGTAAATGTTTAATTTAAAATGTAGAGCTAGAAAAATCAATTCATAAATGATCTGCAGTTTAAGATCCTTCAAACTATGCAAATCACTACTGGCTATTAAGATATATATAGAGTGTCCCAAAAACATTGACCTCGGCTTTTCTTCCATAAATATTGATCTTATATATATATAATAAATTACAAAGTTGCGTAAAAAACAGTACAGAATTTTATGAAATCGGTAAAAATTTTCAAGGGATTAAATTTGAAGAACTACAAAATTTAAATTTTTATACGGAACCCGTACAAACATATTTCCTAAGAGTAAAATGTGCCCCATACACCAATAAGGTGATGTACAAAATTTCAGCATTTTATCATAAAAAGTCCCAGAGATATATTTAAACAAAGTTGGTGAAGCATGAATCACAAATTAAAATGGAAATGTTTACAGTAAGATTGCAAATGACGCAACGCAGAAATGCATCATAGGCAAATAATATCTGCCTCTTATCTTTAGATTTATACACAATTTTTCAAAAATATGCTTCTTGAAAAACACCTTAAAATTTTACATGATTAATTACAGAATAAAACTTGGAAATGACACAATCAAAATGAACATTAGAACAGCTTAGAAATGTATGCATATGCAAATATCTGCCTCTGATCGGTGCGTCACACAATCGCAACAAGGCCAACGGCCGTACCGTGCTGAAAACACCGGTTCTCGTTAGATCACCGAAGTGAAGCAGCATCGGGCGCGGTTAGTACTTGGTGGGTGACCACCTCGGAACGCCGCGTGCTGTTGGCCATCTCGGGTGCGGTATCCCCGTGGTTTGCGCGCTAGATTTGCACGCTGCCACAAATGCCGCCGTGTTCATGCGGAGTACGATCACGTTAAACATGTGGGTCCGTAAGTCCTTCCGAGAGGTTGGTGGTAGGGGAAGGAGGGTACGGTCCCTGTGGATGCCTCCCCCACTGGGTTCCGGTCTAAATTGGGTAGGCACTTCCCGGCCGTCCATACAGTTACCTTACACCTTTCTGGTAGGTCGGACGGTCTGGGTCTCAACAACAACAACACAATCGCAACAGAAGCATCATCACATGAGAAAGTTGTTTTTGCTCCGCTATTGATCAATCGCCTCGCTTACAAAAGCGTAGCGCACACAGATCGGTAGTCTGAGCGAAGTATTTCACATTTCTGCTACATTTTGAGAGTGTAGTTAGCCTGTACCGACAGTATGTTGCAATACAGCAACGAAGAATTTTTTGAAGTGCTTATGCTGTACAGTTTATGCAATCGCAATGCTAACGAAACTGCACTGGAATATCAACGTAATTTTCTCAATTCTCGACATCCTTCTGGGAGATTTATTTAGCGATTGGTACAACGAGTGCGTGAAAGAGGAAGCGTACATCGTGCAGGTGGACTAGATATGCCCAGACTTCACTCAACTGATGTGAAATTGATATCTTGGCTTACTTTTGCAATCATCCACATAATAGTGTTCGTACCGTTGCTTCAGAAATGAACGTATCAAGTGCAACAGTGTGGAGAATACTGAGACTGAATAAATGGCATCCGTTTAACATTCATGGTGTGCAAGGACAGGAGTCGACAGATTATGAACGTCGTCTAAATTCTTGCAATTGGGCTCTAAATCAGGAAGATGCAAATCCCTCTTTCCTGAAAAACGTAATTTGGACTGGCGAATGCTGTTTTTTAAACAAGATGAAATCATAAATCCTCAGAATGAGCACTTCTGGTCTGACACAAATCTATTCGCGGTACGTGATATTCATCATCAGAAGTAATTTTATGTGAATGTATGGTGTAGTATTTTATGAAACCGTTTGCTTGGATCCATACTGTATGATGGTACGTTGACGGATGACAGATATGTTAATGAGATTCTGAATGCTGTTATTCCTGATTTTATGGATGAACTGACCCTAACAGTACTCCCACATGTAGGGTTTCAACAACCCGGATCTACAGTTCACCATACTATAATTGTGAAACACTGGTTAAATAACGAGTTTCTAGACAAGTGGATTGGCTTGCATGGGTCAGTCGAATTTCCCCCTAGATCGCCTGATTTAACGTCTATGGATTTTTATTTGTGGGGTCGTTTACGCACAACTGTTTATCTGTCACCTCCCTAAAATAAAACAGAGTTGCAACAACGCATTCAAGGTGATTGTCGTGACATTACCGAACAAGAACATTATCGAGTGCACAGAAGTGTTATCAGGCGAATACAGCTCTGTATTGGCATGGATGGAAAACATTTTGAACAAGCTTTGTAATTTTTGTGTAAAGTTATTATTTCTACACAGTGTAGATACTTTTGTACCAATAAATAGCAAAATTTTTATTTATTTATGTAATCATTGTTTTCTTTCGTAATTTGCGCATGACCCCTGAAACGCGATCTGCCGACATGATTTTTTCCTTCTGAGAACCCATGTCGATGCATCAAAAAGTGGTTTAAGTCAGCATTTTTGTCTTTTCATATCGCTGGGACTTTTTATGATAAAATGCTGAAATTTTGTACATTACCCTATTAGTGTATGAGGCACATTTTACTCATTGGAAATGTTTTTGTACGGGGATCGTATAAAAATTTAAATTTTGTATTTCTTAAAATTCAATTACCTTGAAAATTTTGAATTTGTCGATTTCATAAAATTCTGTACCTTTTTTTTACGCAACTTTGTAATTTATTATATATGTCTAGGATTAATATTTAAGGAATAAAAGCCGAGGTCAATATTTTTGGGACACCCTGTATACTGGACCAACAAAATGAAGACATTTGACATCTTGGAAAGTGAACCAATTTCAAAATTGAATGTCCCCTGCTTAGAGAAAGCATTTCATCAACGTTTGGATTATTTCTGCAGAGATTGATAAGAGAAAGATTGGAAATATGACTACCAGATTGAGGCGTTCCATTGGCTTAAAATGATGAAAGAAGTGACGTCAGCACCATGGAAACAATTGAAAGACAATGAGGGAATACTGAAAAAGGGACATAAAGTTTCGTATAGAAATCCAATATCATAATCGGACTGATATAATATCACATCTTTTGCAAAAGGAACAGAGGGAGGGTAAAGACGCCAGATGACATTTAAGTATTTTTATTAATATATTATACTATAGTTGTATAATAAAGTGTTCCACAGATTGAGAAAGAAGTCTGATTTTTAACACTTTACAACAAAGTTGAAAAGTGTTTATGACTTTGTTCATTCTGTCTGTCCGTTAGCACGATAACTGCCGTAAAAATGACTTAATCAAAATGAAATTTTAGTATGTTGTTCAGACGGTCTGTAGGACCTATGGGAATATAAATGAATAATATCACCTTATTAGTTTTGGAATGAACTGAAATGAAATACAGTAGAGCCTTATGGGACCTAATTTTTCAAACATTTTTTAAGCGGATTTAAAATTCACAAATTGCTTCGAAAATTTTAGGTAATAGTCAAATTATTCAAAAAATATATAAAAAAAAATTCAGCGAAATATATTCAGTAGTTTTTTAAATAAAAATTAAAATAATAATGACACATCTTATATGAAACGATCACGTGAGTAGTTATAAAAGGGGCGTACCAGTCCAAAGAGGGGAGGTGGTGCCAGAGGAGGCCTCTCAGAGTGTCTTCCCTCTTTTGAGAGGATCCTCTCAGAGGGTCTTTAGACCCCCAGGAGGGAGGATGCCTCTCGATGCCCCCCCCTCTTTTGGAAGTTTGGTGAGGTGGTGCAGCACCCAATGCCTCTATTGGGAGGATGCCTCTTTCGAAAGAGGGCAATTGCGAAAGAGGCGTGATGACTCATACGGAGTGAATTGTCTTGAGAGGGGATGTCGCAATCAGACAATCTGGAAATGACGTGTCGCAATCAGCGATTAGAAGTGACCTTTGACAAGAGCTCTGAGCACACCCTCTCTGCTGTCTGGAAATAAAGTGAACGATCGTATCTGCGTGACGCAGTGGCGCACCCACGGGGGGGGGCCGAGGGGGCCCTGGCCCCCCCCTTGGGCTGACAAAGCAAAACGCGAAGGGCGCTGTCAGCACAAGGGAGAACTAGGTCTGCCTTCGAGAAAGTATAAAAAAAAAACATTTACAACCATTATTGTAATAAATAATTTTAATCATTGTGAAGAAAACAATTCCAGCATATCCCAACACTTACACTGAATGTAATTATACATATAAAGCTCTTTATCGTACTGTACAAATTATAAATTAATTCGCACTAAAGGCGCCAATTCTGGAAACCCGTTCTTCTTAAGACGTTTCTACCTGTGATTGAATTTAACTAATGGACTCGTCCAAAATCACGTGACCCAAACGCGCCTGGTGCTCTGTTCTGGACGAAACTCTATGGGGGAAGCGGCTGTTCGCTCGAAAACTCGAGGATTTCGTTTACCCAGTGAGAAAATTGTGGAAGTGAATAAATAGATCGTGCCAACGCTTCGCGAATTAAGTGTTGCTGTGAGTTGAAATAAAGTGCGACGTTACGACACAAGGTGATAACAGTGAATTGGTAGTTTCGGAACGAGGGCCTGCGTGGTGAATAGCTGAATTTAATAATGGTCCTGAACTTTCAACTGATCTTACAGTGAAATGCATCTTTAACGATCAGTGTGTGTGTTTATGTGCGTATTTCGGCTATATAGCAAATTTTGTTCTTGAATAACTGAGGAGCAAGGTAAAAAAAAAAGACAATGAGTGAAAAACGAAAAGGGCTAGGCCAACAGACACTGGGAAATTATTTAAAAAAAAAAGTAAGATTGCAAATAGTGACGTTCCCAACGACGTTTCCCTGAGCTCTTGTTACATTGATGAGGCTGCAGTCGAAGCAAGCAACAGCCGTGACCCCGGGCTGTCTTCAAACGCTTGTGAGGAGGTAAAGGTAGGACAAAACACAATACCAAACACAGTTGAAATAGAAATTCTGGCTGCAGATATTTTTAATTATGTCAAGAAATCTAACCTCACAGATGAAGATAGGATAACAGCGCTAAAAAATCTTTGGGAACCATATGCAAATTACAGTTTTCCTGCTACTGTCACTAGTGCTGTATCAAGTCAAGGAAAACCTCACCACACTCGGAAGTTCTGCTCATCTTGGTTGAGTAAGCATAACTGGCTAGCTTACTCAAAGGCAGAGGACAGTGCCTATTGCAAATTTTGTGTTCTCTTTGCACCCCATGAAGTTGGTTTAAGATCCACACAAGCTACAGGTCAACTTGTGTCAAAAGGATTTAATAATTGGAAGAAGGCCTTGGAGAAGTTCAGTCAACATGAAAATTTTTTCTATCATAAGGATTCAGTTCTCAAAGCAGTGCTGAGAGGTCATTCTCCACAATGAAGAGGTTGAAAACTTACTTGAGAAACAGTATGAGTGAAACCAGACTGAATGGACTGGCGTCAATGAACATTCACCGTGAAGTGGAAATTGATCCAGACCAGATAATTAATGCTCTGGCTACAAAGAAAAACAGGAGGCTGGACTTCGTTTTATAAATATGTATAGATCATAATTGAATAATATAACAATATGTAATCATGAGAGAGTGGTTGAAAACAAGTATACAGTATAAGCAGACCAGAACAAATAATTTTATCTTCATCTATTTCTTAATTTGTGTTGTTTTGTATAAATATCTACTACTACTTCTTCTAATCATTCAATTCTCTTGCACTGCACTAAAGAATTGTTAGTAATTTGATAAAAATAAATGTACAAAAAAAGACAACCGCCTTGTTAATTGATATGGCCTCTGATCATTTTTTCTCGGAAAATTTATCGAGGAGTCATCCTCTTTCATAAAAATTTTGTGCACCAATGGCCCCCCCCTTAGGAATATTCTGGGTGCGCCACTGGCGTGACGTAGTTAAAGCGCCCTCTGGCGAATTTTGATGAAGTGCTGCCATCTATCGGCATTTTTTTTCCAAAAGAATTTAATGTCTCACTTGTCAGGAGCGGGATTCGAACTTGGAACCAACCGATTACAGTGCCTGCGTCTTACCGCCATGCCACAGCACCCGTGCTACATAGATTATTTTCTTCGAAGTGTACCTTATCAGAGGAAGCAGAAGATAGATTATTTTTCGCTCGGTGAATAGTGATGCATTTTATAAAGGGTGCGTTTTAAAACAGAATGTTACGGAGTGAATATAAAATTGTGTATTATAACACTATGATTTTTTAAAACAAATTGAATACGGATGAACACAAAAATTGTGTTCAGTGGACACAAAAATTGTATTCAGTGATATATAGCAATGTGAATTTTTTTTTTAAATAAATCTAACAGCATATATCAATATGATTTTTTTTTTTTTTAAAGGAATTGAATACACTCAAGAGTAGTTATAAAAGGGGCGTACCAGTCCAAAGAGGGGAGGTGCAGCAAGTGCAGCAGGAGGAGAGGTCCTCTTTGGGAGGGAATTTCCCTCTTTGAGAGGATCCTCTTTGGGAGGATGCCTCTTTGGAGTGTCTTCCCTCTTTTGAGAGGAAGCTCCTCTCAGAGGGTCTTGAGACCCCCAGGATGCCCCCCTCCCCTCTTTTGGAAGTTTGGTGAGGTGCAGCACCGGATGCCTCCGCCCAAAGAGGGCAATTGCGAAAGTCTTTCACGGAGTGAGTTTCACTCTTGAGAGGGAATGTCGCAATCGCTGACCTGAGGAAGTGGTTTCAAGCGATGTCGCAATCGATGACCGACCCTTGACCTGAGGAAGAAGTTTCAAGGGATGTCGCAATCGAACAATCTGGAAATGACGTGTCGCGATTGATAACCTTAGAAGTGACCTTTGACAAGAACACACGTCCTCCCTCTCTGCTGGTCAGCGACAGACTGAAAGATCTTATCAGCAGGATGTAATTAAAGCGCCCTCTGGCGAATTTTGATGAAGTGCTGCCATCTATCGGCATTTTTTTTTTTTTCCAAAAGAAATTAATGTTTCACTTGTCAGGAGCTGGATTCGATCTTGGGTCCAACTGATTAGAAGTCGCGCGTCTTACCATCGTGCCAAAGCACCCGTGCTTTATAGGCAGTTAACTTCGAAGTGTACCTTATCAGTGGAAGTTAGATTATTTTTCAAAGTTCATTCGAATAGCGATGCAAGGGTGCGTTTTAAAACAGAATGCTACGGACTGAATATAAATATGTATATTATAACATTATGATTTTTTTTTAAAACAAATGTATACACAAACTTTAAAAACACGAATGTAATAATTAGCTAAAATTGTATTCAGTGGATTTTTTTTTTTTTTTTTTTTTAAATAAATCAATACGATTTTTATAATAATAACGAAATGATTTCGAATGTTTAAAAACAAATTGATTTCCAATGAACACACAAATTGTGTTCAGTGGACACACAAATTGTGTTCAGTGGACACACAAATTGTGTTCCGTGGACACAAAAATGGTGTTACATGAATACGATTCAACCCTTTATGTGTTGTGTATCTAAAAACAAGTGTATACACAAACTTTAAAAACATGAATGTAATACATAGCTGAAATTATGTTTTGTGAACAGGATTCGACCCTTTCAAGTGTTGTGTATCTATAATCAAATGTATACACAAACTTTAAAATAGCGCATTTAATTAAAATGAAGTGAACAAGATTTCACCATTCTAAGTGTGTATGTGTGATTTTTTAAAAATAAATCAATACGATTTTTATAATAATAACGAAATGATTTCAAATGTTTAAAAATATAATAGATTATGGATTTCCAATGAACACACAAAAATTGTGTTCAGTGGACACAAAAATTGTGTTCAGTGGACACATAAATTGTGTTCAATAAATAGGATTCAACCCTTTTATGTGTTGTGTATATAAAAACAAATGTATACATTATATATTTCTAAGTTTTAAAATTTAAACGCATTAGATAAAATTGTGTTAAGTCAACAAGATTGATCCCTTGTAATGGTTTAAAAATTAATGTATTACTACATTGTACTTAGGCATTTTAAAAAAAAATGATGCGACAAGCTACTCACAATCTGAAAAGAAAGTTTCCACTAGAAAATACATCTTATTTCGAACTGTTACATATATACTAATATTTAATCACTAATATTTAATTAACTGCATTAAATAATACACATAATTAGTTAAAATTGCAATGACGACCCAAAGATTGAGAATATATGTAAATAAAACACATCAGAGAAGTAGATATGAATTATGTTCGAAAATAAAACTATTCAAATTCTAGCCAGTTCTAGAACCCCATCGAATGTTCCAGCTTATCGGAAATCATGTGCTTTTGACTTTTCGGAGGACGCTGTTTGTTTAGCACAAAGCAAAGGTCCCCTCGGAAAAGGGTATAAAATGCGGTCCTTATCGAGCTATGGTCAACTGCTCTTTTTTCAGCCAGTGCTTTTGAATTAAATACGATAACGAGATTATTTACGATGTCTTCATCCTGTGCATTTGAAGTAAGTAAAATTTTGATTTTCATTATTTTATGATTTATTATATATGACATTTTATGATTTATTATATATGACGATTAGCACTTGAATTTTATATTAATTATTTTTTTTTTTATGGATTTTCAGTTCGACTTCGGTATCCCAGTTGAGGAGATGGATTTAATTTGTGCAAACAATCCCACGACCAAAGACGATATAAATCAGGTGAGTTATTTTAATAATTTTTTTAATTGAAAAATGTATTTGTTTTAATTTTACGCATTTGTGAAAATACTGTTTGAAATTAAACACAACAATTGAATTAAACCATGAAAAATATAAACATTTACGCTCCATCTGAGCGAAGCCACCGCTGACTTTATTAAAACATTTAATAGGACCCACACATATTTTTTAATGTTTCACATATTGAACCATTCAGTTTAATTGTACTTTGAAAAATATAACGCTATTTCCATCGGAGTGGAATCATTTTTTTTTTTTTTTTTTTTAATGATAGATTTGTGTGGACTTCCAAAAATTATATCTTTCAACTATAATTTTTTATATCAACATTTTAGTATGTGGTTTTAATAACACTTTTAAATTTAAATAAATAATGAGTTTAACACATAACTTAAAATAAAACTAAGAATGAAGCAACGTTTAAAGAAAAAACATTTTTAATGAAAGCTAAATAAGTACATAGATTTTTACAAAAGTAATATTCTACTAACTTGTATTTCACATATGGAACAGAGCAATCATCGCTGTATAATAGTCCTTTACGGTGAGACTTTTAAAAAATTCAAGTGAAACATTGTTTTCATTTGTTTCACAAAACTCTCGCACAATTTCTTGAATGTTTATCATTAAAAGTTCGTGATCGACTAGTTCATAATCCACAAATTGCATATGAGTGGATAGCGTACAGCACTTGTGTTTCAAATCGGTACACCCGTGACTTTTACATGTTTCGCGTTGATATAATTTATACAACTCTACACATAAATTTTTATGTACACACTGCATTAAAGCGTGTTTTAATTCATAGGGTGGCAAAGTCGGTAGTGCTTCGACAGGTTTTTGATACTTCACAATACAATTGGGTAGGATATTTGTCAGTAACTGATCCAAAACACAATTAGTAACATCTTGACTAATGTACTGAAGACTATGAAAATTATCCTGATTTAATAAGATTAATTTCTTTTTGAACTGTCCAGTGCAAGGTGGTAATTGTTGTAAATATAGATTGCTTTCACACACACAAACTAAGAGTTCGTTATTAATTGTGAAAGATGAATTTTCACTGTCCATATTTGAAATGCGTTTTAAAAATACACTCCACGTATTAGGCGTGAGTGTTACTCCATGAGGGGTAGGCACGATAACATCAGAAGCATTCATCCTGTAGACACGAAAGTGTACTTTCACATTTCCTCGAAAATGTTGCACGGTAATGTAAATGTTACAGCCCAAATGGTAACGGAACTTTTCAGATGAGGATAATTCTATCGAAACCGATCCACTTTGAGAAGTAGCGTAGTTCAGAGCCGACGACACCGAATCACTTTGCGAATCTGTAGTAGGTATAGATGGAGTATGCATATGGCTCCAATCGATTTCAGGTATAGGCGAAAGCGCTGCAGGCGGGACATACATTGGAAACTCGCACTTGCGTTTCTGTCCAGGCGTTTTAGGTTGAATTTTTCTAAATGTTAGACTTATTCTAGTTTCTGAGACTTCGGGTTCCGCAGCAATTCCGTGAGAATAGAATTTGTTGGTTGGCACATGCATCGCATAAAGCGATCCGTGTTGAATTGGAATACTTAGAGGAGATTGTCCTTTTCTTTCGAAAATGATAGATCTCGTAGCACCGAAACTGAGAGTCGCTATAGGTGTTTTAGAGCATAGGGAGGATTCATTGTCCTTGTGTTGTCCTATTTTAGCATGTCCATCCACATAGTGGTTTGCTAACACAAAATTGTAGCTGTATCCCATATGTTCTTCCACACGTGATTTTATCTCCGATAAGAGAGGTGTCCATCCCTCAGAACTGTTTCCAGCGTCTCCAAATGCATATGCTTTTTGAGCTGGTTGGTATGGATGACCATGCACCAATCCTTGTGATTGTTGAAAGGGCAGACTTTTCAACTCTTGAAAAATTAAATCGGCTACATTTACTGAATAAAATTCGCGAACATATTCTACATTCAACTTCTCGCGTTTAAAAAAGATAGACATTTTTAAAAATAAGCAAGGACAACCTTCTAGGAGAACAAACGTTGAACGAATGAACTCTTATCTAAATAATATTCCTTATCGTAACATGTCACGTGATATTTCTTATCTGTAAATCACGTGACACATCACATGATATTTCTTATCGCATCATGTCACATGATATTCCTTATCGTATCACGTGACACATCACATGATATTTCTTATCGTATCATGTGATGTATCACGTGACATCTTGTTAGCGAATCACATGCTTCCACGTATGGAATCACGTGACATCTTGTTAGCGAATCACAAGGTTCCACGTATGGAATCACGTGACAAACCAGATAAGGTTTCCGCCCACTATACATGCTACGTGGAGCTCACTTTGACTCGAGACTTGCGCTAGGAAAGACGTCCTTTTAATTTGCTCCTCTCTATTAAAATATCGACAAACGAATTTACCACAATGATGGTTGTTTCAAAAGTGAGTTCAAAATGTTTTCGAATTAAAAATAAAGATACATTTTTAAAAATTCATATCACAATAAATTCTGTTATCATTCATAACACAAGAACTTTTAAAATGTACAACACAAAAATTAGCTTCATACACATTTCACTCTTTTACATGTTTTGCGTTTTTAATATTTAGGATATGACTGTGGAAGCTGCTGCATTGCCTGTGGCACCAACAGTTGTGGAAGCCAATGCAACACCCCTTATGAAAGCTGTGGCAGCACCGACCGCGGTGGGAAAGGCCGGACCTAGTGGTATTCATGTAAGTTATTTTATTTCATCTTTTGGTGGAGATAGGGAAAATCGGCTGTTTCTGGGAGTATAGGATTGTATTGTATTCTATTACAGAAACTGTTATTTCTCTTAGAGGAAGCGCAATCAAAGAAAAAACAGCTGACTCGCGATTTTATAGTGTGTTTTTAGGAATTTTATAGAAAAAAACTAATATGGACATTTTATCTATTTTATAGATATGTCCCACCTGCCACAAGTCTTTTACGCAGAAGCGGAATTTGACGCAACATATGAAGACCCACGCGGGGGTAAAACCCTATGTTTGTGAAGTCTGCCAGATGGCTTTCAATCGAAAAAGTGCGATGATACGACATGCTAAAATGCATGAAGCAAGTTTAGAATGTGGTGTGTGTGGTGAAGAGTTTTTGTCCCGAATGGACCTCCTTCGCCACACGAGGCGACACCACAATACTGTACAGCACAAGTGCGAACTGTGTGATGAAGCATTCACACGACGCGACGTGCTGTTACAGCATATTCGCCGTGCTCACCCTCACCCTTCCTCCAAGGGCGTGAAACGCAAGACGGCCGATGTTGATAGAATAACAAAGAAGCGAAACACCCAGGCGATGAGAGCTCTTCGTCGCACACAGCGAGCTTTGGGCGTTTTCACGACCCACACTTTGGAGCCCACCGAGGAGAATCGACAGGATCTAACACTGGCGTTAGAAGAGATGCGTGTACCACTGATTGCCTTGTTGAGTGAAGAACTCTCGGCCAATCAGATTAAATGGTACCTGGTCCTCTACGCAAAGATGGTCCGACTGAATTCTGAGGGGGAGGAAGAGAGCACGACGGCCTACTTTCATAGTAGGTGTGGAATTGACCTGATTTCTCACACGATTGAGCAACATGTGAGTGAGGGGTACCTGAAGATTCAGAGTGCTTTCGAGGACTACCAACAGTTGGGGTCGGGGTGGTCTTTGGATCATGTGATGAAGATGGATGTTTGCGTGGGCAAGTACAGGCCTCTTCGCCCCGCAAGCTATCTGCCCCTGCCCCCCAAACTTGCGGCCAAAAAAGCACTCTTAAATATTGAGAACAGCGACCAGAAGTGTTTTGTGTGGTGCCTTCTCGCTCACAGACTCAATTTGCATTGGTCTGAAAAACCTTGGCGTATGACTCATTATTTGCCTAGGGAGCATGAGATAAACCTGGGGAATGTGGAGTGCCCGGTACCCGTGAGTAAGGTTGGTACCCTAGAGAAGCTGAACAACTGCCGGATTAATGTTTTCGGCTATGAGGATGAAGAAGTGTTTCCTCTGCATGTATCTGCAAGAGACGATGCAGACTGCATTAACCTTCTCCTCATAAGTCAGGATACCCAACAACATTACTGCCTGATCCGCAGTATGTCGAGACTTCTGGGGGATTTAGCTAATCATCATGCTGCTTCTCACATATGTTATCGGTGCCTCCACCGCTTCTCCCGAGAAGATTTACTCGTGGCACACACTCCCTACTGCAAAGAGCACGCACCGCAACGTGTTGAGATGCCAAGCCTCGAGAAAAGTTGTTTAAAATTCTCCAATTTGGAGTATCAACACCCGGTCCCGTTCGTCATATATGCCGACTTTGAGTCGCTTTTGGTAGAAGTGCCCAGCGCTCAGCCTAGCGATAGTCGGTCCTTTGTAGAAAAGGTAGCCCATCACGAGGCTTGCGGCTACGCATACGTCGTCGTGGGACCCCAAGGCGAATCACACAAGCCCGTGTATTGCTATCGGGGCCCTGACGCCGTAACCCATTTTCTGCAGAGGATGCTCCTGGAAAGAGACGAACTGGCCGTTCGTTTTAATAGCATAGCACCTATGCGTCTTACCAGGAGTGAAGCACTGGCCTTCAACAGCGCATCCCACTGCTATCTGTGTAAGAGGGCCTTTGCAAAGGACGGTGACCGGTACATTATGAAGGTTCGCGATCATTGTCACATTGTTGGAAACTATAGGGGTGCAGCACACTCGAATTGTAATCTTAGATACAAGTTACGCAAGAGTGTCCCTGTAGTGTTTCACAATTTGAAAAACTATGATTCGCACCTCTTAATGTCGGGGCTTGGAAAGCTGAAAGACCACAGCTTAGAGGTCATTCCACAAAATATGGAGAGATATATCTCCATCTCCCTGTATGAGGGAAAGGAGAGTGTGAGGCTGCAATTCATCGATAGCCTCCAATTCATGAATGCTTCCTTGGAGAAGTTAGTGGCCAATTTACCAGCTGATAAATTCAAGATCATGAAGGCAAACATCCCCATCCATTTTGAGCTGCTGCTTCGCAAGGGAGTGTACCCTTACGAGTACATGAATTCGTTGGCGAAATTCGATGAGCAGGTATTACCTCCACTCTCGGCTTTTTATAGCACTCTGACGGATGAGACCCCCACCGCTGACGATTATGCTCATGCTCAGAATGTATGGAGAACATTCAACTTGAAAACATTAGGGGAGTACCACGACCTCTACGTTAAAAGTGATGTTCTTCTGTTGGCCGACGTATTTCAGCAGTTTCGACACCTGTGCAGGGAGTACTATGGGTTGGATTGTGTCCACCTGATGACAGCACCCCGCTTGGCATGGCAGGCTGCTCTCAAGATGTGCAAGCAGCCCCTCGATCTCATGACAGAGATTGACCAGCATCTCTTCATTGAGCGTGGTATCAGGGGTGGCGTGTCTGTCATTACGAAGCGTTTGGCACATGCAAATAATCCTTACATGGCGAAGTATGACCCTGCACAGCCCACCCAGTATATTATGTATTTGGATGCTAACAACTTGTACGGGTGGGCTATGTCTCAGCCCCTTCCATATGGAAAGTTTGAGTGGGTGTCACCCACGATTGCGACAGAGGATTGGATCCTGTCTTGCCCCGACCATGCATCGGTTGGCTACATTTTGGAGGTCGACTTGGAGTACCCGCCAGAACTTCACGATCTCCATAATGATTACCCTGTTGCGCCAGAAAGAATGTTGATTCGAGAGGAAGATGTCTCGCCGTATACGGTAAAGATCATGGAGGAGCTTGGAGTTCCCCAGTTCCAAGAGCAAGAAAAACTTGTCCCAAATCTCTGCAACAAGAAAAATTATGTGGTACATTATAGATGCTTGAAAATGTACCTGGAACTGGGGCTGCACGTAACATCTGTGCACAAAGTCCTTCGCTTCCATCAGCGGCCCTGGTTGAGATCGTACATCGATTTCAACACCGAGCAGAGGAAGAGGTCTCAATCGGGGTTTGAGAAGGACTTCTTCAAGCTCATGAACAACGCCGTATACGGAAAATCAATGGAAAATCTGCGTAACAGAGTTAATGTAGATTTGGTCACCGACACGCGGCGGGGTGAAAAGCTCGTGGCGGCGCCTACATTCAAGCGCTTCAAAATTTTTGATGAAGACTTGGTTGGGGTTGAGCGGGTGAAGAACTGCATCGTCTTTAATAGACCGATTTACGTTGGATTCACCATTCTGGAGCTGAGCAAACTCCATATGTACACATTTCATTATGGCTACATGAAAAAGTACTATGGAGCAAAGGCTGTGTTACTATTCACTGACACTGATTCTTTAACCTATGAGGTGCAGTGTCGTGATTTTTATCAGGACATGCAGAAAAACAGCCATCTCTTTGACACCTCTGATTTCCCCGTGAACCATCCGGCATTCAGTGGTGTTAATAAAAAGAAGATTGGTTGTTTCAAGGATGAACTGAACGCGCAGCCGGGACTTGAGTTCGTGGGGCTCAGGTCTAAAATGTACTCACTACTGGCAGTTAGTGGTACAAAAAAGACAGCAAAGGGGGTCTCCCGATCAGTTATCAGTAAGCAACTGAGACATGAAATGTATAAAAGTTGTCTTACTGATAAAAAAGTTGCACGTCACGTTCAGTGTCGCATCGGGAGTGAGTGTCACAAATTATACACTCTAAAACAGTGTAAGGTGTCACTCTCTCCATACGATGATAAACGCTACATAATGGACGATGGCGTGCATACTTATGCTTACGGCCACCACAAAATTAAAAGAGAAGAGCAAAGAAAGAAAGATGAAGACCAAAGCAAGATATAGAGATATGGAAAAAAAAAAAAGAAAAAAAGTAAAAATTGAAAAAAAAAAAAAAAAAAATATGGAAAAAAAAAATATATATATGGAAATAAAAAAAAAAAATCCAACTGCATTGGAAAAAAAAAAAAGAAAAGAAAAAAAAAATCTATGTACTGTGGAAAGATTTTATTCCACTGATATAACATTTTTATGTTAAAACATTTTTATGTTTGGGAAATAGGCCTGCCAGTTTGAAAGTGTACTACTTTACATTTAAAATTAATTTTTCACTGTTTAAAAACAGCTAAGTTTAAATTCTTTATGAAACTTTATCTTGTAAAGTAGAAAATATAAATTTCTGAATTTAAAAATTCAGATTTAATTTTTAAAACTTTATCTTGTAACATTACAAGTATCTGAATTTAAAAATTCAGATTTATTTTTTTAAAAACTTTGTCTTGTAAAATTACATGCATCTGAGTTTAAAAATTCAGATTTATTTTAAAATTCTTTATCTTGTAAAATTACAAGTATCTGAATTTAAAAATTCAGATTTATTTTAAAATTCTTTATAAAACTTTGTCTTGTAAAATTACAAGTATCTGAATTTAACTTTACTTATTTTAAAATGTTTTTAAAAAAAAAAACAATAAAGATTAAAATTCTTTATAAAATTTTATCTTGTAAAATTACAAGTATCTGAATTTAAAAATTCAGATTTATTTTAAAATTCTTTATAAAACTTTATCTTGTAAAATTACAAGTATCTGAATTTAACTTTACTTATTTTAAAATGTTTTTAAAAACAATAAAGATTAAAATTCTTTATGAAACTTGTAAAATAAAATTACAATTTAAATTAATAAAAAAACCATTTCAGACTGGTGGGGAACGCTGCCCTTAAAGAGCGTAGTGACAGGGTGTGACACCTCATGGGGCTGTTGGAATCACACAAACTTTTTCTTCTTCTTCTACTAACATTTTCCCACTTTTTCTAACACTTTTCTCTTATATAATATGTAACAGTTCTTAATAACACATATTTTCTAATGGAAACTTTCTTTTCAGATTGCGAGTAGCTTGTCGCATCATTTTTTTTTTTTTTTTGAAAATGCCTAAGTACAATGTAGTAATACATTAATTTTTAAACCATTACAAGGGATCAATCTTGTTGACTTAACACAATTTTATCTAATGCGTTTAAATTTTAAAACTTAGAAATATATAATGTATACATTTGTTTTTAGATACACAACACATAAAAGGGTTGAATCCTATTCATTGAACACAATTTATGTGTCCACTGAACACAATTTTTGTGTGTCCACTGAACACAATTTTTGTATGTTCATCCATAATCTATTATATTTTTAAACATTTGAAATCATTTCGTTATTATTATAAAAATCGTATTGATAGTTAGATTTATTTTTTAAAAATCACACACACACACACTTAGAATGGTGAAATCTTGTTCACTTCATTTTAATTAAATGCGCTATTTTAAAGTTTGTGTATACATTTGATTATAGATACACAACACTTGAAAGGGTCGAATCCTGTTCACAAAACATAATTTCAGCTATGTATTACATTCATGTTTTTAAAGTTTGTGTATACATTTGTTTTTAGGTACACAACACATAAAGGGTTGAATCGTATTCATGTAACACCATTTTTGTGTCCACTGAACACAATGTGTGTTTTATTTTTTAAAAATATTGTGTTTTTAGTGAATCAAACATAAACACTTTAAAGGATTTTTACAACCTCGTTTGGTATACGTGGAAAAACTTTATTTTTCAGGTTTTAAATATGCCACTTGGTTTTTAGACATACTCAAAACCACATGCTGTTGAAAAACTTTATTTTTCAGATTGGATTACAATGGTAAGGTTTTATCTATTCTAACATAGACTTCATATTTGGAACTCGTGAGTCTTATCATTTCTTATCAAATGTTTGAGAAAGAGAGTGCTGATATTGACCATAGCAATCGTTATCTGGGTGTTTGGACGATTATTGTAAATGCTCGCTTGGACGATTCTCGTTCATTGGAATATATATTGTGAGAACCAAACTTGCAATAGATTTTAAAAGTGTTTGTGTCAGGGAAAAATAATGTACACTCACTTCTAAGTTCTATCATGGTAGTAAAATTACGATGTTAAAATGGTGATATCATATTCATTGGGTTTTATTTAAACTGAATGCTAAAATTTATGGGGGTGAAAATTCGTTAGTTTGTTAAATTCTAAACTTCGATATTTCAATTACATCCACCATTTTAAAAATGGCCGAATCATATTCGATGCACAATATCATTAAAGTGATGTGTTTTAGATTACGTGTAGTAAATCAGACCGTTGAAGTATCCAACTATTAAAAATATATTATTAGAAAAAATAGGTGGCAACACCTCATACTGGTGATGATAAGATCTAATTTTTAATAGTGTAATGAGAGTGTCTCACTCATTTGGAGTTTGACCAGCGGGTAGTGAAGAGGTCGTTCTGTGAGTTCTAATTTTCATTATTATTTTTCTATACTGTTAGATTTATTTTTCAAAAATCACACTTAGAATGGTCAAATCCTGTTCACAAAACATAATTTGTGTGTTCATTGAACACAATTTTAGCTATGTATTACATTCATGTTTTTAAAGTTTGTGTATACATTTGTTTTTAGATACACAACACTCAGAATGGTCGAATCGTATTCATGTAACACCATTTTTGTGTCCACTGAACACAATTTTTGTATGTTCATCCGTAATCAATTTGTTTTTAAACATTCGAAATCATTTCGTTATTATTATAAAAATCGTATTGATTTATTTTTAAAAAAACAAAATCCATTGAATACAATTTTAGCTAATTATTACATTCGTGTTTTCAAAGTTTGTGTATACATTTGTTTTTAGATACACAACACATAAAGGGTCGAATCGTATTCATGTAACATCATTTTTGTGTCCACGGAACACAATTTGTGTGTCCACTGAACACAATTTGTGTGTCCACTGAACACAATTTGTGTGTTCATTGGAAATCCGTAATCAATTTGTTTTTAAACATTCGAAATCATTTCGTTATTATTATAAAAATCGTATTGATTTATTTAAAAAAAAAAAAAAAAAAAAAAATCCACTGAATACAATTTTAGCTAATTATTACATTCGTGTTTTTAAAGTTTGTGTATACATTTGTTTTAAAAAAAAAATCATTGTGTTATAATATACATATTTATATTCAGTCCGTAGCATTCTGTTTTAAAACGCACCCTTGCATCGCTATTCGAATGAACTTTGAAAAATAATCTAACTTCCACTGATAAGGTACACTTCGAAGTTAACTGCCTATAAAGCACGGGTGCTTTGGCACGATGGTAAGACGCGCGACTTCTAATCAGTTGGACCCAAGATCGAATCCAGCTCCTGACAAGTGAAACATTAATTTCTTTTGGAAAAAAAAAAAATGCCGATAGATGGCAGCACTTCATCAAAATTCGCCAGAGGGCGCTTTAATTACATCCTGCTGATAAGATCTTTCAGTCTGTCGCTGACCAGCAGAGAGGGAGGACGTGTGTTCTTGTCAAAGGTCACTTCTAAGGTTATCAATCGCGACACGTCATTTCCAGATTGTGTGATGCTCAGTCATCGATTGCGACATCCCTTGAAACTTCTTCCTCAGGTCAAAGGTCAGTCGCTGATTGCGAAATCCCTTGAAACCACTTCCTCAGGTCAGCGATTGCGACATTCCCTCTCAAGAGTGAAACTCACTCCGTGAAAGACTTTCGCAATTGCCCTCTTTGGGCGGAGGCATCCGGTGCTGCACCTCACCAAACTTCCAAAAGAGGGGAGGGGGGCATCCTGGGGGTCTCAAGACCCTCTGAGAGGAGCTTCCTCTCAAAAGAGGGAAGACACTCCAAAGAGGGAAATTCCCTCCCAAAGAGGACCTCTCCTCCTGCTGCACTTGCTGCACCTCCCCTCTTTGGACTGGTACGCCCCTTTTATAACTACTCTCAAGTATAGTTACGCATTTTCAAAATGGTGTTAAGTGAATAGCATTCAACCCTTTTAACACTTAAAATTTAAACACACTATACTTAGCTAAGTGATTTATAGCAATATGGATTTTTTAAAAATAAATCTAACAGCATATATGATTTTTATAATAATAACGAAATGATTTCGAATGTTTAAAAACAAATTGAATACGGATGAACACAAAAAATGTGTTCAGTGAACACAAAATTGTGTTAAGTGAATAGGATTCGACCCTTTTAAGTGTTGTGTATTTAAAAACAAATTTATGCACAATATATTTGACAACCTTTAAAATAGCGCATTGTATTTAGATAAAATGAAGTGAACAAGATTTGATCATTCTAAGTGCGTGTGTGTGTGATTTTTTAAAAATAAATCTAACAGCATATACGACTAGTAACGAAATGATTTTTTTTTTCTTTTTATAAAAATAATAATGAAAATTAGAACTCACGGAACGACATCTTCGCAGCTTCGCGTCCACGCTACAAATGAGACCTATGCACTCATTACGCTATTAAAAATTAGATCTTATCTATAATGACGTCAGCATTATGAGGTGTTGGCACCTTTTTTTTTTTTATTATAGTATATTTCTAGTAACTGGATACTTCAACGGTCTGATTTGCTACACGTAATCTGAAATACATCATTTTAATGATATTGTGCATTGAATATGATTTGACAATTTTTAAAGTGGTGGATGTAATTGAAATATCGAAGTTTAGAATTTAACAAGATAACGAATTTTCACCCCCAAAATTTTAGCATTCAGTTTAAATAAAACCCAATGAATATAATAAGACCCTTTTTACAGTGAAGGGTATAATTTTTACTACCATTATAGAACTTAGAAGTGAGTGTACATTATTTTTACAGGACACCAACACTTTTAAAATCTATTGCAAGTTTGGCTTAAAACCTTTTTTAAAAATAAATCTAACAACGTATATGACTATTATAATAACGAAATGATTTCAAATGTTTAAAAATATAATAGATTACGGATGAACACATAAATTGTGTTAAGCGAATAGGATTCAACCGTTTTGTGTATCTAAAAACAAATGTATACACATACACAATATATTTGCTAAGTTTTAAAATTTAAACGCATTAGATAAAATTAAGTGAACAGCCCTTTCAAGTGTTTAAAAATTAATGTTTTACTACATTGTACTTAGGCATTTAAAAAAAAAAAATGGTGTGACAATTGTGCACTCCGCTCCATTCGAAAAGAAAGTTTCCAGTAGAAAATATATGTTATTAAGAACTGTTACATATTATATAAAGCGGGAAATAGAAGAAGAGAAAGTTTGTGCGATTATTTCATTAATATTTAATTAAATTGAGTTTAACTGCATTAAATAACACACATAATTAGTTAAAATTGCAATGAAGACCCATAGATTGAGAATATATGTAAATAAAATGCATCAGAGAAGTAGATATGAATTATGTTCGAAAATAAAACTATTCAAATTCTAGCCATTTCTAGCAGGTCATCGAATGTTCCAGCTTATCGGAAATCATGTGCTTCTGACTTTTCGGAGGACGCTGTTTGTTTAGCACAAAGCAAAGGTCGCCTCTGAAAAGGGTATAAAATGCGGTCCTTATCGAGCTATGGTCAACTGCTCTTTCTTTTAGATTACAGCAAGTAATTATCACCGAAACTATTTTGATAAGATGTCTTCCTCCTGTGCTTTCAAAGTATGTATTTTTCTTTTGATTTTCATTATTTTATGATTTATTATATGTAACTCAACGATTAGCACTTGAATTTTATATTAATTATTTTTTTATGGATTTTCAGTTCGACTTCGGCATCCCAGCTGAGGAGATGGCCGTTATATGCGCAAACAATCCCACGACCAAAGACGATATAAATCAGGTGAGTTATTTTAATAATTTTTTTAATTGAAAAATGTATTTGTTTTAATTTTATGCATACGTGAAAATACTGTTCAGTACATTTAGAAATTAAACACAACAATTGAATTGAACCTTGAAAAATATAAACTTATTTCATGCTCCATCTGAGCGAAGCCACCGCTGACTTTATTAAAACATTTAATAGGACCCACACATATTTTTTAATGTTTCACATATTGAGCCATTCAGTTTAATTGTACTTTGAAAAATATAACATTATTCCCATCGAAATGGAATCATAGTCGATTTTTATTTTTAGTGATAGATTTGTGTGGGCTTCCAAAAATTATATCTTTCAACTATAATTTTTTTTATATCAACATTTTAGTTTGCGTTTTTAATAACACTTTTAAATTCAAATAAATAATGAGTTTAACACATAACTTAAAATAAAACTAAGAATGAAGCAACGTTTAAAGAAAAAACATTTTTAATGAAAGCTATGTAATACATAGATTTTTACAAAAGTAATATTCTACTAACTTGTATTTCACATATGGAACAGCGCAATCATCGCTGTATAATAGTCCTTTACGGTGAGACTTTTAAAAAATTCATGTGAAACAATGTTTTCATTTGTTTCACAAAACTCTCGAGCAATTTCTTGAGTGTTTATCATTAAAAGTTCGTGATCGACTAGTTCATAATCTACAAATTGCATATGAGTGGATAGCGTACAGCACTTGTGTTTCAAATCGGTAAACCCGTGACTTTTGCATGTTTCGCGTTGATATGACTTATACAACTGTGCACATAAATTTTTATGTACACACTGCATTAAAATGCGTTTTAATTCATAGGGTGGCAAAGTCGGTAGTGCTTCGACAGGTTTTTGACACTTCACAATACAATTGGGTAGGATATTTGTCAGTAACTGATCCAAAACACATTTAGTAACATCTTGACTTATATACTGAAGGGTATGAAAATTATCCTGATTTAATAAGATTAATTTCTTTTCGAACTGTCCAGTGCAAGGTGGTAATTGTTGTAAATATAGATTGCTTTCATATACACATACTAGCAATTCGTTATTAATTGTGAAAGATGAATTTTCACTGTCCATATTTGAAATGCGTTTTAAAAATACACTCCACGTATTAGGCGTGAGTGTTACACCATGAGGGGTAGGCACGATAACATCAGAAGCATTCCTCTTGTAGACACGAAAGTGTACTTTAACATTTCCTCGAAAATGTTGCACGGTAACGTAAATGTTACAGCCCAAATGGTAGCGGAACTTTTCAGATGAGGATAATTCTATCGAAACCGATCCACTTTGAGAAGTAGCATAGTTCAGGGCCGACGATACCAAATCACTTTGCGAATCTGTAGTAGTTATAGATGGAGTATGCATATGGCTCCAATCGATTTCAGGTATAGGCGAAAGCGCTGCAGGCGGGACATACATTGGAAACTCGCACTTGCGTTTCTGTACAGGCGTTTTAGGTAGAATTTTTCTAAATGTTAGACTTATTCTAGCTTCTGAAACTTCGGGTTCCGCAGCAATTCCATGAGAATAGAATTTGTTGGTTGGCGCATGCATCGCATAAAGCGATCCGTGTTGAAGTGGAATACTTAGAGGAGATTGTCCTTTTCTTTCGAAAATTATAGATCTCGTACCACCGAAACTGAGAGCCGCTATAGGTGTTTTAGAGCATAGGGAGGATTCATTGTCCTTGTGTTGTCCTATTGTGTAGCATGTCCATCCGCATAGTGGTTTACTAACACAAAATTGTAGCTGTATCCCATATGTTCTTCCACACGTGATTTTATCTCCGATAAGAGAGGTGTCCATCCCTCAGAACTGTTTCCACCGTCTCCAAATGCATATACTTTTTGAGCTGGTTGGTATGGACGACCATGCACCACCCCTTGTGATTGTTGAAAGGGCAAACTTTTCAACTCTTGAAAAATTAAATCGGCTACATTTACCGAATAAAATTCACGAACATATTCTACATTCAACTTCTCGCGTTTAAAAAAGATAGACATTTTTAAAAATAAGCAACGACAACCTTCTAGGAGAACAAACGTTGAATGAATGAGCTCTTATCTAAATAATATCCCTTAGCGTAACATTTCTTATCTGTAAATCACATGACACATCACATGATATTCCTTATCGCATCATGTGATGTATCACATGATATCTCTTATCGTATCACGTGACATGTCACGTGACATCTTGTTAGCGAATCACAAGGTTCCACGTATGGAATCACGTGACAAACCAGATAAGGTTTGCGCCCACAATACATGCTACGTGGAGCTCACTTTGACTCGAGACTTGCGCTAGGAAAGACGTCCTTTTAATTTGTTCCTCTTTATTAAAATATCGATAAACGAATTTACCACAATGATGATTGTTTCAAAAGTGAGTTCAAAATGTTTTCGAATTAAAAATAAAGATACATTTTTAAAAAACACAAGAACTTTTAAAATGTACAACACAAAAATTAGCTTCATACACATTTCACTCTTTTACATGTTCTGTGTTTTTAATATTTAGGATATGACTGTACCAGCTGCTGCAACACCCCTTGTGAAAGCCAATGCAACACCCCTTAAGAAAGCTGGTGTGGCAGCACCGACCGTGGTGGGAAAGGCCGGACCTAGTGGTATTCACGTAAGTTATTTTATTTCATCTTTTTGGAAGGGGAAAATCGGCTGTTTCTGGGACTATAGGATTGTATCGTATTCTATTACAGAAACTGCTATTTCTTTTAGAGGAATTGCAATAAAAAAAAACAGTTGACTCGCGATTTTATAGTGTGCTTTTAGGAATTTTATAGAAAAAACTAATATGGACATTTTATCTATTTTATAGATATGTCCCACCTGCCACAAGTCTTTTACGCAGAAGAAGAGTTTGACGAGACATTTAAACATCCACACGGGGGTAAAACCCTTTGTCTGTGAAGTCTGCCAGATGGCTTTCAACCGAAAAAGTGCGATGATACGTCATGCCAAAATGCATGAAGCAAGTTTAGAATGTGGTGTGTGTGGTGAAGCGTTTTTGTCCCGAATGGACCTCCTTCGCCACACGAGGCGACACCACAATACTGTACAGCACAAGTGCGAACTGTGTGATGAAGCATTCACACGACGCGACGTGCTGTTACAGCATATTCGCCGTGCTCACCCTCACCCTTCCTCCAAGGGCGTGAAACGCAAGACGGCCGACGTTGACAGAATAGCAAAGAGGCGAAGCACCCAGGCGATGAGAGCTCTTCGTCGCTCACAGCGAGCTTTGGGCGTTTTCACGACCCACACTTTGGAGCCCACCGAGGAGAATCGACAGGATCTAACACTGGCGTTAGAAGAGATGCGTGTACCACTGATTGCCTTGTTGAGTGAAGAACTCTCGGCTAATCAGATTAAATGGTACCTGGTCCTCTACGCAAAGATGGTCCGACTGAATTCTGAGGGGGAGGAAGAGAGCACGACGGCCTACTTTCATAGTAGGTGTGGCCTTTCATAGTAGGTGTGGTAATTGACCTGATTTCTCACACGATTGAGCAACATGTGAGTGAGGGGTACCTGAAGATTCAGAGTGCTTTCGAGGACTACCAACAGTTGGGGTCGAGGTGGTCTTTGGATCATGTGATGAAGATGGATGCTTGTGTGGGCAAGTATAGGCCTCTTCGCCCTGCAAGCTATCTGCCCCTGCCCCCCAAACTTGCGGCCAAAAAAGCACTCTTAAATATTGAAAACAGCGACCAGAAGTGTTTTGTGTGGTGCCTTCTCGCTCACAGACTCAATTTGCATTGGTGTGAAAAACCTTGGCGTATGACTCATTATTTGCCTAGGGAGCATGAGATAAACCTGGGGAATGAGGAGTGCCCGGTACCCGTGAGTAAGGTTGGTACCCTAGAGAAGCTGAACAACTGCCGGATTAATGTTTTCGGCTATGAGGATGAAGAAGTGTTTCCTCTGCATGTATCTGCAAGAGACGATGCAGACTGCATTAACCTTCTCCTCATAAGTCAGGATACACAACAACATTACTGCCTGATCCGCAGTATGTCGAGACTTCTGGGGGATTTAGCTAATCATCATGCTGCTTCTCACGTATGTTATCGGTGCCTCCACCGCTTCTCCTGAGAAGATTTACTCGTGGCACACACTCCCTACTGCAAAGAGCACGCACCGCAACGTGTTGAGATGCCAAGCCTCGAGAAAAGTTGTTTAAAGTTCTCCAATTTGGAGTATCAACACCCGGTCCCGTTCGTGATATATGCCGACTTTGAGTCGCTTTTGGTAGAAGTGCCCAGCGCACAGCCTAGCGATAGTCGGTCCTTTGTAGAAAAGGTAGCCCATCATGAGGCTTGCGGCTACGCATACGTCGTCGTGGGACCCCAAGGCGAATCACACAAGCCCGTGTATTGCTATCGGGGCCCTGACGCCGTAACCCATTTTCTGCAGAGGATGCTCTTGGAAAGAGACGAACTGGCCGTTCGTTTTAATAGCATAGCACCTATGCGTCTTACCAGGAGTGAAGCATTGGCCTTCAACAGCGCATCCCACTGCTATCTGTGTAAGAGGGCCTTTGCAAAGGACGGTGACCGGCACAGCCCACCCAGTATATCATGTATTTGGATGCCAACAACTTGTACGGGTGGGCTATGTCTCAGCCCCTTCCATATGGAAAGTTTGAGTGGGTGTCACCCACGATTGCGACAGAGGCTTGGATCCTGTCTTGCCCCGACCATGCATCGGTTGGCTACATTTTGGAGGTCGACTTGGAGTACCCGCCAGAACTTCCCGATCTCCATAATGATTATCCTGTTGCGCCAGAAAGAATGTTGATTCGAGAGGAAGATGTCTCGCAGTATACGGTAAAGATCATGGAGGAGCTTGGAGTTCCCCAGTTCTAAGAACAAGAAAAACTTGTCCCAAACCTCTGCAATAAGAAAAATTATGTAGTACATTATAGATGCTTGAAAATGTACCTGGAACTGGGGCTGCACGTAACATCTGTACACAAAGTCCTTCGCTTCCATCAGCGGCCCTGGTTGAGATCGTACATCGATTTCAACACTGAACAGAGGAAGAGGTCTCAATTGGGGTTTGAGAAGGACTTCTTCAAGCTCATGAACAACGCCGTATACGGAAAATCAATGGAAAATCTGCGTAACAGAGTTAATGTAGATTTGGTCACCGACACGCGGCGGGGTGAAAAGCTCGTGGCGGCGCCTACATTCAAGCGCTTCAAAATTTTTCATGAAGACTTGGTTGGGGTTGAGCGGGTGAAGAACTGCATCGTCATTAACAGACCGATTTACGTTGGATTCACCATTCTGGAGCTGAGCAAACTCCATATGTACACATTTCATTATGGCTACATGAAAAAGTACTATGGAGCAAAGGCTGTGTTACTATTCACTGACACTGATTCTTTAACCTATGAGGTGCAGTGTCGTGATTTTTATCAGGACATGCAGAAAAACAGCCATCTCTTTGACACCTCTGATTTCCCCGTGAACCATCCGGCATTCAGTGGTGTTAATAAAAAGAAGATTGGTTGTTTCAAGGATGAACTGAACGCGCAGCCGGCACTTGAGTTTGTGGGGCTCAGGTCTAAAATGTACTCACTACTGGCAGTTAGTGGTACAAAAAAGACAGCAAAGGGGGTCTCCCGATCAGTTATCAGTAAGCAACTGAGACATGAAATGTATAAAAGTTGTCTTACTGATAAAAAAGTTGCACGTCACGTTCAGTATCGCATCGGGAGTGAGTGTCACAAATTATACACTCTAAAACAGTGTAAGGTGTCACTCTCTCCGTATGATGATAAACGCTACATAATGGACGATGGCGTGCATACTTATGCTTACGGCCACCACAGAATTAAAAGAGAAGAGCAAAGAAAGGAAGATGTGGAGATATGAAAAAAAAAAAAAAGTAAAAATTGAAAAAAAAAAAAAAAAAAAATATGGAAAAAAAAATATATATATGGAAATAAAAAAAAATCCAAGTGCATTAGAAAAAAAAAATGGAAAGAAGAAAAAAAAAATATGGAAAGAAGAAAAGAAAAAAAAAATCTATGTATGGTGGAAAGATTTTTTTCCACTGTTATAACATTTTTATGTTAAAACATTTTTATGTTTAATGTTTGGGAAATAGGCCTGCCAGTTTGAAAGTATACTACTTTACATTTAAAATTAATTTTTCACTGTTTAAAAACAGTTAAGTTTAAATTCTTTATGAAACTTTATCTTGTAAAGTAGAAAATATAAATTTCTGAATTTAAAAATTCAGACTTTTTTTTAAAAACGTTATCTTGTAACATTACAAGTATCTGAATTTAAAAATTCAGATTTATTTTTTTAAAAACTTTGTCTTGTAAAATTACAAGTATCTGAATTTAAAAATTCAGATTTATTTTAAAATTCTTTATAAAATTTTATCTTGTAAAATTACAAGTATCTGAATTTAACTTTACTTATTTTAAAATGTTTATAAAAAAACAATAAAGATTAAAATTCTTTATAAAATTTTATCTTGTAAAATTACAAGTATCTGAATTTAAAACTTTAACTTTACTTATTTTAAAATGTTTTTAAAAAACAATAAAGATTAAAATTCTTTATAAAATTTTATCTTGTAAAATTACAAGTATCCAATTTTAAAATTTAACTTTACTTATTTTAAAATAACAATAAAGATTAAAATTCTTTATGAAACTTGTAAAATAAAATTACAATTTAAATTAATAAAAAAACATTTCAGACTGGTGGGGAACGCTGCCCTTAAAGAGCGTAGTGACAGAGTGTGACACCTCATGGGGCTGTCGGAATCACACAAACTTTTTCTTCTTCTACTAACATTTCCCACTTTTTCTAACACACTTCTCTTATATAATATGTAACAGTTCTTAATAACATATATTTTCTAATGGAAACTTTTATCTTTCTTTTCAGTTGGAGCGGAGTGAGTAGCTTGTCGCACCATTTTTGAAAATGCCTAAGTACAATGTAGTAATACATTAATTTTTAAATAGACAACACTTGAAAGGATTGGTCACTTAATTTTATCTAATGCGTTTAAATTTTAAAACTTAGCAAATATATTGTGTACGTGCATACATTTGTTTTTAGATACACAACACACAAAAGGGTTGAATTCTATTCACTTAACACAATTTTTGTGTTCACTGTAAATCCGTAATCTATTATATTTTTAAACATTTGAAATCATTTTGTTATTATAATAATCATATACGTTGTTAGATTTATTTTAAAAAAAGGTTTTAAGCCAAACTTGCAATAGATTTTAAAAGTGTTGATGTGGTGTAAAAATAATGTACACTCACTTCTAAGTTCTATAATGGTAGTAAAAATTATACCCTTCACTGTAAAAAGGGTCTTATTATATTCATTGGGTTTTATTTAAATTGAATGCTAAAATTTTGAGGGTGAAAATTCGTTAGCTTGTTAAATTCTAAACTTCGATATTTCAATTACATCCACCACTTTAAAAATGGTCAAATCAATCCTATTCACATTATAAAAACATACACTTCTAAAATTCTATAATGATACTGAAATTAGGATTTGCACTGTGAAAATGGTCATATCATATTCGTTGGGTTTTATTTAAACTGAATGCTAAAGTTTTGGGGGTGAAAATTTGTTAGTTTGTTAAATTCTAAATCTGGATATTTCAATTACACCCACCACTTTAAAAATGGTCAAATCATATTCAATGCACAATATCATTAAAATGATGTATTTCAGATTACGTGTAGCAAATCAGACCGTTGAAGTATCCAGTTACTAGAAATATACTATAATAATAATAAAAAAAAAAAGGTGCCAACACCTCATAATGCTGACGTCATTATAGATAAGATCTAATTTTTAATAGCGTAATGAGTGCATAGGTCTCATTTGTAGCGTGGACGCGAAGCTGCGAAGATGTCGTTCCGTGAGTTCTAATTTTCATTATTATTTTTATAAAAAGAAAAAAAAATCATTTCGTTACTAGTCGTATATGCTGTTAGATTTATTTTTAAAAAATCACACACACACACACTTAGAATGATCAAATCTTGTTCACTTCATTTTATCTAAATACAATGCGCTATTTTAAAGGTTGTCAAATATATTGTGCATAAATTTGTTTTTAAATACACAACACTTAAAAGGGTCGAATCCTATTCATTTAACACAATTTTGTGTTCACTGAACACATTTTTTGTGTTCATCCGTATTCAATTTGTTTTTAAACATTCGAAATCATTTCATTATTATTATAAAAATCATATATGCTGTTAGATTTATTTTTAAAAAATCCATATTGCTATAAATCACTTAGCTAAGTATAGTGTGTTTAAATTTTAAGTGTTAAAAGGGTTGAATGCTATTCACTTAACACCATTTTGAAAATGCGTAACTATACTTGAGTGTATTCAATTCCTTTAAAAAAAAAAAAAATCATATTGATATATGCTGTTAGATTTATTTAAAAAAAAAATCCTCATTGCTATATATCACTGAATACAATTTTTGTGTCCACTGAACACAATTTTTGTGTTCATCCGTATTCAATTTGTTTTAAAAAATCATAGTGTTATAATACACAATTTTATATTCACTCCGTAACATTCTGTTTTAAAACGCACCCTTTATAAAATGCATCACTATTCACCGAGCGAAAAATAATCTATCTTCTGCTTCCTCTGATAAGGTACACTTCGAAGAAAATAATCTATGTAGCACGGGTGCTGTGGCATGGCGGTAAGACGCAGGCACTGTAATCGGTTGGTTCCAAGTTCGAATCCCGCTCCTGACAAGTGAGACATTAAATTCTTTTGGAAAAAAAATGCCGATAGATGGCAGCACTTCATCAAAATTCGCCAGAGGGCGCTTTAACTACGTTACGCTGATAAGATCGTTCACTTTATTTCCAGACAGCAGAGAGTGAGGACGTGTGCTCAGAGCTCTTGTCAAAGGTCACTTCTAATCGCTGATTGCGACACGTCATTTCCAGATTGTCTGATTGCGACATCCCCTCTCAAGACAATTCACTCTGTATGAGTCATCACGCCTCTTTCGCAATTGCCCTCTTTCGAAAAAGGCATCCTCCCAATAGAGGCATTGGGTGCTGCACCACCTCACCAAACTTCCAAAAGAGGGGGGGGGGCATCGAGAGGCATCCTCCCTCCTGGGGGTCTAAAGACCCTCTGAGAGGATCCTCTCAAAAGAGGGAAGACACTCTGAGAGGCCTCCTCCCAAAAGAGGGAAATTCCCTCCCAAAGAGGGCCTCCTCTGGCACCACCTCCCCTCTTTGGACTGGTACGCCCCTTTTATTTAATTCATATTGAGTGTTGTATCCGTCCTAAAACTACTTTATTTTTGATTAAATTCTGTGCATCTACATACTAAAACAACACAATGACATTATATATTTGAGTTTAAATTCTCATTCAAATTTGATTATTTCTACAACTAAGCCTATTTTTCACCTATGTAAAATGTAAACAGCAAAATATGTAGAATGAGTTGTATTAGAATTACTGTATTTCTTTAACACAAAATAATTCAGTCCATGGAGTCTGCATGGCTGATATGAATGAAATATTAATTGATTTTATAAACAGAAGGACGATTTTTTTCGATGAAGTTTTAAGCATAAAGTTTATGAATTGTAGCTCCATGGTCTTAATTTTTAAATGAAATAAATTATTATAGTATTGTGATGAATGAAATGGAGAAAGTTATGAATGAAATCCTGCTTTTATAGAGAGATCCAGGCGTGTTATTTTTTCTATGACGTCATTTGAACTTTTTTCAGTTGTTTTCGATGAAGTTTTCAAATATAATAAATCATCGTAGTATTATGATAGCTTTAAAAATATTACCGTGGAATGTATTGCATTTTAGAGATTTTTAAACCAGGCAATTTATATTTCAATGCCGTCATTTGAATGAAGTTCATTTTTTTCAATGAAGGTTTAAGTTTTCAAATATAATAAATCAATGTAGTATTGTGATAAGTTTTAAAATATTACCGAGGAATGTATTGCATTTTCGACTTTTTTAAATAAAATTGCATTGAAGTTGGAAAGTGTTTCATAATCAATGCTTTAAGCATGATTGATCTTTCTTGTTATTTTCTTCCATTTACCCAGAATACGTTTCAGTTATTGCCACCAGTATGTCACATGGGCACTGAGCTCCTATACTTAACTTTTGAGCTTCATTTTAACCTGACACTATATTGTGTATTTGTAAAGGGATTAGAATAAGGCATCTACTCTTGATTACAATGGGAAAAGATCATGGTAGAAGAATCGTTTTGTTGTAGGATATTATAAATCATTATCCGCCTTGCTCATTGCCTTTTGTTTATGAGCTCGGTAACTACCAAGAAATATAAATACATGTGAAGTTTAATATTACTTATTACGCGTATGGATCTCTGTTCTATTCAACACTGTGTATCATGTGACAGTAGAAAATTCTGAAGTAAATCGTTGTCGCCCCGTTCCGCCCTACAAGAAAAGCTAGCTATATGTCCGTTCATGGTACTGTGAGTCTCGGACGGCTTGGTATCCAAGTTTTTTGCAGTTGTTTTCTTTATACTGAAATCACTTTTTGAACATATTGAGCCGACAAGACTTGATTGTTTGAGACAGTCCTACCTTTTAACTAGTCCCCCCCCCTATGAAGAATATTACCGAAATGTTGATAGATTGTCTCCCTGCAAGAGACAAAATGCAGTATGGAAATTGAAAAACTTTTCAAGCAAAATTGTCTAATGTCATGATCTCGTTGCTTGTATTCACAGCCAGTAGTAATTTGTATATTGGGAAGCAACGACAAATCAGCTGATCGATATAGTTCAGATATTCTAGATTTGCACAGAAAATCAAATATGTTATAATGTTTTCATCGTCTAGCATACACGCGACTTTAAACGATTTATAAGGTACACTTAAACTGTAAGAGATAAGAATTTCACCCCAGTAGTTTAATAGGTAAAGAGTCGTCTGACCAGTAAAAAAAAGATTCGCAGTTTGAAATGCGGTTGGGACTCGAGTTTTTTACATTGGTGCCCGAAAATCTTAACCCTGAAAATTAGATGTAGTTATCAATGAGGTCTGAAAAAGAGCAAGTTTCGATTCTACCAAGAATTTAAAGATCCACAAATATTAATCCACGAGTATTGCGACACACAGGATGTGTGCAAAGACGTAGGAAATAAGCAGGTTGGTTGTTTAGGTCGGAAATCTAATTTCAATTTGAAATCTGAAAGAGAATATTATGTCCATTTCTATAATAAAAGATAATAATTTTGCTCCTATAGCTAACAGGTAGAGTGTGGACTGGCTAGTTTAAATATCTGTCGTTCGAATCTCAGTTTAGACGCGAATTTTTTTAGATTATCTAACAACTTTTTGTTACTTAAATTCTATTTACCAGTGTTCCTCGCTGAAAATGTATAACCTGTCAAAATATATTTCAGATAAGGTTATAATAATTCCCAGTTACAAATATATGGGGTACGCATTGTAAGGAAAAAACAAACAAACAAAAAACGTAATATGTCTAGAAAAGAAGTAAATAAGCATAATATACCTAAATACTGGAAAATTTTTCATTTGTGTATACTAATACAAATTTGCTTGTTTGTTCTACGATATTTATCAAACAAAATACTTTTGAGGAAAATATGTTCCTTCTTACCCCGTGTTCCATCCTGAGAACTGTCACGTGTGAAAAATCGATCGAGAAATGTTGGGACACCGTCTTGCTGTCCCGTAGTTTGACGAACATCTTTAAAGAATCCGTGTCTGGCCAGAAAGGAAGGCACTGAAAGAGAAAATAAACACAGCCAGTAGGAAATGAATTGAAGTTTAATGGGGCTGAAGCAATCAATTAGTTCAGTGATTTGCGCAGAGTTCGTCAAAATTCTGTAATTACAAGCAACATAACCATCAAAGCACGGTCTTAATTTTACCTGATTTAACTACTAAAAATTGGATATCGACATGCTCTATCACTCAGCAAAGAAAGCCCCCCCCCCCCCCCCCAAAAAAAAAAAAAATAAAAGTAAGTAATTGGAATCAAATTAAAAATATTGATTTCTACTTTATTCAAAATGTAATTTTAAACACTATTCTGCATAATTATTATTATAATGGAATCCAATTTGAGCATTTTCAGAATTGTTAATTAATACTTTTATATTAATTAATATTTATTATATTAATATATTATATTTTTATATGAATTATATTAATTAATATTTCAGTAAGATCCAAGATTATTAAAATAATTTTAAATTCATTACCTTATCAGGTGCTATGTCAAACCATAGATCAGTGTTGTCATTTTTCTCCATAAAACGAAGGTGGTTCTGAAAGAGAAACAAGAATAATAAATTTCGTCAAGTAACTCCCAATTTCTTTAAGGATGTTTTAACAAAATTTATAGACAATTGAACTGTGATATAAACACAAATAATGCATATATTTAAATAAATAATATGCGAGTATTTCATTTAAATAAATAATTCAATACCCCAGTTCCACCATAACCAATTTTTAAACAAGATATGACCCCCACCCCTACCTGAAAAAATACTAAGCGCTATTTCTATTCTAAAAGTCTAAGTTGTTATGATCAACGTTAAAGCCGCATAGCTGGCAATCTCTTCTCAAGCTGATGTGATAAATTTTATTTAAATCATATTATAAAAGGGATAATTATTAAAAAAATATGTATAGTTAGTCTTTCATTCTTAGCAGTGAATATTAATCTATTCAAAGTTAAAATGTATGCAAAATGACAGTTTGAAATATATGTTATACTTATCTGAGATGGCGTACATTTTTTTGAATAAACGGAAGAGATAAAACGTTGCTAAATTTTAAAAAGAACTTTTAGAAAGCAAACATTTATTTTTCATACTGCAATCTCAAACTTCATAATTTTTTTAAAAGATTTAAACATAATTAGCCTTAATTCTTAAAATATTGTTTTTATAAAAATAAAATAGCACATAGTTTGAAAAAAATCTTCCATAAATATATTTTCATGTATTTTAGACTCACCTCCGTGTTGTTGATGACCAAGAAAAACGGTTTGATGACAACAACTTTTGTTAGAAGCATTTTAGACATCTCTACATTCAGGAAAAACTGTAAAATATTAAATCATAATTATAAAAGTTATAAATTTTCAACAATATTTAAGAGAAAAGATGGTTAATAAGTTTTAATTTCTATATTGATTCATTTAAAGACAGTCTATATTTAAATAGATTATTCAACATAGATTGTCTTTTTTCACATGTATATGGAAATTCGTGATATAGTATATGCGTTTACTGATATAATGGATTTTTTCCCAATTACATCTCTGAATTAAAACTGAAAGCAGGGGAATGTTAAAATGTTATTATAGTGCTTAAATGTCTCTTCTATGGACTGTAACGTTACCATGGTTGAAAGTTACACTGGGTGTAAAAAGTTCATCACTACAAAATTCTTTACGCGGGTATGTTTCTGAAGATGTTCTAAATTTTTAAGAAACTGATTTGAAGGTTTTCTTTTTCTCTAAATTGTAATCAGGGATCTTTCAACAATTTCCATTTTTGTAAAACTAACGGCAAGGTTATTGCAACTTGTTACGGATATCATGCTTTTTGATAATGATGATGATATTGATCTAAATGAAATGAATTAATCTAATAACCACAGCGATAATGACAAATTTCTTACCAAACTTTGCTGGAGTTCTTTCATATCTAATAAATTAGAGGGAAATTTAGTTAAAATAGTGTCTCACATTTTTTAAATAATGTTTCTTGCAGCCTTTGATTTTTTTATATAGTGAAAAGAACTAACGCTTACTTTATAGTAGGATTAATATAGCGTAAATGAATGTCATTTGAAATTGAAATATGGTTTTATTTATATATTTACACTTGATAAGCATACTTTTATGTCAAATTGAGGCAAGTTCTGTCAATTTCGTTATAAACGGGTTTGATGGCATTGAGACAAAATCGGAATTTTAAACCTGTTGGAAATTAATCTAGCAAATACTACAGTCAAATCCTTGGTTAATTATTTTTCCGACTCTAAAACGAATATTACTGTTGATAACAGAAAATCAAATATACCTCCAAACGTGATTATTAAAATATTTACATCTGAAATTTATCCAAAAGTGGTATGTGTTATCCATCATAAAAAATGATATTAAACTACCAAACTTTGTCATTTATACTAAAGCTTGGAAATAGTATTATGCAAAAACAGCTTTTAAAGGAACAAATCCATCTCTTAATGGAAAAAATCAAATGTATTTTATTTCCTAAATCAAAGCTACTTCCAAATAAAAAAAAATAGTTATTTAAACAATAAAAGAAAATTTAAGTTTAAATATGTTTATTTAAATTTCATGAAATAGATTATATATATATATATATATATATATATATATATATATATATAGTCAAATTACCAGTAAAAATCGCCATTTATCTTTCTGCAAAATTTATAACTGTATTTACCAACTAACTTGTAATACGTGTATCTATAATCTATCATATATTGGTGAAACAAGTACTCCCATTCATCTACGAATGAATGTTCACCGCAATCATATTAAAAAGATTATTCATAAGAACAAGTTTCTCTATCATCCTCCAATAAATTTGAATATTGCCATTTTGCTTTACATTCGTTCGTTCGATAATATTACTATTCCCATTTTAGATATTAAAACAGATAAAGAAGACAGATTATTTTTGAAAATTACTACATTAATCTCAACTCTTTCCACATGGAATAAATTAAATGTATCTCATTAAAAATATTGCAAAAAATAATTTTGAAGATAGTCAATATTCTATTTATAATCATTTATACTATAAACCCCAATTAAAACATGGTAGTAAAAACACTTATAATGCAAAAAGATCAAAACGTGATAAAGAAAAAAACTAGAAATCAACATGTAGACTTTAAATCTGTTATTAAAACCCTGCATCACAACTTCCAAATAACTTATAATTGGAAAAAATATCAAATCATTTATATTTGCTGTTAAAAAAGGAAAGTTAATTATCTTTATGCAGTCTTCTTAAAAATAAACTTGTCCAACGAACACTTTAAACATCTTTTTATGATCTGATTATCACCCGTGCAAAAAACTTAAAAATACACCTCAACAAATCTTTCAATAATAATATCTCCACAAATTCTTATTATGTTATATCATTTAAACATACAGTTTTTAATTCCATTAATTTTAATGAATTATTTAATATACATCACCATTTACTGCCAATCAATGAATTAAAAGTTGTAAAATCATTCAAATCTAACAAACATTAGGTAGGTTAATATGTAAGTATAATGAAGTTTCACAAGCTCTCTCATTAGACAGTGAAATAGATGCTATTGAAAATAATTGTGAGTGTAGGGACGCTAAATTTGAACATTATATTAACCCAACGCTAGGGCATGTTGTCGCTGGAGATTGAAATACAGTACAAGATCAATCCTTAAAAGCAACTATGACATACGGTACTAAATTCAGGTTTCCAGTTTGTAGTGCATAACTTAAAATCCATTAACTAGACAAATATATCTATAAAATAGCATGTAAATATTCACTGCCATTGTGAGTTTTTAACAGGTGAAAATATCAAACCTTAAAAGTCCTTAAAAATACTATTAATAGCATAAAAATTACCAATTTATTATATAATTATGGCAAATTAAAAACCTCTATTAAAAATTTACAAAAATCTTTTGTTATCACTTATGTAGACAAAGCCACTAACAATTATGCAATTATTTGTAAACAATTTTATATTCAATTTTTAAATTAGACTCACATTCACTTAATAGTATCAAACTTAAAATTATTAATATTTATGGTGATTTACAATTACATTCCAAATATTACAAATTTTCGTATATAGTATTAATACCTAAATTACATAATAATCCCACCAAATTTAGAACTGTCACCAGTGGACATAATACTTATTTTACTTCAGCTAGCAAATTATTACTCAATTGCTTGAAAGAACTAAATGACAGCCTTCGATATTCTCAATCTAATTATATTATTCTAGATAATAGTCAAGAATCAATTGATAAATTTCATTTAATTGACAGAATCGTAGGTTTCCAAACCTTTGATTTTAAAGACCTTTTTTATAACATTAATATTCAAGATCTTTATAATATCATTTTATCTCTATATAATGTATATGTTACCAAACATGCCGACTATATAAAAATAAAAAACTTTCCTAAACTTCTTCACTCTGTACTATTTAATAGCTATATTTTTCAAGGAAATCGATTATATATACAAGTATCAGGTGTCCCCCAAGGTGGTTGCAGTAGTAGTATTTTGGCGATTTTATACCTTTATCAATATGAATGTACATTTACATCAACTTGATTACAAATTTTTCGTTACGTAGATAATTTAATCTGCATAGTTAAAACGGATATAAATAATATCAAAATCGATTTCTATCCCGTTAATCTGGAACTGTTGAATAATGATCCTTCTATTTGTGCTAAGGTTCACTTCCTGGATTTAAATCTATGTACTGAATATTCTAATTGAATTATATATAATTTATATGATAAAATAAATCATTTTAATTTTTATATCAATAAATTATAACCTTTTACTTCTTTCTAATTCGGTTCACATTTTTCTCAACATCATTAAAAATCAATTGTATCGAATCTATAGATTATCCGATAAAAAATTTCATCAATTACATATAAAAAACCTTATTCAAACTAGTAAATCTTATTTTTATCCATTTTATTAGGTAAATAGCATAGTAAAAAGTTTAGGGTAACTCAGTGATGTTAAAGCATATTATCTAGGCTAACTCACTACAGTATTTTTATTACTCCCCATTCAACCTTTCCTCTTTCTTACTATTAACACTGTTACTTATGGTTTAGATTATATATTTAAGCATTTCGTTACACTTGCATCATCTAACAGCGCATTTTCCAAGGAGATAGATGCAAAGTGTTTGTGCTATGTCTGAAATAATTTCTGTAATCGATTAATACATTCGATTATTTATTATTCATTAATTATTATTTATTAATTCTTTATATTATTTCATAGGGCTAAAAATCATTATCATATTTTATAAATACAATATTAAGCACTTGCTCTATTTTGGTTGCAGTATTTTTGGTAGTTATCCCTTCATTTTTTAGTGTTATTACTTTTACAATTTTTGAGAATGGCAACATCGACTTTCCACTCATGAATTGGCAACATTTTCATTGCAATTCTTCCTTACACATCACATGTAGTGCAAGCTTAGGCCTAAAAACTTCTACATGTGTAAGTCAATTATTTTTCTAATTATTTTTCAAATTATTTTTCAAATTATTTTTTCTTTTCTTTTTAGTTTTTCAATTTTCTCAATCTGTTTCAATTTGTGGCACATAGGGGTTATCAAAACGGTCTTTTGTTCATAGTAGCAGGCCATTAATTGAAATGTGCTACTATGAGGCTGGAGTATGGTAGATATTCCCCGAAGATTTTACTATTACATCAATTCCATTCCATTGTTTATCGTACCAGTTTTTGTTTTGATTGTCGTTTCATATTATGTGTGTTTCCCGATTTTTCATGTATATGACTCGCTTTCTCTTGAGTTTTTTCTGGTTAGCAATTACATTCAACTATTTGTTATGGATGCATCACTATTTCTTTTCAAATATTCTAAATTATAACATTTTTATTACTTGTATATATATATATATATATATATATATATATATATATATATATATATATATATATACACCCTATAACAAAAAAAATCGACGCACCAAGAATGAGTTGTCCGATTGTGATAAAAATTGGTGGATGTGAAGAACATACATAGAAAAAGAAACGATTAAAATTTGAAAACAATTTAAAGATTTAGAGTTTGACCGTATACAAAGGGAGGAAGTCAATAAGGCGTTGGTCCACCTCTGGCCTGGATGCAAGATGTCATTTGGCGTGGCATAGACTGATAAAGTTCACGGATGGTGTCCTGTGGAATGTCTTGCCAAATTGTCTCCAACTGTCGGGCTAAATCGTCAACATACCGGGATGGTTGCAATCGCCTTCCTATAACGTCCCGAATGTGCTCTATGGGAGAGAGATCAGGAGACCTAGCTGGCCAAGGAAGTGTTGGGCAAACTTAAAGACAATTCATAGTACCACGTGCCGTGTGTGGCTGGGCATTATCTTGTTGAAAAGTAAGTCCGGGGTGTCGCAAAAGGAACGGTAACACAACCGGTCGTAGAATGTTGTCTACGTACCGCGGTGCTGTCAATGTGCCAGAAATGATTACCAAAGACGCAAGATATCCGCAGTCGAAATGCAACAGAAATTTTGACCACAGATTCAGAATAGCGCATTATATAAACCTGCTGAATGCGCAGTTCCGATACGCTGGAGCTCCCACTATTTATCCATTGGACACCAAATTTTATTTATTTGCATGTTGGCTCAAAATGTCTTTGTATACAAAATTTCATTACAATCCGACAACTCCTTCTTGGTGCGTCGATTTTTTTGTTATAGAGTATATATGCTGAATAGTCAGTTAATGTAAAGCATTACAGAACTAATATGAAAATAAATCTGATAATCCTGACCATAATCCAAGCTTTCTGTGTGCAAATTAAAATTTTCGAGTTTTTTTTTATGACTTACGTGGTACTTCTTATTTCGTTCTTTATCGGCACATATGACTACTCCACAATTACCCACAGTATCCAAGGAAAATGACTTTGACCATTGGGAACTGTACACTCTAAGCTTTGCCTATAGAGAAAAGACATAAGCAATAAGAAATTTGAAAATTATGTGTAAAAATGCATGTTATTCACTAATATGAAAATTATTCACTTTGGAATATTATTCTTTCCATTTTAAAGGAATAGTTAAACATCTGGTTTAGGGTAGCATGGATTTCTGAAAATACTGCGATAAACTTTAATGTTTAAATACAGTTTAATAAGGCATTTAGGAAGGGGAGCAGCAACTTTAGAACATGAAACTGGCTCTATATTATCTGAATAAATAATTTAAAGTCTCCTTGGCTGTAACTTTCCAGCATACATATCATACACAATAAAGGGAAATGTGTGTCTGTGTGTCTGTCTGTGACGTCTGTAGCGAGAAATCTAAGCATCGTACAACCACGAAATTGTACACACAGGTACATCAGGACTTGGGAATGTGCATTTCGTGGTTACTTTTTTAGATTTTGAATTAGGTTTAATTATTTTATGTTTTTGTATTTTTCACACAAATTGGTTCCAGACAAATTGGTCGGTCGAAAAGGGTATCATAGAGTTTTCATCTTGACACTATCGCAAAAATCGATGAAAGTTCTTTCGAACAGTGTTTGAACTGAATCCATAGGAGAATTCCTTCATATCCTTCATATTTATTTATTTTTAAAAATATACATCGAAATTTGCATTTTTTACATTATCTGATATATATATATATATATATATATATATATATATATATATATATATATATATATATATATATATATATATATATATATCGTCGCATCTGCAAACTATATTAGCATAATTCTATAATTTAGCTAAAGGCACCGCATGTATCTTAGTTAGCATGTTAGCAAAAATATTTCGATTTCGTAAGTAATTTTAATTTTTGTAATTTTTTAGTGATTGCATCGAGTGATTGCGAGTGAAATCATCTTTTGCGAAGTCCCCGCATGTTCCATGGATCCCACCGTTCTACCGGTCTTGCTTAAAGTACCTTGCTACCGATGGATTTTACTGAGCTTGCTCATCTAGGAGTTTAAGCCACTCCTCATTGTTTCTTCCTCCTTATTTTTTTTGTTTGTTTTTGCTTTTTCGAAGAGCATGCGAGTAGGAGCGTGCAATTTCCGAATCGAAGCCATTTTAAATGTTGCTCAAATGTATTATTAAAGTAGTGTGCGCATTTTAAATTGAAAATAAAAGTGGGGGTTATTTTGATTCAAAACGAGCTATTTTGAAATTGATTGATATTATCTGTATTTGTATTAAGTAGCGTTTGCCTATTAAGGGCCCGGGAAACGCCGGGTAATTCGTTCTAATTATAATAGAGAAAGCATTATAACTAGATCGCAATATCGACTTCAGGTGTGAGACGAATTTTCTGTTTTGAGTATCCCTGAACGAGAATAAAACGTTTGAGGGGATGTCTGTATGTATGTGTGGGTCAGTTTGTCTGTATGTGTGTATGTGTGTGAAATTGTGAAAGTTATAGATTACGAAGGAATGTAGCGTTTCGAACTAAATTTAATACGATTGCCACAATATGTAAATTATTGAACCCTTGACTGAATTCAAAATTATTGATCAAAAATCCTTTATCAAGGCATTCAACCGTGTTAAATGAAGAAACATGTTTTCACTCAATTTGTATTTGAAAAATAAATGACACTCAATTTATAACGCTGATGTCAACCTTTCTCAAGATTTTGCTTATAGAATAATTTTAATTAAAGTTACATTAAATTAAAAAGTATAAAGTATCGTTAAATATGTTGACTTTCCATGTGCAATTACTGTACCAGATATCTTTTATCATCATGCTCATGAATCTAAAATGTTACATTCATGAGAAAAGACATGTTTTGAAAATGTTTCGCATTTAGAAGGAAAAAAAATACATAGAAATAAATAGGATAAAAAAAAATTGAATTATAACTAAATTGTCGTCAACGTTATATCGAAATCCTGATGTCATTCTTGGAGAAAAAATGAAATTGGATATGTTATGTAAAGAAATTGGATATGTTATGTACAGAAATTGGATACGTTATGTACAGAAATTGGATATGTTATGTATAAGCACATAATGATAAGTAAAATAAGCATGTTATTAAATCATAAGAATTATTAATCTTATGATGCTCAGATCACTTGAAATGGAATTTTAATCCTGTTTCATCTAATTTGCTTTCCCTGCAATGCATAGTATATGTAAAGCAAGAGTATTGTGATGGGATGAAAAATTCGACCTCAGATTTGATAAATTTACACGTTTTGTGTACCTCATGAATGCGAATCAATCATTTTTCAACGATGCCTACGGAGGCAATATCTCTTGAGCAAATTGAAAAAAATCGTATGACAGGGGTTATGTGATATGATGAACGTCAGGTTTCTGTTGATTTTCGGGGAAAACGGACAAGGGAAAATCCTTCATTATTTCAAACATTTTTTCCCCTTCGAAAATTGAAGATACTTGGGACAAAATAATTTTGTTAGAAACGTTACGTAAAAAGCTTTTTTATACGAGATCTTTTGTCAAAAAGCGAATCATAAATATTTATTTTTCACATGGGGAAAATTTGCTGGAATAAATGAGCAAATCGAGTGAAATTTATTAAGATTCTTTAATCAATGAGCGTCAAAGACCAATTGTTTTTCTGGCTAAAGGGGTAGAAAAATATCCTTAATGTTTAGAACATTTTATTTTCGAAAATAGAGAGGTTGTTATAACGGGACAATTATGATAAAAAATGCTACGGAAATAATAATTTCCTATGTAATTTGATATTTAAAACCGAATGACAACATGTGAAGGACGCTAACATGTGGAAGTCCCAGACAGTCCGACTCCTAGGACATGAGCAGCTGTTTGGACGCCGGGACGCTAACATGTTGTTGTTGTTGTTGAGACCCAGACCGTCCGACCTACCAGAAAGGTTTAGGGTAACTGTTTGGACGGCCGGAAAGAGCTACCCAATTTAGACCGGAACCCAGTGGTTGAGGCATCCACAGGGACCGTACCCTCCTTACCCTATCACCAACCTCTCGGAAGGACTTACGGTCCCACATGTTTAACCTGATAGTACTCCGCGTGAACACGGCGGCAGTTTTGGCAGCGGAGGGAATCGAACCTAAGCCTACCGAATGCAATTTCCGCACGCTAACCATTGGGCTACCGCGCCTCGGACGCTAACATGTCGAAAGCCCAGGCCGACCGACTCGTCCGAGGACATGGAGCAGCAAAATGGGCGGCCTGAGACGCTAACATGTGTCGTTCTCGAGAAATTAATGGATCTAAAATGAAAAAAAAAATCATAACGTAATACATACACTCACTGTCCTTATGTTAGAGGATGCTCTGTAAATTCTTTTAACTAGAAATGAATTTAAACTATTTTTGGAGTTAGCTGTTTTTGAGATACTGGAAATTCTACTCTCTCCATAGGGAGAATGATATCTCTGGAAAGAATCATGGGATATTCAGGAAATTCGGTATGTTTCTTTTAATTACTAGCAACAATAAAGGCGTTGATTTTTAACCAGATCGAGTCTTAAGAAAGCTCAAATTTTTGTTGTTTTATCTGAATATTGATATTTGTTCATTTGTAAAGAAAGTCATACGTTTGCTTGCAATAATTATCAGTTCAACTTTAAAAATTATTTGATGTTAAAATTAATGTAATACGCCATTGAAGAAATAGGCATATTAGGAAAAATACTAAGTAATATTTCAATTCTTTTACATACCTTCTTCTTCCGGTGCTTCTTGAAGCGGAAGAGAAGTGGATCAGCACTTGAAGCAGCTTCGTATACAGCATCAGACATAGAGCCCTGCATAGAAATTGTTTATTGTTGTGGTGTATATACACAGAACGGTAACTTAATGCTAGACTTATTCATATTTTTGTCTTCCGTTCTTACCCTTGTTTGAAAATCTTGCTTTTTGTAGAGGATTATTTGCTCTCTTGCATTCTCCTAAATGTTTAACGTATTATTATGCAACTTCGTTTTAATCAATATCACCTATTTATTTCTGGGAAAGATTAATCTAAATGAATCATGCCAGCCAAGTATTTCTGGGGAAAACGAATCTTGGAGCATATTTTTGACAATTGTTCTAAATAAATTACTTTTCATATTTAATGAAAAGATTTGTCAAAAATATTTACCGGATCTGCGCAGTGTTGAAGATTTTGTTAATCTTTGATTGCATCTTGTTCAACAGGGCATGCAAATAAAATTTGGCGGTTCAAAGGGAACATTTAATTTTTTTATATTCTTGCTTGTTACACTGTTTGAGACGCATGCTATAACCCCCATGTTCTGATTATAATTAGATTTTTTAATTTATATAATTGAGCTTGTCATATGGATAAATTAAATTGCTTTCTGCTCACTATTAAACTCTTGGGGTATCTTTAAATTCCAATTGTGTTCTTATGTGTAAATTCTGTTTGTATTATGTTCTGAGTTGGGAACTCAATGTTAGTTTTTCTTGTTCAAATTTATTTTATCATCCTTGCAAAAGGGGAATGCCCATAATGCTATAGATTGATTTATTGATTGATTTATTGATTGATAAACTTATTTATATTAGTAAAAATGTTTTGTATATATGAAACATAATGTTCTTACCCTAAAATGTAGAGGTAAACCCGTTTTGTTAATGATCCAGTATGGGGCAAAGAGATATAAGTCCAAGCTTTGGTCTTTGGTCACATGGACGTGTAGTGACAAATGCCTGTTGCCGCCACCTGTGTCAGTCTCAGGGCTCATGGAGACGGGATGGAGTTCTTCCGTGTCACCTGACACTGTCATCTTTCCGTGCCACTGGAGACCTACATATTGTCCTACCTGCAGTGACAAAGACGCTGATCAAGCAAACGAGATGGAATTAGAATAAAAGAAAACATTGAAAAACGAATTGGTATTTTAAGGTAGAATATAAAGTAGTTCAAGAAAATTATTTATATAGCTTTATTCTTTATAGTTGAATGGCGCAGTAGCATGCTTGGACACAATCCAAGAGTTCTAGTTCCGATCCTTGGGTTCAGCTTGAAATTAGGTTTAATACCTTACAGTTGCTGTTTGAATTAAAATATATAGCGTAACACATTGAAAAAAGTTAATGGCTGTACGACAGTTTATATAATTTAAGAAAAAAACCTTTTTTATTTGTGCTTTACTTTTAAAAGTAAGAAGAAAGTCATTTTTGGCATTTAATCTGCAATAGATAGTCAATATAAAGTTTTGTAGTTATCTAAAGACATTTTTATTATTTAACTTCTGCATACAGGAAATATGAAATTACAACGAAAATGTACATTTTAACGATAAAACATATTATTCTCCGATTTGTAATATATGCAACAGTTTTCAGGGACAAAAAATCAAATCTCATATAACGAATCTCAATACAATGAATTTCAACACAGGACGATCCCAGCAGGACTGGCCGCACAGCCTAGTGTGAGTATTTAGAAAGTTTCAGCGTTTAAAGTCCGATAGTAACACTGTTTAGAAAACAAAGATGGGTATTCCATATTAATCGAGCTTCCTCTAAGTATTTTCGCATCTATTATATCATGGAATACAAAATATATTACACAGGTAGCTCTATTACACACGAACTATTCCTGCATGAGCTAAGCAAGTTAAAGATATTTCCACTCACAGTGAATTAATTTCTATCTCATAGCAGGCTGTTGCATATAAATAAGCAAGAAAGGGCTCAATTGGGCACGACCTACTGACCATTGTCTTACAGTCACTGATAACCGTGAGAACAGAACTGAAATGACCATCGAGCACAAAACTCTTTGAAGTAAAGATTTTATAATACTACTCTAAATAGGGATTTTTCTGTTAGAAGTATTTACTTCAAATCTAGCAACGACGGAAGGTATTGTTTTAGCTTCACCCACCGTTGATAAGATTCTAAGAGTTTAGGATTGTAGTCTAGTGACTTCTACCCTATAATTTTGTCAACTGTGACAGAGCTAAAATTTCTTGCACCGTTGCTGGATTTTATATAATACTTCTACCAGAAAGTTTATAAAATTTTGCTTTAAGGAGTTTTGTGCTCAGTCAGTGGTCATCTTATGTCATAGTAACTTGGACTACGAAACTATGGTTCACGGATGGTGATGATTGACCATTTAAGGGTGAGGGCCAGTAAATCTTCTGCTCTATCCGCCCTTTGTTAACTTTCGCAGAACACATTTTTCGCCGAAACTCTGCTCAAACAGTTGCGAAATGTTTTCTGAAAAATAAAATGCAATGCTTAGATTATATTAAAACTAAATTTCATACTCAATAAAATATAGAGTATATTTTTTTATTTTAATCAAAAATATTCTTGGTGCTGCCATATGTTGACGTAATTTAATTCATACCGACTGTTTTTATTTTAAATGGATATTTTTAAATGTCTATTCCTTCGAATGCAGTAGTAAATACAACAACAGATCATTTATAATAATGCCACAATCACGGAAAGTTAATTTCTCATTCTATAAATTTGATAAGGGGATCTGAACGTACATCACTGATGTGAGGACTGCAGCCTTGTCTTCAAGTTCCTTTGTCTTAAAGTCCAAGTTCAATTACCTTTTCGTGATTGTGGCATTATATACGATCTGTTGTATTCAATACCGTATTAGAAGGAATAGACATTTAAAAATATTCATTAAAAATAAAAATAGTCGGTATGAATTAAATTACGGCAACAGATGGCAGCATCAAAAATATTTTAGATTACAATAAAAAATATATTCTATATTTTATTGAGTATCAAATTTAGTTTTAATATAATCTAAGCATTGCATTTTATTTTTCAGAAAATATTTCGCAACTGTTTGAGCAGAATTTCAGCGAAAAACGTGTTCTGCGAAAGTTAACAAAGCGCGGATAGGGCAGAAGATTTACTGACGCTCACTCGTAAGCAATTTGTTTCTTACGCATTCATTTAATTGCATTCATTGTGCCAGTTAATTTATGGACCATAACACTTTCAGCGTCTTAGCTATATTATGACTAGATTTAGCTATTTTTGGGAACGCTTAGCACCAAAATATGGCTAAATCTAGTCATAAAATGGCTAAGTTTGTAACAACTTGTAATAGTTAACTATGAAATCTAGCCATAAGGTTTATCCAAGTGTTGGTAATACTGAATACTTTGAATATCTTTTGGATTCCAAATATTTATACTGGGCTTGCGAAACAAAGCCCCTTTTACGATTAAAATTTCTCGAATTTAAGGTAAAAAATAGTGTATTCTAGTTTTACATGAATAATTGGTAAATTATGGTAACTTTACCTACAGAGTTATTTCTACATAGTGACAGTAAAACATTGCATTAATTTCCAGAATGTGATTACGATGTCGAATACAACCAATTAATCACTCAGTTTCGTTCGCAAAATAAAATGTTGAGCAGATTAAATGTAGAAAGAAGATGATAATTTCAAAAATGCTCGGATTTCCTTCTTCAGTGGCTAACGAGCAGACAGCTAGTTGAACGCCAAATGAGAGCTCAATTATGACATGCTAGTGAAATGGTTAAATTATGGAACCCAATGTAGAAAAAACATTTAATGAAGAAAAAATAGGAAAACGAGAAAAAAAAACCCTACAGAAAGAAAATTTGAAGTTAACGTGCGATGTAGAAATGAATGAAACAGAGAAAAATACATGAATAATTGGTAAATTATGGTAACTTTACCTACAGAGTTATTTCTACATAGTGACAGTAAAACATTGCATTAATTTCCAGAATGTGATTACGATGTCGAATACAACCAATTAATCACTCAGTTTCGTTCGCAAAATAAAATGTTGAGCAGATTAAATGTAGAAAGAAGATGATAATTTCAAAATTGTTCGGATTTCCTTCTTCAGTGGCTAACGAGCAGACAGCTAGTTGAACGCCAAATGAGAGCTCAATTATGACATGCTAGTGAAATGGTTAAATTATGGAACCCAATGTAGAAAAAACATTTAATGAAGAAAAAATAGGAAAACGAGAAAAAAAACCCCTACAGAAAGAAAATTTGAAGTTAACGTGCGATGTAGAAATGAATGAAACAGAGAAAAATACATGAATAATTGGTAAATTATGGTAACTTTACCTACAGAGTTATTTCTACATAGTGACAGTAAAACATTGCATTAATTTCCAGAATGTGATTACGATGTCGAATACAACCAATTAACCACTCAGTTTCGTTCGCAAAATAAAATGTTGAGCAGATTAAATGTAGAAAGAAGATGATAATTTCAAAATTGTTCGGATTTCCTTCTTCAGTGGCTAACGAGCAGACAGCTAGTTGAACGCCAAATGAGAGTTCAATTATGACATGCTAGTGAAATGGTTAAATTATAGAACCCGACGTAGAAAAAACATTTAATGAAGAAAAAATGGGAAAACGAGAAAAAAAAAAACCCTACAGAAAGAAAATTTGAACTTAACGTGCGATGTAGAAATGAATGAAACGGAGAAAAATAATAAAGTATGGTTATGTCACCTTCAAGAAATATGCTGTCATATTCAAAACATTAACCAATTTGTTGGAATTTTTATTGATATGAAAAACCTAAAAAAAACCTACATTAAAAACTGAAAAGTAGGAGAGAGAGGGGATGAAATTGACACTAACATTTATTTCTTAAATTAGTTTTCTTAATATTAATTGTTGTCTTTCTATCACTGTCTCAGTTACAGTCAGTAATGTTTAATTTTAATTTGCAGCACGAAAATGCATTTTGGTCAGCAAAATGCAAGTTTTTTCTCATATTTATTCTTATTTTCCTTTAAAGTTTAATTAATATATCAAAACTTTGTGCTGTAAATATCATTGAATATATGCGTTCTAAATATTATAATTGAATATTGATCTGTATACCACTTCATTTTTTTGTTAAAAGTCTCCTCATACCCATAGGGATGAAATAGACAATTGATTGAGGGTTGAAAAGGACTTATCAAGACCTACGTTGAAAATAAATAGTTAGTTCTTTTAATATCCAGTCACTTGATCGTCCAATTATTCGTCCATATTTAGCGAACGGAATTTGAACCAATTTGCAGTCACATGACGCAAATACGTACGTACGTTTGAGACGTAGTGTATGACGCCAGAGGGGAAGGAACACACTATGTCCTTAATGTCCATACAATATCCAGGCTAACAGGTGGGACTCGAACCCACAACCTGGAAGACGCAGAAACGATTGCCTTAGACGTCTCAGCCACCGGGTTGACAAGAAGGAAGTAGTATAAAATGCATAAAATAATATAATTTGTTATCCTTGAAATATTTTTATTATTAAAATTATATAGATATGTTGTATAATTTGAATGTTGCACATATATGTTATACACATAGTTAACTGTATGTAGTATACATATAGTTAACTATATGTTATACACATAGTTAATTATATGTATAACTTAACTATATGTTATATACATATAATTAAGCTAAAACCAAAATCTGTGACATAGTTCAAAAGAATCATTGTCACATTTGGGCTAAATTGCAGTAATCGGTCCAAAAGACTTTCTTGAAACTACAACATTTGCTAAAGAGAATTGATTAATATCATTAATGTTTCCACTGTACTTCATCCTTAGGATATAACTTACCGTACTTCATCCTTAGGATGTTGAAATAGTATATGGGTCTTTAAAATCAAGATATGGAATAGATGTTAATAACTGTATGATAAATTATCCTCTGAAAACTTAACTCTTTGAAGAGGTTTTAAAAAGGAGTATATACGATTCTGAGGATTATCCAGGATTCTGTGATATAGATTAATGACTCCTATATATACAGGCTGACGCAACCGCCATCTTGACTTCAATCAGTGCAGTCAGTTATCGTCTGCCTGTGCTATTTGAATGGTGCACATGTTACATGTCTGATATTTGATAAGCAATTTAACTGTAAAATAGGTGCTTCTGCTTTCAAAAAATCGCACCAATCATTCAAGAAAGTAGTCTAGAATGTTTTTTATTATCTCGAGATTCCAAGAAATGGACGTAAAGTCATCCTCTTTTCGCTATGTACAGCCATTGCTTCAACTTGGAGTCAAGATGGCCGCTGTTGTTCCATCTTTTATATTTAGGAGTCTCAGATATATAGAGGAAAACACGGAAAGCGAAACTTTTAACGTTGATGATTGAATTTTTGTTAAATTCTAAAGAAAAATATTCAAATATTTTGTTTGGCGAACAAAATGAAAATTATTGACACACAAAAATTTAAAGTAAAATTCTGGAGAAAAAAATTGATACAAATAATAAACAGCATGGTAAACACGTCAGCCAATAAACTCTAAAATCAAAGACAATCAAATAAGTGGTTAAAAAGTCATTTATTAAATTCGCCTTATTATGACGTTTACAGTCACATAGCCAAAGCGCTTTCGAACATTATCATGCCCTTCATCAGTGGCGAAGTAAAATAAAGTGCGAATAAGTGCCTAAATATAGGCTATACCCGCCGGGTAAAATTTACATACTCGTATATCAACTACATACAAAAGTACATACATCAATTTATATATTTTTAATCTTTTAAAAAACAACGAGATAAAATACATAGTCATAAAATAAATATTACAATAAGAAATACAGTTTAATAACCAACATGAATATCGACAAAATTGAAGAGCAACTGCTATTGATTTTTTAGAAAATCGTGTAAAGGCTTGACCCGCAGAGAATCATGAACGAGTCTCCAAGCACAACTAAGGGTCAGAACTGGGTCAAAATTACAAATAGGATTACAGTAAATATAAATAAAAAAGGATTTATAAAGTAAAATATTGCGGGGTTTATTGTGGCTAATTAAAAGAAAAGTTTTATAAAACATAGGCTGAAAATATTGTTAATAACATACTGGGCAAGAGCCGTGGATAGTTTACCATTTCAATATCGCGAGCATGTTTCAATATCGCGAGCGTACAGTACGTACGTTATACAGTACGTTCAGTACTGCCAATATAGAACTTGAAGTTATTATCGGGAGATAAAATCAAGGTGATGATTCTAATTTATAAGGTAGGTTGTAGAGCAAGCAGTTCAAGATCAGCTCTGGGCTAGTTCACATTGAAGATGGAAATTCAAGTATTTCGAACGCGATCGTCTGTTTTCTACATTTTATTTCTGTAGCATTTTACGATGTGATCTTGTGATTAAAGCATTTTATAGAATCATTCTCAGATTTTGAGCTACGCTTCAGAAACATTGGTAATTTTATAAATTATAAAAGGAAAATTATTACTACTAAGATAGTTATACAAACACATGTATCTTACTTCCAAAGATATATCTTGTGGTTGCCGAGGATGGAAGCCTAAGAAAACGGCACTTTCTCCTTCCTGCAGGCGCATTGTCTTGTCTTTATTCTAAATAACAAAAATCAAAACAGAAACAGCGATGAGTGATACATACTGCATTGAAAGTTTCGATGTCCATTTTAAAAATATTTTTGTGATACTCTATGCAATGTAAAATATAAATAATAATGTATATAAATAAAATTGAAACTGTATATCTGTTTGTCTCATCCTCATTGAAATAAAACCCTACCGAATTTATTGAAATTTTGATGAGTAGTCTTAGAAAGGACCCACTTCAGATTTAGGCGTTTGTCTGTTCTTCTGTCTGTCTTCATGTCCTTCTAACTGTTTCTTCGCTTTAAGAGTGAACCAATCGTTATACCAGCCTCCAAATAAACGGAACCTAATCGTTATTTGCGTCTCCAAATTAACGTGACATAATAGATTTTTCAGTATCTCTGCAATAAATACAATTCAAAATCCGATAATGTGACCCTCTCGTTGTTTGTTTCTCTTCGCTATAAAATTATGGAAGTTTTATAAGCAAGGGAAGACAGCAGAAACAAGGGCAGGTATTCAGCACTGTGGGCATAGATATAAGTACCTGCTACTTTTCATATGTTATCCGCTCAAGATACTTAAATAAAATATTTCTCTCTAGTTCTGTCCCTAATAAGATTGGAAACGTAGTCTAAAAGGCAGCTATTGCTTAATGGTAAAATGATTATCATCTATATAAATATTGTAAGTTGCGCTTCTGCCTGTCTGTTTATTATCAGCACAGAATTCTCTTATTTCCTTTTTGTGAGAATTATTAAAAAAATCTCCCCAAATAAAGACTCCAAATATTAAAAGTTTGCAGCAAATTGTGAATTAGTTACTCTATATATTCTGTAAGAGGAACGGGTATACAGATAGTAGTATTATTATAATCAGCGAAGTCCTCATGTTCGTATCCGTAGTTGACAAGTGTATATTATACTTTACAAATCGCGGTTTTCAGGGGTCTGTAAGAAAGCCAAATACTTGATTATTTTTCCTTTGTAAAGCTATCTCAAAGTTGAAGAAAACAAAATAATTAGAATTGGTGTGGTAGCACCCGGGAAAAAATAACCTTAAAGTGGAACTTTTTACGATTGTCATTCCAGCTTTTTTTCTTCAGTGTTAGCGGACCCACAGTCTTAACTACTGAACCGATTTTAGCTCAATTTGTGTATTCTGGTAAGAGGTACATACTTCTCTTTTAAAAATATAAAATAAATTTGATTCAGACCTTCAAAAATTGAAATTCATAAATAAATTATGCTCGGTGGTAAAGTATGTACAATTTGCAATACTTGCTGTTTTTTTGTTACATAATCATGCTGATATTATTATTTTGATTTTGGCACGTGGCGAAAAAGATAAGAAGGCGTAATAGATGAAACAAATTATTAAATGCTTCGGAAAAAAATTCTACAGTAGATCGAGGTTAAATCCTCAGGGAAAATGGGTAATATTTGAGCTTTAACAGTCATTTTTAAATAAATAAATAAATAAATAAATAATTTGGCATCACGTCTGATGTTAAAATAGCAAAAATTAAGCACACATCCACAACAGAAGGTCTTTATTTCACTTCCTATAAGACGTACAAAAGTTTAAAAAAAGGCCATAGCGCTTTCGCGCATAAGTACGCTCTTCATCAGTGGCTACCCACTGATGAAGAGCGTAGCCACTGATGAGTAGCCACTGATGAAGAGCGTGCTCGAAAGCGCTATGGCCTTTTTTAAAACTTTTGTACGTCTTATAGGAAGTGAAATAAGGACCTTCTGTTGTGGGTGTGTGCTTAATTTTTGTCATTTTTAAAGTTTCGAACCAGGTTCATCCAAAAAAGCAAATGATCAATTTATCTCAAAATGGGGCTTAAAATTTTGCACGTAATAAAATCTTATTTTCAATTCAGAAGTGATCGTAATAATTAGTTTCAAATCATGAAAATTAAGTGTTGAATACCAATTTTATCTGCTATGTTTATTTTCTGATCATAATTTTTATTTTTTCCTGTCATTGGATGGGCTATATAGCTAGGGAAATTTTTTTACCAAACGCAAAGCAGGCAAATATTGGGGTCGCATTTATACAGAGGTTTATTTCATTTTCCTTCACAAGAGTTATTATAATTTTTTGAAATAACTTCTATGAATCCTTACCGTCATTTTTGGACTTAGCAAATATCCGTCTGAGCAGAAAAACATATAGCAAATTAAATGAGTTTTGAATGTTTTGGGCCAATACAATCTTATGAGAAATTTAACAAGTTAAAAATTCTAATAGTTATGTTCAATTATAAAAAAAAAACATTATTTAAAGAATATCTACAAGATTTAATTGCAAAAACCGGGACAGCATTATCAATATTTTATTTGATCACGCCTACTTTATCTTTCGGAGTTATTTTTAGATATTGAAATAGCGTTTCAATAAATATGAAAGTGGGGAGTATGTTAAATTTTAATTAGATGGTTTGATTCTAAATCACTATTTCAGTTATTAACCAGGGAAATTTCAAAAATTGAAATAACTTTTCAGTGTGGATTTCGTATCGGCACTAATTCTGCCACATGAAGTCTAACTAAATATTCATTTTATTTAATTTATAGCCCGAAGGGTCATTGGTTAACTTTTTAAATGGCAGTTATTTGGACAGCCATTTGCTAAGCCTTAAATATATAACAGTTATCGCCCCACAAATCAAGAGATTGATAAAGCTACAAAATGAACTATTTATGTGAATCTGTAATACATACTGACAACATTTTATTGTTATATTTTATATATAAAATGTTTTTGTTTAATTAGTGGTTTGTAACATTCCTATGATATCTTGCTAATTATGTTTCAAGCATACACTGAATAGAGGGCACAACTAATCAAAATACGTAGAAAAATTACATTCGGACTCAATGAGTAAAAATTTAAACGTATTTAAGCATAAATAAATAAACATGCTGACAGTTATTTTGAGGAAACGTTGGAGTTCGTTTTGTATATGTGGCCCGTGGTTAAAAAAAAGTTGAAGATCACTGGTCTATACTAAAATGACCCTGCACAATTAAATAAAAGTGATTCAAATGCCCCAATGGGAAGAAAAAGTTAGGAACACGAACTCGGCAAAACTGCGAAATAGGACAAAAATGTCATATTACAAAGTTGTAGAGGATTGTTTAATTAGTATGAATGGACATCAGGAATGCAATAAACTTGCATATGGAAAGCAATAAATATCCATCAAAAAGTTATATCAGAGATCAGTCACATCATGGTAACACCTGCAACGGTTGTCAAAGTACGCGGTCATATTCTTTCTCGAAATTCAAATTTACATCGGTGCTGATACAGAGCATTTTGAGCAAGCACACCATTAAATTTCTGTGTATGTAAGTGTTGTCTATTTTAGCATTCCTGAACAAAACAGTCATTCGCCAATAACCATGTTGTGTGAAAGTGCCTTCTGTAACAGTTTTGTTGTCGATTTTTACTCATTATACAATGTTTCATAACTTTGTAATTTCGCTCTTTTCGTCCATCTCGCCATGTTACGAATTCATTATCTCAACCTTTTTTAATTTTCCACTAGGGGTGCTGCAATTTCCTTTATTCGATGGGGCATGGCTACTTAGCTCTAAATAGACCACTCAAGGACCTTTCTTTACAAAGTTATTGGTGCTACTAAAGACTTGCATAGTACCCTGTATACACTTAAGTATTATACAGAGTATAAAAATAGTGCTAGTTAGATATTCAAAAATAAACCCTTGAAAATTGGCAATTGCATTTACAGCAATTAAAAAAATGCAATAAACAATTTGGAGTGACTGCAAAAAAATTTACTGTAATAAACATTTTGGAGGGAAATAAGAAGACTGGTTGAGATTTGGAACGCTGATTGCTTACCTTGATATGGATGTCCAGAGCTAGAGGTAATAAATTGTGGAAGACGAGGGGAGGGTACAGGTGCAAAGAAAAATTTGGCACCAACTTTGTACCTACGGATGGAGTTTTAAGATCACAGTTCTCTTCACAAACAACCTAGAATGGAAGAATTTTCACTTTAATACCAGTTATTTTATACAGAATTTTATCTTTACAGTATTTTACACAATTTTATCGGTCTTTACAGAATTTTATCGGCTTTAATCTATATTTCGGAAAAATCTATACTTTGTGAAAAGTAAATTTTGATTTAAATTTAGTGAAAATTCAAAAACTGTGTGTTTTTTGGAATTACAAAACTGTGTATTTTTTTAAATTCCATAACTGTACGTAGATGTACGCACCTTTGTGCAGGAGATGACTTCTGTTTCGTTCTCTGCATAGCATTCCAAGAACTTGCTGCTCTTCTGTGGTACTGTCATATCTTTCCACCAAATTCCTTCAGTACTCAGGCCATACCTGCGAGTAAATAGAAAGTTATTAAATTGTTATGAGTATTAGGACAAAAATGTGGACAATTCTATAACGCAGCTTTCAATTTTTATAAAGAAGTGTAAATTTCATTATGTCCCTGTCGCTGATTTCCGTATTAAACCACACACACATATTAATTCGAAAAGTTTCAGCAACGTAAATACTGCAAAGTTTAAAATATACAGGGTGTCCAGTGCTATCGGTGCCCAATGGCTATTTGGTCAACTGTGAGTCACAGAGATACACTTCCGATTGCAAAAATGTTTTGAATTTTAAAATCTATTATCTTAGAAACAGTTTAAATCAATAAATGCATTTCTGAAAGAAATACGAAATATAAATTTTTATACAGTTCCCCGGTCCTACCAATGGTATTTAGGAAAATCATCCTCATACAATTTTATGCAAAATAAATAAAATCATCCTTTTACGACCAAAATTGACCGACTTAAAGGCTGTTTAAAGTTGGAGAACTTTTTGTGCTGAGAAATGGTTAATACGGTCCTTGATTGGTTGGTTGCCTGGAGAAATAATCAGTACGGTCCCTGATTGGTTGGTTGCCTGAAACGGGACATTTTTATGCTTGAAAAAGCGACTTAAGTCATAAAGTTTAATGCTTCATAATTCAGTGAATTTTGGTCGTAAAAGGAAGATTTTTTTTTATTTTGCATGAAATTGTATGAGGATGATTTTCCTAAATATAATTGGTAGGACCGGGGGACCGTATAAAAATTTGTATTTCGTATTTCTTTCAGAAATGTATTTATTGATTTAAACTGTTTCTAAGATAATAGATTTTAAAATTTAAAACATGTTTGCAGTTGGAAGTGTATCTCTGTGACTAATGGTTGAGGAAATAGCCATTGGGCACCGATAGCACTGGACACCCTGTATAATAATTGGAACTTTAAAAACGTAACGAATAAATTAAAGCAAACTAGATTTAGAATTAAATGGGTGGCAAACGGTGGAGCTATTATAGCTAAATTCTCCTCTGTTTGCTGATTATTTTTCATATTTTACTTTACTTGCACGACTTACCGTTCATATTGCATTCCTTTCGGACATTTTTACCAACCACCAAGTATAAAGAAGAATCATAAACAATAAATTAGGTCTGAACCGTTATAATTACTTTCAGTCAACAATTACTGTCAACGGTAAGGACAGTTAAATTAATTTTGAAAGAAAATCGTTAAAATTGGTCACACACGCATATTTATTTTCTCATTTTACAGAAATAATATTTGCTTGAAATGCTGATCAATCTCTGATTCCCAGTTGAGATTCTGGTGGGTAAATAGTATAGTATAACCTCAAAAATCTGGCACTATTAAAACCCACCTAATGTCGGATTAGAATTTGTCGGATTATTGGAAAGGGATAGTATTAAATACGTAAAGTGGTTATAATATTATGTAATGAAACTTACTATAGTATGACACATACAAAACAAATATAAATTTATGTATTGTAATCTTATAACTATTGTACTTTTATAGGCTACTATTAGGTATAAAAAATAATGTTTAGACAAGTAGTTTTTAATATATGTTTGTCTCTCTCACGATATCAGACGTGCCACTGTTTAACAAAAGTGTTGTTCGAAAATGCAAACAAACATCCTAATATGAAAAAGGCCACCGGTTACCTCCCGTATTATGGTGTCGGATTATTGGACGTGCCGGATTACTGAGATTATATTGTATGTGTTTATCAATTAGTAGAGTGGGATTTGAGAGTGTTTTTAACTTACTGCTTGGCATCCGATTCTATTGGCAATGGCCGGAAATACAGTTTGCAGTGGTAGGCAACCAACAGCGGTAGATGATAGACGTCGTCTGGAGCCAGGCAACTCAGACGAACAAACTTATCTTGAAATGGATTTTTTGAATAATCCTCTGGCAATGCACCTGTGGCTTCCAAAGCGGACTTTTCACATAAAACATGAATGGAGCGACCCAGGTGATTTTGAATCTGGAAATATATTAATAGTGGCTATATTTAAGAATAGCAGTGTAAAATTTGTCACACATTGTATTTTAAAAATGATAAAGTTTGTATGCGTTACTTAATTTCTATCAATAAAATTAATTTCTTCTCTTAAGGATCTTACTAAGAATTTCAAGTATTGGGGCATTTATAAAATTTCTTGCCAATGTTGACTATCGTAAATAAGTCAAGCACTAAACGCGCTTTAAAGCATTGTTTGAGAGAACATCAAAACTATGTTAAAATTAAGGAACAAGTCTTCTGTAGCTAATTACTGTTGGATGACCAGCCATCAATTTGATTTTTCTTCGGCCCGTATTATTTAAAAATATCTGTCAATTTTTGACCTAAACGTCTTTAAGGCTTTTCATATCAATAAAATTCCAATATTCAGGTTAATGATTTGTTTACGGTACAGTATTTTCCTCAGTTATGGTAGGACTCTATTTAATTTGGTTTTCTTTCTGCTTATCCCTCTTTCTACATCCATTTTTAAGCTTTATCGTTCTAATTTCTGTGTCCAATTTTACTGGTTTCATTTTATTCATTCTCCTTTCTCTCACTAGGTGGCACTTTCACTGTTGTATTTAAGTAATTGCTCGTACGTGGTAAGTTAATTTAGTTTTAAGCTCTTGGCTTTCTTGCACTGACAAAGGAAACTCATTGCGTGCTTTTGGACATGATCGTCTGCCTGTCTTTTACATTTTATTTAAACATTTTACGTTGTGATCTATGTATTTATTGCTTAAGTCACGTTCTGTATTTAACATTTAACTGTATTTCGAAAAAAGCGGATGCTCGATTTTTTTTAATTATAGCTTGATGAATATAATATTATAATGCAATACATAAATTTGTAATTTACTGTGATGAATAAAACCATGAAATTTAATAAAAAGGAATAACATATAGTCATACCTTAAGAGGAGACCTAACTGTTACCGTTCTTTGCCCGTGGTATATTTCAGTGGCTACTAACACAAAATATCTTGTTTTATTCTGTAATAAAAAAAAATTCAATAAAAAACTCAAAAGTCAGTTTTAATTCATTAAAATTCTGATGCATTGTTAGTTCAAAACCACCTGCACACAATATTTGCTTACCTTTGCTGGTTGGAGTGCGTACATTGTAGTCGCCGTTCGATGAGGAAGATGACATGCCAACTTATCGAAGCCCTCCACCTGTAATTAAAAAAAATCTGATGTGGGCAACACATGACTTTCCTTATATAATGTAATGAATTTACTACTTTTACAGGAAAAAAATAGGTTTCTCTTATAGTAGATACTAATATTCTTTCCAAGATATTGAATTTTCGACAATGAGTCGTCATTTTCATTGATTTAGCGTCATTTTTATCCATTTAGCGAGATTTTCGTTAATTTCGCAACATTTCAAAAAGTCACTAAGTTGGCGACATTCCGCCAAATTCGTAACCCAAATCTCGCCAAGCGTTATGGACGAAGAAATAAGTTGTTCTTACAGCAGATAAATGACTATTGGCGTTCAAATACAAAAGTATTACTCAAAGTATCTTTTTTCATGAATGGAACGAGCTAGATCCACGAGAATGATGTCACCCATTTTATCGCATGGTATTACATATGAAAAGTGAACACGTTTCTCAATAGGAAATATTTTTTTTTCATTTTAAATGACTTTTTAATAATTCTTTTGAAAAATGTGTAATATCTCGAGAACGGTTCATGTTAGCGTTCTAAAATTTATGTCAATCATTTTCTGATGAAAAATTACATAAGAAATATCTATTTGCGTAACTTTTTTAGTGGTTTTGATTTTTCGACGATTTTTTCAAAATTTTATTCTAAAATTTAGGGGTGTTCTGAACATTCGATTACGTATAAAAACAATAAGCTTCCAGTGTTTATGGATTGTGATTTTTGTACCAAATTTGGTTTGAATCGGTCCATTCGTTCGTCAGTTATTGTCTCCACAGACTCACTGACACACACACATACTTTCACACACACACACACACACAGACATCACTTCAAAAATGTTTGATTCGTGATCAGGGATGCTTGAAATGTGCTCTCCCGTCGAAAACTCGATTTCGAATTTTCGACCCCGTCACAATACTTTCCTTATAGATTATGGATATAAGGAAAGTAATATATTATCTGATTTTAAATATTTATGAAAATCTCAAAAGTTAAACTGATGCTGAATTCAATATTAATTAAGACAATGGCAGTTTAAGTGAAACTTAAATATTAACTGCAAAGCCTTTCAGTCCTAAATTAGCTTTGTTACGTTCTACAGAGTTGCGTTCTATAGAACAGTCGTTGGTCAGCATGTTTTACGTTCTACGTAAAACATGCTGAGCAACGACTAAGTTTATCGCAATAAATTATTTAGAAGAAACCGGGGCAAGAATGGAGTTAGAGAGAAGGAGATAAAACTCCTAAGAATGAAACGATTGAAAATGCCATAACGCTTTGAGAGGCGAGATGGGATATCTAGGTGTCGCTAGTGTTAGTAAATCGCTCTTTGTGCCTATTTGACACAATAGAGAGGCATAGTATTGAGTATATGAATTTTTAATTATTTTTAAATTAAGATTCCCTAATTATCAGTATAATTAAGCAGTGTTTTTTCAAAGTTGTAGGACAGAGTTCAGAATATAGGCAGATAAAAATAAATTGAAAGGTAAAATAATTTTGAATACGTAGGAATATTCCTTATTGTTTCAGTTCTAATTTGCATTGCGCTACTAATTTATTTCTACAAAATATTGACAGTTTAAATAAATATTTTAGGCCTATCGTCATAGAAATACATACAATATAAGGGTGCTTATCTTATCGCAGCGTTACCTGAATTATTGTCTTAAATGATATTGACGTTTTCTCAGTACGGAGTTTTAACTCCTTACCTTTATCTCTATGGGGGCAAGTTCTGATGTGGGCAACACATGACTTTCCTTATATAATGTAATGCATTTATTACTTTTACAGTAAAAAAATAGGTTTTTCTTATAGTAGATACTAATATTCTTTCCAAGATATTGAATTTTCGACAATTAGTCGTCATTTTCATTGATTTAGCGTCATAGTTATCCATTTGGCGAGATTTTCGTTAATTTGGCAACATTTCAAAAAAGTCGCCAAGTTGGCGACATTACGCCAAATTTGTCGCCAAAATCTCGCCAAGCGTTATGCACTAAGAAATAAGTTATTCTTACAGCAGATAAATGACTATTGGCGTTCAAATACAAAAGTATTACTCAAAGTATTTTTTTTCATGAATGGAACGAGCTAAATCCACGAGAATGATGTCACTCAATTTATCGCATGGTATTACATACGAAAAGTGAACATGTTTCTCAATAGGAAATATTTTGTTTTTATTTTACATGACTTTTTGATAATTTTTTTGAAAAATGTACAATATCTCGAGAACGGTTCATGTTAGCGTTCTAAAATTTATGCCAATCGTTTTCTAATAAAAAATTACATAAGAAATGTCTATTTGCGTAACTTGTTTGATCTTTTGACGATTTTTTCAAAATTTCATTCGAAAATTTAGGGGGGTTCTGAACATTCGATTGCGTATAAAAACAACAGGCTTCCAGTGTTTACGGATTGTGATTTTTGTACCAAATTTGGTTCGAATCGGTCTATTCGTTCGTCAGCTATCGTCTCCACAGACTCACTGACACACACACACGCAGACATCACTTCAAAAATGTTTGATGCGTGATCAGGGATGCTTGAAACGTTCTCTCCCGTCGAAAACTCGAATTCGAATTTTCGACCCCGTCACAATACTTTCCTTATACATTATGTATATAAGGAAAGTAATAAATGAAACTGCTGTTTGGGAGAATACAACTTTCTAGTGCTTCTTTGAAAAAAGCAGGCATTAGTAAAATAAGTGACGACAATTATTTTCAAGGGCATTTATGAGTCAGTCCCCGTTTTCTGGTCAGAAATTGTGTACTTGTAACGAACACTAAGATACAACTAAGATATAACTGTCCCTTAACGCGTTATATCTTAATTGTATCTTAGCGTTTGTTAAATGACACTGTTTCTAACTTGAGAATAAAAGCGCTCGAATAAAAACAGGAAGCAAAATAGGCGAATATTTTCAATTACACTGTTGTTGTTGTTGAGACTCAGACCGTCCGACGTACCAGAAAGGTGTAGGTAACTGTTTGGACGGCCGGGAACAGCCACCCAATTTTAACCGGAACCCAGTGAGAGAGGCATCCACAGGGACCGTACCCCCCCCCATACCGTACCCCCCCCATATACCATAATCAAATTTTGGGTAGTTTAAATATTTTAGAATGTGATGAATATTTATAACAACTGTAATATATATTTTATACACATTCACACTCTACATTCTCCACATATATATAGTATATAAATTGTGTTATTGTGATGTATATTATTGTGATAAATATATGTATAACGGTTGTATTTAAGGTGTATAATATTATTTATGTAGTCCAGCTATGCAACTAGTATAACAAATGTATCGTTATGCATAATCAATGTATCATTCTTCTCAAGCATGGACCACTCTATATAAGCATTGATAAAGGCAATTTAACATAGTCCATTCAGTATTGTCTTTTTATGTAGTAATCTGGTATGTAGTTTTTATGTAATAATCAGAGTATTAAAGCTGAAAGCCATACAGCAAGAGAGTGCCTCGATAGAGACATTCTACATATATTTTAAAAGGAATAGCTCAGGGTTTAGTTTTTTTATATTACGTGAGTTCGGACCATAGGTAATCCAGTGGTGTTGACCTTGGCCCCCTTGTGTGGTTCTCTCTCTCTCACTAGCTTATGAATTCGGGAATTTGCAATTATGGATAAGAAGCATAAACATTTCATTAAGTAAATGTTTGCTTGTCTTAAAAAGTTACTATCAACACGTGCACGTAATGTTGAAGTTTTACTTCTTTGTCTATGAAGTCAATTAAAGAAATAAGAAATAGAGGTTTTAAAAGGAGTGATAAGGGGTAAATATTTTCCCAGACACTGAACAGGAATTGGTTATAGTGTGAAAAGCTGTCAAGAGACTAAAGCGCCAAATCGTACTCTTCCAATACTGAAAACAGAATCTAGCCAGTCGCAATGATCACACACATTTCACAATAGAAACTTGTGAAATTGTGGTGTTTTCAAATCTTGTTGTATTTAATGCAGTTAATGGTTATGTGTTGCTGTTTGGCTCTAATATGAGCAAGTAGCATTAAGATTCTGTGTCAGGGATTGGTTGTTTCTAGGTCAACGACATCTTTCAGGTAAATTCCTGTACAAACTACGCTTTAATTAAAGTTAAATCATAGAAGCTATCAGACCTCAATGAGCAGCTTCTCCTGTGTAGACTCTTCGTACAATTGTGCGATGGACTTGTCTTCATACAGGGAATCAATGGAAACGGGATTCTTTCCAAACAAAGCTGCAGGAGTACCACTCATATGAAAGCCGTCGTTGTCATCACTGTGGAGAAATGGATAATTTAACATATTTTAAAATGGGTATCTAATATAACTATAAAAGATCAAGGCAGTTCCTAAATTTTTAAAATGGGTATCTAATATAACTATAAAAGATCAAGGCAGTTCCTAAATTTTTAAAATGGGTATCTAATATAACTATAAAAGATCAAGGCAGTTCCTAAATTTTTAAAATGGGTATCTAATATAACTATAAAAGATCAAGGCAGTTCCTAAATTTTTAAAATGGGTATCTAATATAACTATAAAAGATCAAGGCAGTTCCTAAATTTTTAAAATGGGTATCTAATATAACTATAAAAGATCAAGGCAGTTCCTAAATTTTTAAAATGGGTATCTAATATAACTATAAAAGATCAAGGCAGTTCCTAAATTTTTAAAATGGGTATCTAATATAACTATAAAAGATCAAGGCAGTTCCTAAATTTTTAAAATGGGTATCTAATATAACTATAAAAGATCAAGGCAGTTCCCAAATTTTTAAAATGGGTATCTAATGTAACTATAAAAGATCAAGGCAGTTCCTAAATTTTTAAAATGGGTATCTAATATAACTATAAAAGATCAAGGCAGTTCCTAAATTTTTAAAATGGGTATCTAATATAACTATAAAAGATCAAGGCAGTTCCTAAATTTTTAAAATGTATAATAACAGATCATTCATTTTTACTTTTTTATACAATAGAACCCGGTTATAATGTGCAGCTCGGGACTCACAAATTGCTCGTTAACTGGAAATGGGTCACCAATTTATTTCGATAAAGAGTAAATCTAGATGAATGAAATCCTGATAAACTGGATTCTACTGTCATTTTAAATCATTATTTTCAATTTTTAAATCATTATTTTTGATTTCAGTGAATTTAAGGACTCACCCAGCCATTTCAGAATCGGAGTCTGCGGGGCTAATATCGACTAATGGAGTGACAAGGTCAGGGTCCATAGCGCCTGATTTTCCACGGCCGCCGGCTTCTTCCGCCACTTCGTAGTTTCCGCTTTCATCTTTCTTCATAATTTTTACCGTTGCTTCAGGTCCCAGGCAGTTTTTTAGTTGGACTTCTTTATTCAGTTCATGTGGGCAAGACGACGACAATGTACTATTCACCTCTGGAGAGGTGAATTCCTAATTGAAAAAGATTGAATGTAGATTGAAGTGTTCGAAATAATAGTATGCATTTTGAAAGTATAAGTTAAAAAGTAAAATGTAATAATATTTTACATATGTTATGCATTTTGAAAGAGCTAAGATAAATTGTCGACAATGGTGACAATTGTTCTGTTCGAAAATAATTCTGGAAAATTGAGCAAAACTAAATCATGTTTCGGTACATTCTTCGCCACAGATAGAAAATTTATGTATACAGGGAAGTTTAATAGATTTGCGATGATTGGTTTCATTATCAGTTTAAATTGCTTTAAGATGCAGCTCTGTGACATAGGCTAATTCACGAGTAAACAAATTAAACATTTATGAGTGACTAAATTATTATAACTAGCAGGCCATTTGATACAATGCATGTAGTGGATCCTACAGATATTGCTGAATCTATGTAAGGGGAAGCTAAGGGTATGCAAGGACTAACGGAGGGAACTCAAGGACTAACGGACTAACTCAAGAAATAGTGATTAAAAGACGTGATATGGCGCATTTTGAATATGAAATGATCGCAGACCAAGCAGTCTGGAGAGCATTAGCAAAATGGCTGTAAATTTTGAATTATTAAAATGAAGCAACTAAGATGTATAGAGAGTTGGCTACTAGACTAGGAATCGAGTCGGAGAGCAGGGCATGTGGTTGTCAATAACTACGGGACTCTCGAGCTGAGCAGAGAGTTAGCAGACAGTCCTACTTATTGCTTCTACTTATTGACAGTCCTACTTATTGCTTCTACTTATTAACAGTCCTACTTATTGCTTCTACTTATTGACAGTCCTTATTTTGCATAATAAAGGAAGATGTCTGTAGCGGTAAATTTAAGCGTCGTACGTTTACAAAATTTAGTACAGGTACCAACAGAATCCCCATTCCCCGGTGACCTAGTAGATTGAATCCTTGCTCACTTAGTAGCCTTTGAACACGGTACAGAGTTTAACGACATCGGATTCTCCATTTGCCTTTCTGGGGGCGGAGAAGTAAAAGGTCGTTTTTTGAAAGTATTTTCCAAATTCTCTAGAGACACCTTGATCACTCCGAAGGCTGAATTTTGAGTCACTTATAGTATCAATCACGGGATAGAACCTTAAAAGAGCCAAAATGTTTATTTTTTCTCAGAGAGTGAACAAAATAATGGAGAGGGAGTGTTCGAAAAATGCTTCCAGATCCTCCAGAAGTACCGGGTGATCCAGAAGGCGGAATTTTAGCACACTTATAGGGTAGATCAGGAAACATAACCTAACGGAGCCAGCCGGATTTTCAATTTGTCCTCTCAGGATCAAAGGAAATTTGTCATTTTTGAAAACTTTCCAGACTCTCTAGAGCCCCCTCCCCCTTCCCGATTTATCGTACTGACTACAGGACATGACCTAACTGAACTAATTTTTGATTAAAGCGACTATTTTCCAGGCTAAGCGTCATACATTTTTAAACAAAATAAAACTTAGTAATGAAAAGTGTTGTAAATTGATATTTTAAGAGGGTTAATGTCCCTGTTCAATGATAGACTTAATTACTAGTACTTTACTAAAAGACAGACAAAGTAGCAAGAACGCTTACCTCAATCACCTCTTGAATTACAGATACAGATGCAGGTGTTATATTTATGTTAATGGTGTCTCTACAGTCAATTGTCAAGTATAGTGCTGTATCCGCAACCGGGTCCACTGAAAGTAGGCATTGATAGGTGATTAATTAAACATATAACTGATGTTGAGGTTTGATACTCAAGGTAATTAACTTTATTAAAAATACATGAACAATACGAAGTTGTTTCAATCTATTTTAAATTAACTGGGGTGTGGCTTAACTCGACTTTCTCATACCAAAATCCAGTTTTAGTAACTTTTTTTTTTCAAATTTTACAAGAAAGTTTTTGAAAAATCTGTATCATGGATCCAAATGATCGTAATTATAGCGTGTTACTCATCACTTTAAAGAGCTTGAAAAAAATTAGCAATGTACTTGACGGAGGTGGGAAACTTGCCCCCCCCCCCCTCCCCCGAGTGAGGCTAATGGCGTCACGAACAAAGAAATTGTATCGCTGCTATTTTTTTACAGCAATGATTGAAAGTATAAAGTCTCATGATCATTGTGTCATAAATAAACCTTTTAGTGCTTGATTATGTCAAATTTTGTCCTCATGTTAAAAAAATGTTAAAAAAATACAAAATTTCAAATAAATTTCGAAGCTTTTCTTCGAATTAAAAAAAAATTCTATTTAGTTACAGTACAGTGCCTAGAAGTAATAGTGTGCCGACGGCCTATATCTACCAATGCTGGGAGCTGTTCCCGAAAAGACGCCTCCGCCAGACGGCGCTGGTCTCGAATAAGAGATCAAAAACAGAGGAGTTAACATTGAAACAAATGGTGAATTTAATGCAAATGAAATAACTGATATCTTTGGAAATAACTGAAGAATTTGTGTGAAATTTGGTGTGATTATTGTAACTGGTATACACGAAAAGTCATTTGATTTTCAGAGAGATTCCGCTAAGGATATATTTATATTTTTAATATTCAAACCTTTGAGGTCCAAAATAATCAGAATCATTTATCACAGTAACGTGAAATTCGTTATGACGTTTTCTCTTGTGGTACATTTCAGTTTTTTCGATTTTGAAGCTTATCGGGTTAGCCCGTCCTGGACCCGCGATAGGACTTTACCAGTTTTTAGAGAATAACTCGAAAATCAGAGAAAGTAGGAAATCTAAATTTAATATATCGTTTTCTTTTGGGGTATATTTTAATTATTTCAATTATGAACGGTATCGGGTTAGCTCGTCTTAGGCCCGCCTTAGAAATTCACTCATTTTTGCGGAATAACTCGAGAACAGGTGTATCTAAAAATTCTAAGTTTAGCATATCCTTGTCATTTGCGGTATACGTATTTTAACTCTTTGGATTTAAAACCTTATCGGGCTCCTGAACCCAATAAAAGATATATATAATTTTTTGAGAATAACTCAAAATTCGGAGCATCTGGAATGTCTAAATTTAATATATCATTGTCCTTAGGGATATATTACATTTCATCGCATTTCGAACCTTATCGGGCTAGCCCGTCTTGGGCCCGCCATAGAAATTTACTCGCTTTTCAAGAATAACTCGAAAATAGGAGTAGCTAAAAAATATAAATTTAGTATATCATTTTCTTTTGAATGGATTTTAATTTAGATTTTGAACCTCATCGGGCTAGTCCGTCTTGGGTCCGCTGAAGAGTGCATTCGTTTTTGAAGAATAACTCGAAAACCGAAGTGGCTAAAAATTCCAAGTTTAATATGTCGTTGACTTTTGTGGTATATTTAAGTTTCTTCGGATTTAAACTTTATCGGGCTAGCCCGTCCTGAGACCGACATAGGAATGGACCCGTTTTTTGAGAATGACTGGAATATCAGGGTTAGTAGATAATATAAATTTAGTACATCCTTATCTTTTGAGGAATATTTTAATTCATTCGATTTTGAACCATATCGGGCGTACCCGTTTTGGGCCCGCCTTAGAAATCCACTTTTTGGGGGGAATAACTCTAGAACCGGAGTATCTAAAAGTTCTAAGTTTAGAATGTCGTTGTCATTTGCGGTATATCTTAACTTATTGGATTTAAAACCTTATAGGGCTATCCCGTCCTGGTCCCAACAAAAATAATGCACTCGTTTTTTAAGAATAACTCCAAAACTGTAGCAGCTAGAATGTCTAAATTTAGTATATCATTGTCTTTTAGGGTATATTTTATTTCTTTGAATTTTGAAATTTATCGGGCTAGCCCGTCTTGGGCCCGACATAGTAATAATGTACTCGTTTTTCGAGAGTAACTCGTAAATCGGAGCAGCTAAATAACTTAAACTTAGTATATCATTTTCTTTTGGGAGTTATCATAATTTATATTTTGAACCTCATCGGGCTAGCCCGTCTTGAGTCCGCCTTAAGAATGCGCTCGTGTTTGTTGAATAGCTCGGAGTAGCTAAAAATTCCAAGTTCAGCATGCTATTATCTTTTGTGGTATATTTCATTTTTTCGATTTTGAACTATATTCAGCTAGCTCGTGCTGGGTCCGCCATAGGAATATAGGGGAGACTGGGGTAAGATGACGATGTTAACGAATTTGATTTTTTTTTAATTCGTAAAACTTATAATACATATTTTTTACAACATAAATAAATTATTCATACGGTCAATGATTAATAAAAAAATGTATATCGGATAATCTCCCAAATTAAACCATACAAAAATATGTTTTAACATATTGTAAAAAAAAAACCATCTTGCCCCAATCCTGGGGCAAGATGCCTTTCAATACGGGGCAAGCTGACGACTCGCAAATTTTGACCTAACAAAACTTTTGAGGTATTTAAAGAACGTGTAAAACACTAATAGAGTTTAAAAGTGTACAATCATTAATGAATTATGTTATTTACAAAAGCCACAGATGAATTTCCTTCCTTCGTATCCAGTACAGTTTTCATGCCACCAAGCTACGCATTGAGAGTAAGCACAGTATCCAGTTTTCGTCGGGTGGATCAAAATAAAGTTCATCCCAAGCTGAGCAGTTAATATCCTTGCTCTTTTGATCTGCGCTTACCTCGAAGCGCAATTGTTTAGCAATGTTCTTCTTATTTCTCTGTGTTTTCTTTTTTTCCTTTTCATCCTTTGAATTTTGTTTCTCAAGCAACAAATTTCTTATTAGTGAACTTGTTAAAATACTGGTTGACATTTTTCTTCTCTTTTTTGTTGATCTTTTAACTTGTGGTAAGGGTTTAAAGTTAAATATTGATGGAAGAGGGGATCATCTCGATCCCGGAATTTGTTCACAGTTGGGATTATCTACAATTTCAGTGTCGCTATCATTAACATCTAAAGAAATAGGCGTGCTTTCCTTTGTGGAAGATGACAAACTTCGTCATCTTCCCGAATGACTAAAAGAAACAACATGGCTGGTATACAGTAAACATCAGATTAAAACTATGATAGATTAGTTGAGTATTTAATACTATAAAGTGTAACCATAAATTATATCAGAATTTTATGACTTAATTTTAAGTAGCTCAAGCTTATTTAGTATAAGTCGAAAATAGTTTCACGGCCTTTAATAAAGTTTGACTAAGAATATAAATCGTACGTGTAGCAAGAATGGGGCCTTCCGCATGCGATTAGTTGCTCTGATACAGGGGATTGTACCTATGCCAAAAAATAAAGTCGCTGCCAAAAAATAAAGTCGTTAAAACTGTTATTCGTCATCTTGCCCAGCTCGTCATCTCACCCCGGTCTCCCCTACTTATTTTTTGGGAATAACTCGAAAATCGGAATAGATAGAAAATCCAATTGTAGCATATTAATTCCTTTTGGGGTAGAATTTAACACTTTCGAATTTGAACCGTATTGGGTTAGCCCATCTTGGGCCTCCCTTAGGAATCATTTTGTTTTGGCGTAGTAACTCGAGAATCGGATTAGCGAAAATTTCTTAGTCTAGCATGTCGTTAAGTTTTGTGGCATGTTTTAACTTTTCGGATTATTATCGGCATAGCCCATCCTAGGCCCGACAAATTAATGTACTCATTTTTTAAATAACTCAGAAAACAGGTAGCTAGAATATTTAATACATCATTGTCTTTTGGGGTATATTATAATTCTTTATATTTTGAACAGTATCTTGCTAGCCCGTCTTAGACCCGTCTAAAAAATCCATTCGTTATTGAGGAATAACTCGGGAACCGGAGTATCTAAAAATTCCGGGTTTAGCATGTCGTTGTCATTTGCAGTATATTTCAACTCTTTGGAACAAAGGTAGGAACAAAGGTAGGTGAAGGTGCCAATCTTGCTGGTTTCAATTCCCATTCTGTTATATCCTCAACAGAGAGCTTTGTACTTGATACCGATGCTAGTAAAGAAGAGATGGGAACAGTTCTCTCCCAGGAAATAGGCGGGCAAAAACGTATCATCGTATACTTTAGAAAGTGCTTGTCAAAGCCCGAAAGAAATTACTGCGTAATAAGGAAAGAACTGTTGGCGATTGTTAAATCCGTAGATCATTCCATCATTACCTCTATGGAAGGAAATTCCTGTTACGGATAGATCACACTGCTCTGAGCTAGCTCCCTCCTCAGTTTTAAAAACCCTGAGAACCCAGACTGTCCAGCTCACTCGTGAGTATAGAGCAGTTGAATGAACGGACCGGAAGGAGTTTTAAGAACCTTGAAGCACAGGTCGCAAGATGAATTCAGCGACTTCAAGAATGCGACATGGAGAACACTGTCCTTTAAACTGTGCACATTGCTCTCTTGCTGAAATAAAATTTTGAAGCCAGGTTTCAGCGACCATCTCGGCAAGTTATCACCGATCACAATTCAAATTCAACCTCAGATTCCTGGAGCGATAAAGAACTTTCTCGAGCCCAAAGAGAGGACAGAGATATAGAGCCAATTCTGATCGGTAAAGAACGAGCTAATGAGAAGCCAACTTGGCAAGAAATTTCCTGATTCTCACTTGAAACAAAACGATACTGGGCACTGCGGGATTCTATGCACTTGAGGAACGGGTTTGTATACTGTAAATGGGAGAGAGATGATGGAAATAGCATCATATGGCAGTTGCTTCTCCCTCACTCCAGAGTGTCCAGCGTACTAAAGGAGATACATGACAGCCTCACTGAAGGACATTTTGGCACCCGCAAGACGCTGAACAAAGTTCGTAAATGTTTCTTTTGGTACAACGCGATATCCGATGCTGAACGCTAGTTCAAATAATGCACGGAATGGGGCGCTCGGAATGGACCGAAGAAAACAAAACGTAGGCCTCTTCAGTGTTACAATGTCGGAGCTGCTTTCAAAAGCACTAGACGTTGGGACCATTACCACGAATATTAGACAATAACAAATATATCGTAGCAGTAATGGATTACATCACGGAGTGGTCAGAAGCTTACGCAATCCCTGACCAAGAGTCTACAATCATCAGTGAAGTTCTAACTCGGAACTGGATATGTCGTTACGGGGTTACCCCTCTCATCCATTCTGACTAGGGGACGAACTTTAGCTCTGGTATATTCACGGGACTGTGCAAACTACTCGGTATAGACAAAACTCGAACTACTCCTATTCATCCTCAATTGGAAGGCATGGTAGAGAGATTCAACAGAACGATACTTAATCATCTCTCAATATTCGTATCCCACTTCTGATACCAATTTTTACGAACGCACCCTCTGGAATCGTGGGTGTGCATCCAGGATACAAGAATGAGTCCAAATTTCTGGATAACTAAACACGTCTATTCACAAGCAAAAAGTAAACAGGAACAATATACAATCAAACAGAACTTAAATGCTGCACTAATTTCACAAAATAACTGATATTAATCTCAAAACACTGACAAAAGTAATTTCACAAAACAGCAACTACTATTTTCGAACCATTGACAAAAATCACATTCTAATGTAGCTCGTATCTTGTCAAATGAACTGTCGCTGAATTATGACTCTTTTTTTATAGGCTCTCCTTTTTATAAGCTCTATAGAAACTTCTAGAATTATCTAATATCTCGTAGACTATTACAGTTATTTCGTGGTCTTTCTCGAATATTCCGGAAGTCGCCAAATCTGGCAACCCTCCTCCTAAGTTCCAAACGTAGCAACCCTGGAATGACGTCATGGGAAAGAATGCTTGTACGGTTGTTTTCTGGAGAAATCCCCGATGGAGCCGTTTGGTCTAAGAAAGGAGAGAAAGACAAGACGGGAGAAGCCAGTGTACAAGTTAGCAACAGCACATATTTATTCATTACGGTTTATTGTGAGATACACCTTAACAATCGAATCAAAAACTTTGTCCAAAGTGAACATTTTATTTACCACATTGGATGACTCAAAAACATTACAAGAAAATTATATAGAAAATAAAAAAGTTTGTTACTTTAAACTTTATTAAAGGCATAGTTTCGCAGTATATATTCGAAGTGCATATTAAAAACTCACCAGATCTGTGTTCGTGATGGTGGTGTCTATGTGGACTCGAAAATACAGGTGCAGCGTCATCGAAAACGTCTTCATTGTCAGCAGTTTCAGTTTCTCCAGAATCAGAGTGAACATCTAAATCAGCAATGCCTTCTGAATCTGATGGTGGGCCATCCGAAGCTCCCTCTTCATCCTCAGAGAAGAGGTGATCAAAGGTAGAAGCGATCTTTTCTAGGACACCGTCTTCATTTTCGCTGTCAGAATCTCCCGGACAAGCGACGAAACTGGTTGAATCTGAAACGTAAAACAAAACTAAGAAGAAGAAGTGGCTGTATGGAGAAGAATAACGGTGTTCGGTATTCAATTCGGGAACTACCATGAAAACAATTAACTGAACTTGTACCGTTAAGCAAATGATATCATATATTAGTATAATAAATTTTTGCAAGGCGTGTGGTAGATGTTATACCGTCAGTGTGAGTAGCCGACGACATTTCACATAGCCGATGATATTTACAACATATTGGTAAGTTTCACCTTAATAGAGTTCCTTGACGGCTCCATCTGGTGGGTGGTAAGTTTCGTCTTAATAGAGTTCCTTGACGGCTGCATCTGGTGGGTAGTAAGTTTCACCGAATTCCTTGACGGCTCCATCTGGTAGGTATTTGTAAAGGAAATTATTTATTCATTTAAAAGTCACCATTATAGCAATTATCATAGGACGACGTTCGCTCTCTAGACCTATGTCGTGGTGGCATTGAATGCGTGCATCGAATGTTCCCATTGTATGATGGTGAAAAAACATCAAACAAATGATACATTGTAAATAATTTGTCAGTAGAGAATAGAATCAGCCCATCTACGTCTGGTACATTTAAGCTACATTTGAGCTACTAGGATGTCTTTATTTTTATATTTAAAATGGAACCTTCAGCTCTCTCTACGTATTGTAAGGCTGAAAATTCATTTATAAGGAACTTGTGTTTTTGAGTGTACTTGGATAAAATGGGGACTCGAGACAAATCATCGTATTTGATAATATATATATATATATATATATATATATATATATATATATATATATATATATATAAAACGATTCATTCATTTAGTCAAAAGTTGATGCATTGAATATATGAATGATGTACATTAATACATTAAAATTATTCTTGTTAAAATTTTTTCCAAAATAACGAGACTTACCTCTGGACTTTGCTATGGACGACAATCTCTTCGTTCTGACTTGCGTTTTTCGTCTGATGACAGTTGTGGTGACCATATCGTCTTCTTCAGTTTCATTACCTGAAGAAGACAAGGAGGAACACACTGATGGGACGGATTCAGCCGCAATCAGAGGTCTAGACTTGCTGTCCACTTCGTCAGTCCCACTACATACCATTGGGTGAGCACGATCTCGGAAAATCTAGAAAACAACCAAATACTCATTGACTAAGAAAGTTTATATTGACATAGATACGAACACACACATCTTTATATCAACGTCTCACCTTGAACATAACCTCCAATGGTCGGTACTGTCCTTCTTTTATCATCACATGTTCCAATAGGGGTTCCCAGCAAGTAACTTTCTCATTGTAATACATCATTTCCAGCCGTATTTCTCCATTTGCGTTCATCTAAAAAAGTTCAAAGGACATGTTTAGTTCTTTAAAATCAATGATACTCAGTTTCAATGGGTGCCTACAACAAGCTAACCTAATGACACATAGTACATACAAGGATATAAGAACTCAAAATATAAGCTTAATTACCATAATTCTTTAAGTCTGGCCATATGAATTGCAATTTGTAGGTACTGACAACATCATAATACACAAATGCATAAGTCTTCGTTTAATATCTGATGAACCCAATGACACAAATAATCAAGTATATCCACCTAAATTAGTTACCCTAAGCTAAACAATGGAACTTCAATTACTGCTAACCAACATACATCTTTCTTTCGGTACCTTTTCAAAAATCATACGCTCTTATGAAGCGCTGTGAATAATGAGGTAATATATTTTGATTAAGATACAACGCTAGAGATTATTTGTTTTATAGGAAAGACAAAAAGTGTTTTCAGTGGTGTTGGATCTTTTCCCTCAGATCACAATACTGAAATTTAATGAAGATGATGAGCAATTTTCAACTCTAAATTTAATGCCGACTTCATGGGGATTTCTTTCTGTCTGCATAGTTAATACTTATTCGGTACTAATGAGCTCTAATTTTTTGGTATGCGGAGATTAATTTCTGCACTTGAAGCATGATGCTTCCAATATGTCTTGCATTTCAGATGATATAAAATATCACAATGTAAGTCCCGGGACTCACAGCACAAACATTTCAACGATTTGTAGCGATCATATACATTTTGAACCCTATAAACTTTTTGACCCCTAAAACAGTGAAATTTGTGAATTCTGTTTTCCGTTGTCGCCACTATTTATAAAAAATAAATAACATAAATAGTAAACCCTAACTTGCTAAGAAATGCATAAACGAATGCATAGTACAGTTTGGTTAATTCGTTCAAATGAAACGCAAACTGAAACCTCGTTTTAGGGAGTATTATTGTTGTTGTTGTTGAGACCCAGACCGTCCGACCTACCAGAAAGGTGTAAGGTAACCGTTTGGACGGTCGGGAAGTGCCACCTACTTTAGACCGGAACCCAGTGGGGGAGGCATCCACAGGGACCGTACCCTCCTTCCCCTACCACCAACCCCTCGGAAGGACTTACGGAACCACATGTTTAACGTGATCGTACTCCGCATGAACACGGCGTCAATTGTGGCAGCGTGCAAATCCAGCGCGCAAACCACGCCCGAAATGCGCCAACAGCACGCGGTGTTCCCAGGTGGTCACCCACCCAAGTACTAACCGCGCCCGATGCTTCTTGACTTCGGTGATCTAACGAGAACCGGTGTTTTCAGCACGGTAGGGCCGTTGGCCGGAGTATTATGTGTGTCACTTGAGCTAAAACTTCATTTTTATTTCAAACTAAAGCATTATAGAATTGTATACGTATTCCAAAATCAATTAAAAATCGATTCAAGGAGCTGTGGCGATGTACTACGGCTATTTAGAATTATTCATAATTAAGAATGTGGGACATATTTTTGAAAAATTTCAATTGAGTCCATTACCTGAGTTGACCAGTCTTTTATTTCTGCTTCAAATGCTCCTTTGGCATAGAGCACAGGAATGTTTTTGATAACTCCTTTCACTTCACACCATACCAAGACTTCTGGAACACTTATTGACAGGCTTTCCGCGTACTTAGGTAGGAAAAACTGTCCCCGGCTATATCCACACGTGCATTCTGTAAAACAGAAATAGTGCATAAGGTAAAGTATTTGTAATCATGTTAACGGACGCAGTAAAACAATTTTCTTTGAAATTTTCTTACTGATAGAGAAGAATTGGGAAAAGTCAGTTGCTTTCTTTCAGTAAATATAATGACTTTCATTTCAAGAAAGCTCTTATCTACCTTTTATTTCCTAAAGTCGCAAACACAGATATTCTACAGAGATTCAAAGCCCACTTGTGACCAAATGATTCAATCTCCGGCATTCATATTCATAGGAACTGGGTTTCATATCTGGGTACGGGTGGAGAGCTTTGAGTATTCATTTACATATTCGAAATCGTTCGAAATCTACTTTAAACTGTAGGTTCCGGTCAAAATAATTTTGGTGTGTATAAAATTAACACTAAAACTCAAAATAATCCAATTCGATCCAATCTGAGAACTGCAAGCATTAAAGGAAGAAAATTTTCTTGTCAAATTCTTAAATAAGGAAAATTTCTGATTTCAACCGGGCCGCTGGATTTCTGTTTTTTGCAGGATTTCTAGGTACTTACTACTATTTCTTTACAGTGTACGCTGAGATTAAAATGTTATTGAACCGAATATGTAAATGCAAAAAATTTTGCGCCATTGAAAAGTATTAAATACCAATTATAAAGATGGTAAGCCTTGATCATAGGCATATGCATGATAGAACATTAGTTGAATATTACCACTCTGTCATTCCATTATTAAGGATACATATTGCATTGGCTGTATACGATGAAATATTGTCACACCTGACATATTATTGCACGCTTTTCAACAAACAAATCCATTTTCTGTAAATTCGTACACTTTAAATACGGAAAACATATCTGTTTGTCCATCTAACTTTGTGCCCATTTGGATGTAGAACAGCAAAAACTACCAGGGTGATTTAAAAACAAATAATATATAGCATCTAAAGACAAATTTGGCGAGCCGAAATAATTTTTTTTAAAAAATAAGTTGAAATTTAAAAGAAATTAAGAAGCACTTTTTTATTTTTACTCTATTGTTTTTTTATGTTTTCGTGTCCTACAAATACGAAGCACACCTATTGTAATCGATTTATCTGTCTGTCTGACCACACACAACACACACACACACAAAAAATAAAATAAAAAACCCTACTACATAAGGTTTTTTTTTTTACAAAATTTAATATATATATAACATCGAGTACTATCACGTTAAGGTAGTCATACACCGATTTCTTCTACAATACTTTTCGAAAAAGTAACTTTAAGGTTTCCATAACTTGACCTGCCCTAAAATTTGTAAAAAAAAATGCCCTGCTAATGGAGTTTATATGAGTAGCATCGGAGAGTATTACGTGAATGTTGCAATAAACCAACCTGCCCTTCACTTTAAAAAAATGGACTGGGAACCTATTTATGAGGTGTATGTGAGTATAATCGCTAGTAAAATTTGAAGGGCGCCCATATACCAACCTGCCCTACACTTTTCAAAAACCTACTTATGGGATAATATAATATATATACTGTACAACATTGCATTAAGTTTCTTAAAATATATATACTACATCTTATTTTTTAAAATTCGATTATCAAAATGTAGAATGTGCTTTTTAAATTGAGTAAACAAATTAATGATCTTATGTTGCTTTCTGTATTCATTTATATTTATTTCTTGCTTTTTATATAGAATACATTAATTATATATTAAATTTTATTAATAAGCTTGCATTCAAATGTTGAACTTCAATAAAACTCTCATATAATAATGCATTGCACACTGCACATACTTAAATACCACCCCGAATGACGGATTTTTGAAACTATATTTAGAATTTTGTTTTCATTAGAGGGATACGGTAATCTCTTATGAGAAAATGGACAACTTTGATCGAGACACACATATTTTAATAAACCTATGTTGTCATTCAATGTTTTGATACGAAAAATATAGTTTGCAGTTGATTAAAACGCGTTCTTTAAGCTAAATAAACTAAATGATCTTATCTTAACTTTTTACATTCATTTCTGCTTATTCTTAATTTAACAAAATCTTTATTTCATACAATGTACCTGGTTCTGTCCATTTCTGAGAATATATCGATGTGGGAGACCATAAATCTGACATGGGCTTCAGTTCCTTTTCCAGCTTGTAGTTTCTTCTGTCTTCCTCTTCCTAACAATTAAATTACATAATGAGCTAAACAATCAGAAATATTGAAAACAGTATAAGGTATCAATGCTTAAGAATAAACTTTATTGAAACAATTGATGGATTAATAATTTTAGCGTTTTACATCATACCTTATGTAGGTGCCTCTATGTCATTCTACTTAGTGCTGATATTCAGTGGTGCATTGACGTCATCAGCAAGTTACTAATTTATGGAATGAAGTATTTAGCCACGAGGGTTTAGTAAGTGTTTGCTGTTCTACTTTTTAACACTTTACAACATAGTTGAAAAGTGTTTATGACTTGTTCATTCTCTCTGTTTGTCTGTCTGTCCATTCGCACGATAACTACCATAAAAATGACTTTATGAAAATGAAATTTTAGTATGTTGTTGAGACGATCTGTGGGACATATGGGAATGTAAATGAATAATATCACCCAATTAGTTTTGGATTGAACGCTTGTTGAAAAAATGAAATACATTGAACCCTATGGGACCTACTTTTTCAAACATTTTTTAAGCGGAGTTAAAATTCGCAAATTACTTTGAAATTTTTAGGAAATATTCAAATTATCATATAAAATGAGTAAAAGGAATTTCATCGAAATATGTTAAGTAGCTTTTAAAAAAATGTTAATTACATCCATATTATAAGAAAAGATCACGTGACGTATTGCAAAATAAAATAAGGCATCCATTTTTTTTCGCTTAGTGCAAAATCGGGAGTTTCAAGGAACGCTTATATTTATATTTAGTGTTGCATTCGTCCTAAAACCGTATTTGTCGCCTTTGTTAAAATACGTAAATGCGTCCTGTCAGCATTTTCCAACCCTTTACAACACTATGATATTGAGCTATAAAAGACTTGTTACCCTGTTAGATATTTCGAATTAGTACGAATCTGTAAAAAAATTACCCTAGCCATCCTTTTGCAGGTATAGAAGAAAGTTAGTTTGAATTATTGCAAAATTATAATAAAATGTGTTCGAAATTATGGGATTTAACTATTTTAAAACGTGAAGACGGTATCCAGTGGACAGTGAAAAGAATGCCAATTTGGAAAAAAGAACCATTTAACGATAAAAATATCGTGACACAAGAAATCTTTGAAAAACTGAATCGGTGGAAGTTGCCTGTTTCTTTGGGTTCTGGAATAAATTCGCCATTTATTGAAACCATCTGTAAAGCCCATCAAATAAAGCTATCTATTCAAAGCTGCCATATATATAGTCACTGTCTTTCATTGAATAGGATGTATCTTCTACCTTCGCTACAAGGAGCCCAACTGCAACAATCAATGTAAATGTCATTATTTTACGGAAAACTGCGAAAATTGTAAGTTTAAGATTGAAGGTTGTAAACAGCATAGGCGCCGACTGCGGGGGGGGGGGGGCACAGGGGCACGAGCCCCCGCTGAACTTTTTCAGAGGGTGCTTTGCCCCCTCTGGGAAATTTCAAAATTTTTTTCTAATTTCATATTTTACTAAATACCAGAAAATGAAATTTTTTAAACATAAAAATAATTGAAAGAAAATATTATCAACGTAAATGTCACATTTCAGTTCAGTCTTCTTCTCTACTTCCTTACCATAGAGCCGTAAACTATACCGCACACAAACCAAGCTCCTCTTTTCTCCCAGGAGACATGTTTTCACTAATGACAAAAACATCTGGTTACCATAACTTTTACGACTGACCACCTAATTCAAAGAGATACAGAATATTTACAGTCATGGGATTGTCATTTCCAAAAAATAGTTGTCTCCCTCCAGTAACAACTATAAATGATAACCAGGAAGTAAAGATGACTTATTTGGTCTACCTAATGAGATCTTATCTGTAATAACTCCTCGATTCTATATACCAGTACAGTGCCGTCTTTACAGGTGGCATCCATTCCTTTTGAAGCTGCAAACCCCGCGGGTATTTTTATTCTTGGTGAGCGCCGGACGTTTAGCAGCTAACCGCCCAAAGTCATTTGAAACCAACCAGAAAGCTAGAACTATAAATTATGAGTAAATGGAAAATATCGGACTCTTAGGAAAAATGGTTGCGTTTTGTAGCAGGACTTGGCATATGTTCAACTGGTGTGATCTCAAATGAGTGATGTTTGTGATTGTGGTGTTGAAGGCAGTGTGATGCTTTGGTTCTTTTAATAAAGGTTTCATTTTGGTCTATGATGAAAAAAGAACGCAATATGTTTGTGCTATTCGTAAAGGTTAGATTTCAATTTGTAATTAAATATAAACATACTTATTTCTCATGGATAAATTTAAATTAAAACAGCAAAAATTTCTTTTTGCGTGAGAAATCCCCAAACTGCTGAAAGACCTACATATTATATTAAAGATGCAGATTTTGATTTAAGAGCAACACTGGTAAGTATATATGTTATAATGGCTCTGCGAATCGGATTCTATGAAATTATATTGATATGTGTGTTTTTTAATTAAATAATATAACTATATTAGATCTTTCATTTAAAGGGATTGGTGAAACATGACAATGTTATAATTTTAACAAAAATAGGATTTTTCCAGAAATTGCTGCATACATTTAAGTGTTATTTGATGGAAAAATCCCAGTTTGGCAAAAAGTGCCGTTAGTCCTGTTGGTGCTCTAAAAGCCTTTCATTTACACGTTTATGTTTTCTTAATAAAACTTATTTTCACATATCTTGCTCACATGACGGGATAGGCATCCAGATTCATATAAGTTTATATGTAACGAAATCTTAAAGTTTCGTTACATACCATAACTACTGTTTTTAATTTTATTGTTTTGAAACTTTGTAATTTTTACTCCCAGTGGGTGTGGTGCAGGCCCGGATACTAGCTCCGAGATTGGCCCAAGAAAAACAGGGCATCATCGCCCCTTTAGGCCCATCGTACGCATTATGGAAAAAATTAAATGCAAAGGCCCCCCGCCCATCGGGAAATCTCTATAGAGATCCCACCGACCATATCTGGTCTGGTGTGGGTAATCAACAAAATGTTGAAAAGTATAATGTGACGGATTCTTGCTAGGGGGACTACAAACGTTACCTCTATCGGTGGCAACGCTGCAAGCACTAGTAGCCCCCCCCCCCTTCACTTTCAATACTTAATTGCTCCTCGAAGGGAGAAAATGCAATCAGTTGACCATGTCATCTGGTACGTCAAAAAGGGAGTGAGTTCAGGAGTCAAAAAGCTCATGTTTTATAAATGGTAAATTAGAGTGGGGTATGCCTAAAAAGATTAAAAATATTTATCGTACAATAAACAAAACTGCTGATTTCGTTCTTTCGACCCAGGCCGTCCGACCTACCCGAAGATGTAAGATATCTGTTTAAACCGCTAAAACTGGAACCCAGTGAGGGCGACATCCACAGGGACCGACCCTCTTTTCTTTACTGCCAACCGCTTGAAAGGACTTTCAAACCGATAAATTTAACGTGTTCGTACACGGGGACAGTTAAGACAATACCGGAAATCGAACTCGGGTCCTCTGAGTACAATCCCCGTGACTTAATCTATTATCTCACTTCAAAACTCCTGCTTGTAAGACAATAACTTACAAAATTTCCTCGAGGAAAGCATATATATGTCAGTTAGGTGACTGCAGTTACTTAGATGGCATTATTAGCCCCCTTTCTCAGACCAAAATAACAGTATGCGCGCTTAACAACCACTACTGTCGTTCGTTGGGCAGTTCGTTCTTGGCGGTTGCTAAGAGCGCATATTGATCTTTTGGCATCAAGTAGGGCTTATAATGCCCTCGCAACAATTGTAGTCATCTAGCAGACATTTGCTTGCTTTTTTCAAGAAGGTCTTGTAAGTTGTTATAGCTTTATCGACTTTGTAAATCTATTGTATAACTTTATCGGATTGTGCCCCCCCTGAGATTTTGAAAACTCGGCGCCTATGTTAAACAGTATTTTTCTGGTAGTATTTCGCGTTAAATTTGTGAAAGTTATAAAAATTATCTGCTTAAGAAGTCAGGTTTGATGCTGAAATATACTAGAAGGAAAATTTTCATCTTATTATTTAGAGAAATTACGTAGCATTAAACGGAAAAAATATTTTTTGTTTTCTTCTATTATCTAAAAGTTATTTTTGCGATTACCATACTCTATGGTTCACTATGAACGCGCGACAAACCATAACGCTGCGAGCTGAAGCACTGGGTACTCAGCCTTTCACCCGCAATCCTACATAACTTTTAAATGTAATTGATTCAATTTTGCTGTTCTGGAGACATTTTTGGAAAGTTCCTTTATGAAACTTGTTGTCCACGAACGCGTGGTTTGTAAAATATTTTACTTCGAAGTACCTTTCAGAATTTTCTCATTTATATATCAGATTGTTCACACAAAATACACATAGCATGCATTTGTACATTTAACTTTTGAAAACTTGCATTAAAAATACTAGATAAATTTAATAAATCATGCACATGCTAATCAAATTACGTTTACCTGCAAGTTGTTCAAAAGCTGTTGAGACACCTGCAGTATAGTTTGCACAACGGGGGCACTCAAACAGAGCTGCACACTGCTCATCGATACCACCATTTTTACCTCTTCTTCGGCCAGACGGAGATTTCGATGCAGTTCGAACTCACAGGGATGTAAAACCTAAAACAAGCATACAAATTATATATTCTCAACATATATATAACTACATTCCGTTTATTACTTGCTACTTTACTGGTCTGGTATTCATTTCTTAATTTTTGTAATGTAAAGCCAATGAGTTTAGTAGACTTTATATGGATATGAGAATGAACTTACTGTGCACATCGTATGCTTTCGTCGCCCGTAAACACAGGATAGCACATGCAGTCCAGCAATAGAGAGCATTAAATTGCCTTGACCCAAGTTGAAATTGTAATCTAACATAACGTCCATCTGGAAAGAATTTAAATGTAGCAACACACGTTCTATCGTTATGCATATATCAAACGAATTTATAATAGAAAGTAGTAAAATTTTCCGTCAAAAAGACGTAATCCAAAACAAAAATACAGAGATTGTTTACCCATTTTTAGAACGCATTTAAAGCAATTTAATTTAGGAATAAAGTAACAATATTTATTTCTTAAATGTTCTATCTTATAGCCCTTTCTTTGGACTGTCATTCTACATCTTGATTTAGAAGATAAAAGAGCTTTTCGTAAAGTTATGAGTGGCATTTTACACCATTTCTCTATCACAGTTTTCCATAGTCCATCTGTTGTTTTAGTTCTGCGTTTAGAAAGTTCTCTTTTCAACAGTCTAGAAGCACAATAATCCATTGGTGACATATCAGGAAACTTCCAAGGAATATAAGCAAAATGTTTAATACAAGTATCTTTTGTCATTTTTTCAAGAAATTTAGCAGTAGATTTTGATGTGTGAGTGTCAGTTTTATCCTGATGAAATTCTAATTTAATAAGACTCTTTGAATAAAGATATGGTATATCGTTTTTAAATAAAGGAGTTAAAACATTTCTGGTAATATGTTGAATTGAGTTTGGCATTTTTTTAAATTGTTCTTAGCTTTAATTTACCGTTGTACCACGAAAAGCCTGCATTGATCAGGAATCCTTTACTGAAACTTGCATTTGATTCTTGAAACCAAGGTTTTAGGTCTCTTTTTCTTTTTTTATTAAATCGATAATATCTTTTTTTATTTAATTGAAAATTGTGAATGGGGACCATATCTCAAATTAGAAATGTAAATTTGTGACATATCACAAAAAAGGTAAAACTGGATGATTATACATAGGATACCCAACCGCGTAGTGAGTACCACTGCTTATATGTTCGCTGTTTGTGTAATGCTTTATTTAGATGCATTTGTGATAAAAAATTTTGACACATATTAAAGTATTTTTGATCTAAACAATTTCCATAGTCAATTTGTTTATGATCCTTATTTTCACAGATGAAACAGCCTTTCACATGGTACGGAAAAGTGGCATAAGTCAGATTTTTTCCTTTATCATAAATTCAGTTGATTTTAAAGATACATATATGCGGTTTTTCTAATGATCTTGTTGCATTAAAAATAAAAAAATTCTGACTGACCTAATTTGTCTAAGGGGGTCATATAAAAATTTAAAAAGTGTAACTTTTTGAAAATGAATAGGAGCACTATTTCATTAACGTAGTCTTATTTCCTACCTTACTTTCGACATTTTTGCAATTTACATTACCCACTTATCTCTAACATGTAAAGAATTAAAGCGAATTTCAATCTTTTTGGGACATCCTGTATACTTTTGCATAAAATACTACGAAATTATGCAGTTTATAATAAAAATGAAGGAAACAATCTGTTTGGGAAACTTTTAATGAAGGTTTTACTTTACAGTTTTATTTTCAGCAGCTTGAGCATTTAATATAAATGGAGTACTAATTTACTTCCCAGACAGCTTGGTTCCTTCATTTTTGTTATAAACTACATAATTTCATAGTCTTTTATACATAAGTATATTTACAAAACATGTTTACAAACAAGTATATTTACAAACTGACCTTCAGAACTAGGACTCCCGTATCAAGTTCGTCGGGTTGGGCAAATAACACCACTTCTGGCTTTCTGAATATGATTGACAACGAAACAGCTCTGGTGTCATCTGAGCTGATGGTTGACTGGTATCCACTGGTGCAATCCGATGGCAACCTTCTTCGGTTTTCTTCGCCGTCCAGGAAAGCACTGGAGGAGGGCAGTCGGCTTCCAGGAAGGGCATCTGACACAAATTTCAGCACGCCCAAAAGATAGGCGATGGAAACATTCAGGCGTATTTTCTCAACAACCGCATCCACTGAAGGAAGAAATATTCTTTTATATTTTGATTAACAGTTTATCCGCCTTTGAATGGGATTATCTGAAGTTTTGTTGCAAGGACTTTATTTGTTTCTTTTCTAAAACAAAAACCTCAGTGAAGTAAAAATTAATGTTCATGCCGTTCGCTCGTTCTACCCCTTTTTACTGTCTAAAGTATGGGTTTCATGGATTACATAAACATCTCTTCTTAGTCAATGATTTACAAAGCTACCTTTAAGAAAACAGGAATATGTAAGTCATTGTCTTTCTTATAAGCAGCAGTTTGGTTTATTGTAATACCTTAGTGTTTACTCGTGACTTAGCAAAAAAGTTCTTGTAAACATTTACTCATGACTCAGTTCTTATAAACATTTGTGGTTTTTAACTGGAAAGTGTTTAGAAGGAAATATAACAATTAAACTACACGGTTATCCCACCTCTTCAAACGTTTTTAGAAGTGGTTTACGGTAATATTCATTGTTAGTAGTCTTCTATGACCCTTTAAGAATATTCTTGTAAAATCTCGGATTCTTTTCTAGAGTGGTTGGGGATGATGACACTCAAATCCCGCTGATTTTCATACCCTTAGGGTTGAGTTACGAAGATATCCTTTATTGGTTTTTACTTATGTCTCATAAGGAATATCCCTCTGAACTTTCTTTTTCTTAACTCGAGGGTGTTGCGGAGATATCAGGGTTATGCTCCTTAAAGATCTTTCTTCGTCTCACAAATGTAGGTTTGAATTGCAGAAATATGTCTTCTTAATATTTACCGATGAAACATGAGGAATATCTGTTAAAAATCGGGTTTCTAGCTGGAGGTTTCTAGCCGGAGGTTTCTAGCAGATATGGTAATGAATGATGAATTATGGTAGTGAAAGATGAATTTGCTTTTTTTTTATGAATTATTGTAAAAGTATGTATAAATGTGAATGATTATATTTTTTCTCCTTTCGCCATACTTTTAACAGAAGTAATTTACACACACAAAAAAATTCATTACTAATCTATATTTTCTGTATGCTAAACCAGGTATAAATTAGGCGAACAATCAAAACGAGCTGGTCAACTGTTCGCCAAATTATTGGTTAAAATTGCTAGCCAGTTCATGAAATAGGAAATTTAATGAGTGTGATTGTGTTACATGTAAAACCATTTAATAAATAACTAACTATTGATAGATTTCTTTTGCTATTCTGATTTGCGTAGCAGTTTAAAGTTGTATCTTAGAGTTAAATAACCACACCGCAAATTTCAATTAAATTCTTTATAGGCTTCAATAAATGCTGATGTTTTGAATTTTATATACTTTGTATAGATATAACAAAATATTTTAAAATACGTCTTTTAAAAATGTGGAATATTACTCAGTATTATAATTTGCTTGAAATACTTATTTTTATCTTGTATGTCAAAAGTATAAATATCAATATACCTGCTGCATCTCCATTAGATGTTCGACGGTAGGTAAGATCTACCATGGGTGGCATGCTAAGACTGATTCCGGCCACTCCCGTTGATCCTCCACAGTCACCACTGTACGATTGGAATATTCTAGAAAGGATACACAGTGTTCTGTTTTGGGAAATACAATTGTTATGTACTTACAAGAAATAGACTTAAATTAAGATTACACACCCATTCTAGAAAACAGCATCCACTGACTGGTTTAGAATTGTGTTCTTAAGTATGGGATCGCCACTGATGGAAAGATATGGGATAAATATTGAATATATTGAATATATATTCAATATCATGGAATTTCAATACGAGAAAGAAAACTTACTATGTACCACGATTTTATGAACCTTTAAATTAACCGACAAAATTAGTTATAGCATGCAGCTGACTACAAATTTATGCGCAGTTGAGCTCAGACTGAACCTGCAATGGTCAGGTTTATAGCCATAAAACTGTTTACTATTTTTATAGTTCCTGACTGTTGGCCATCATAGAGGTTCATAAAATTGCGGATTATAGCAACTTGTTTTACTGCCAGTGCAATTAATAATTTTTTGCTGCTGATGAGCATAACAAAAACGAAACGATTCCGCTTATATTGCTTTCTACACTGGGAGTATGATACCAAGCCCTGGATTGTATTCTACTGATTGCGACTGTGAAACGTGGACTTACTTTCGGAGAGATGACGTCTTGGGGGTTCGATCGTCCATTAGAGTTGCAGCTTGGCAGGACAGCTTCATTTCCAAGGATTTGTCATTAGTAATCTCGATGGATAAGCTGGCTTCATCCAACGAGAAGGTTGTTAGAGCCTGCTCTGGATTCCGAACGCTGCTGGATCGCTAAAAGAAAACAGATTATGCTTCCAATTTCAAGATTTCATCAAAAAAATATAATTTTGTTAGAATTTTTTACTTTTTCATACTTTTATGTAAAAGAACTAGTGTTCTATCTTGTTAAAGACAGAGAAACTAAGATTATTTAAAAATTTACTTGCACATTCCTTTTTTTAATTTTTTTTAGCAATGTATATATCACTTATCGTTAAAAATAGTCGTCTTAACCACAAGATGGTTCAGCTTTCGTGGTCGATATATAAGTGTGAAAACTTTCAGTTTTCTAGTACTAGCATCATGGGCTTCTGAAATAGTGGGGAGGGGTTGGAAATACTTTCGAAACCTCTCTAATTTCTTCATCCTAGGGGGGGGGAAATAAAATAATACGAAGGTCAAATGTTTTTAAATTGCTTGATTTTGACGAGTATAACTCGAGTTAAATAAACTAGCAACTTAAGTTTAAAGTACCATCAATAAGTTTTATTGATTTTTAGGTTGATTTTACAAGCACTGCAATATAATATTTATTGCTTTCATTAAACAATTATCTAGCAAATAATTTTCAGCTATATGGGACTTTCGTATTTTTTCTATGAGCAAAAATAGCATAAAACGTATACCTAATTAAGTCTATAACTTCATAAATTGCCTATTAGATGCTGTTTCGTATACAAATGTTGCTTATTTTCACCATGCGCAGAACTAAATAGACCCCTCGAGGAAATGTTTAAAAGCAATGTACTTTGGAATAAATAGCTTCTGCGTGTCTTGAAGAGTATAACTAAGTATGGCTGAATTTTGGCTGAGAGATATGTCTCCAGAAGGCTCTAAAAAAGTACACTTTATAATCACAGTGTATATAAATGGAGTGAAATATTTAAACAAATTATGTAAGAACTGGATAGAATTTCTTGCAATTTATATGTAATATTATTAAAATGTTAAGATTAATATAAGTTGTGTTCTTTTCGTCAAAATGACGCGTAAAGTTACCAGATATATTTAAATAGTTCTTAAGAATATATAATTAAACATAGCCAACTCATGGCAACTACAAAATGCAGATCTGATATTGGTGACCTCATCTATTGACGATTTCTCATCATCATCATCATCATCATATTTGGCACAACAGCCCAGGATGAGCCATGGCCTTCCGCTGAAGATTCCTCCAGGACTGTCTATTTCTAGACCTGGTCTGCCAGTCTCTTGCTCCAATCACTCTAAAATCCGAATCAACTGAGTCAAGCCATCTCAGCTTTGGTCTTCCTCTTTTTCTACTAGTAAAGGGCCTTGCAGCAAACATCTTCTTTACAGAGTCCCTTTCATCCATTCTAGCAATATGAAAGGCCCAGTTCATTCGCTTAATTTTAAAATATTTAATAATATCGGGTTCCTTAAAATATCTATAAATCTCTGAATTAAAACGCCTCCGCCATAGGCCATTCCCCTTTACTCCACCAAGGATGCCTCTGAGAACCCTACGCTCAAAAACAGCAACTCTACCCTCTCCATTCCTTGTTAAAGACAATGTTTCCGAACCATACATTATGACCGGCCTAATGATAGTTTTATAGATAAGGAACTTTGTTTTTCTAGAGAGGAAACAAGACCTCAAAACAGGGCGAAGTCCAAAACATGCCTTGTTGGCCAGTGAAACACGATTTTGAACTTCAGGGAAAATATCATTTTTTGCATTAACAAAAGATCCCAGGTATTTAAAACCAGAAACAGTTTCAAACTCATATGAGCCAATTTTCAGAAAGTTGGCCGTATCACCAGTTGGTGTTTTCTGTACTGGCATATATTTGGTTTTAGAAACATTTACAATCAATCCCATTCGACTTGAAGCTACCTCCAAGGAGGAGAATGCTTCTCTCAAGGCCTGCACACTCCTAGCAACTATATCGATATCATCAGCGTAGGCCAGGAGCTGCACAGACCTGTGTATGATGTTTCCCCGTACATCAATTTTTGAATCTCGTACAGCCCTTTCCAGTGCGATGTTAAATTGACGATTTCTACCAATATGATATATAATTTGAAATAACAGAAATTTTCTTTGAAACGAAAAGCTAATTTAAGCTATTTTTCGAACGCTAATGATATAAACTAAAATACCATTTATTAATTATATAAAAGTAAAAATAGTTAACTATTAAGTACATGAATGCAAATTGATAGATTTTTGCAGTTATTCACTAATTTGCAATTCAATAAACTTATTTTTTTTTAATAAACATGTTGCTACTACTGTTACGTTTTTGAAAAATATTCATCTCTACAAAACATGGAAATAAAATTTTTCTGGAAAACACTACTTTAATTTACAGAAAAAAAACGAGAAAGTAATGATAAATGTTTTATATGGTTTACAAGAAAAGAAATTACCAGATCTTCCCCATCTGCATAGAGGGTAAGGACAAGGCCTTCCATGATGAATGCAAAAGAACTCTCTTTCCGGACATCCGTCGAAGCGTACAGGAACACTTCTAATTTTCTCACAGATTCTTCAGGTCCACTTTCATTTTCAGGAGATAAAGCGGCTTCATAGAAGAACAAATTAAGTGTCTCAAAAAAGAAATTTTCACATTAATAGATTTTTTACACTAGATTTCTATGAGATACAAGCCTAAAAGGAATTGCACACTATCGAGTCTGGTTTATGTACTGATCCCGTAGCCATATTTAACATTTTTTTTTACAGAACAGAATAATTTATTTCTTTTGATTTATTTTTTAAAATTGACATTTTTAATAAAAAAATCATCCAACGTTAAATGGAAATATATTGTTTATTATAAATATCTAGATATTACCTGGACCTAGAAAATTGAAACATTATCCTTAGCAAAGTAGAAAAAAATGTTTCACACAACATTTGAATAAAATATTTCAAAAACTGCACAATTGCAAACAGAATAAGAAAATAAAATACAGACCGATTTTGAATTTTGTATGAATGTATCGATGCAAAATAATACTTTATATATATTTTCTAATCACTTTTGGACAGCATTCACAGGGTTGGAGTGTGGAACACTCCAAGACAGTCGTTTTCATTATGGAGTAAAACAGTCTCTTAATATTATAAGAGAATTTTTTTATAAAATTTCCGAAAATAGTAAAAATGAAGCATTCCGCTCACAATTACATACTTGTTTTATGACTATCCAGAAACTGAAGTTGGGCATAGTTGTCTTGGTATATGGAAATCATAGTACTCAAATCCCTCTGTCCAATATTTACCTAGGTACAGAAATCAAAGTATTGGAATTTAATACATATATTTGGGACTAAGAAAAATACAAATAAAAAGTTATACAGAGAGTTATATAGCATTCCAACATTTTATATGAAATATTATATTGTGGTACGTTAATTTTGGTAAGTTTTGTAAGGACCATTTGAATATCGATAGCAATAACTTACGTTTACATAAAAAATAATTAACTTAACATAAGCATTAATTTTAAGTAACATCGTTCCAATAAGTTATAAAAGGGAAGAACATTACAGCTTGCCAGATTTGGTCTAGAAAAATTTCTTAAGCTTTTCCAAGACGAAATATTACCATAGAGGATACTATAGAGGATATTACTGTATAACTTTTTATATTATTTGAACGGAACTTATCTATGATGAAACAGCAGTAGATGCGATGGAGTTGAAACTTACTTTTATGAGGTCCATACTTCCGTTTACTTGGTACAGGAGACCATCCTTCTGAAATGGCATCAGCGCCCTCTTAATGTCCAACCTCAACTTTAATGGCTCTAAGATGGGTTCTCTTATTTCCATGCGGCCATCCAGAAGGATGACGGCCCTGGATAACAGAATAAGACAAACCTTGAATCAAACTGTCTTGCCCACAAAAAACAGATGATGGTATGCAAATTGCGACTCTATTGTTCATTTAACATAAAAGGTTGAAATATATTAATTAGTAAACCCTATGAAAACTCTGTGAGTATGTTAGGTTTAATTATAACCATTCTATACCTGTTTGAGTATGTTTACGTCAGAAAACAAGTGTTCCAACATGACGGTACAAGTATAAAAGGTTGTGAAAATCTATTTTGATGACAACCAAGTCAGTAGTCAGCTTGAAAATTCACACCAACTTGTCGAGTTGGAATATCTGATGTAAAAATTATTTGGAGAAGCACCGAACTTCCATATAGCTATCGTTCCATAGTGTCTCCGTCCAATATACGTAAATCATTCATGGTTGTTCCCCCAGATGGCACATTATGCGAGGCCTGTAGTTTTATTATATTAGGTGTATTACGTCACAACAATTTCTCAAAACTAGTAAAATACACGGGACTAAAAGCTTTGTAACCATTTTGGATTTATATAAGGTCATCCATGAACGATTATGTGGAGATTTACCAAAACAACTATGCAACAATCATCTTTCGCGTCATTTGGTATTGGATTACTGTTTCTAGAAACTTTCATCAACAAATACTACGAAGGATGATATGGCTAACAACAAGCCGACTTTTTTTCATCTATAAGTCACTATCAACTGCTAGTGTAAATGAAAGACGCCTCATTTTCTGACTAGTTGAGTCCAGGTTATGTCCCAGAAAATGCCTGTCAATTTCTCTGACATGTTATCCAACATATCACGTGCCATCGTCAATGTAAGCTATATGAAGTTTAATACTATCAAGAGAGAAGATAGTGACGAAAGAGATGATCAAGGACATTAAAGTAACTAACCTCGCTAACTGCAAAGCATGTAGTCGAATCAGTAGGTTGTCAGTGCACAGGTCATTGTCTTCTTGGAAGAAGTTTTCAACACTAAGTTGGCCAAGTTGCAACACCAAGGCGTTGGGGGAAGTGGCTTTTTGAGGCAGAAGGATGGTTGGTGCCTGAATTTCCACTGATACTTGATACCGAAGCCCGCTTTGCTGGAATTCAGATACCTAGTCGAGAATGTGAGAAATCACTTCGACGAAGATAAACAGAAATATACTTTTAAATAGATTTCCAAAGGAAAAACTAAGTTAAATTTTTTACCAAATATATAACATTTTTAAATGCATTTAATACAGTTGTGGATTAAAAATACAAAGTTAAAGATTTTACCAGACGTTGCACTCTTTCTGGGAGATAGTACACTAAAATTGGTGAACGGTCACTTCCGAAAGCGTCTGCGAATCGAGGCAGAGGGCCATTAGATTAACGTTACTTTTCGAATATCTGAATTGTGCAGTTTCAGTCAGCTATTTCACCCTCAGAAGAATACAAATCTTGCTGACAGTGGGTATTAGTTCTAAAACATATTGTAATATTGCTACTAAATACAGGTAAGAATGTTTCCTTCAGAGTTTTTAATATGTGTGAAATCTACTCAAATCATACAGGAATTCTTCTTAATGGGGTATGATGGAACAAAAGATAATTAAGTCTGGTGTTATACTTTGCATTTATAGATCTCTGTGTAGGGTTACAACTGTATACTGATAGTCACTGAATTAACTGTTCATTTACTAAAATAAAAACAGAACCTGTAAAATGTTTTTCAGTGATTCTACGTCTCGAGAGGCAATGTGATAAGAGTATGAAAGGAATGTTTCATGGAACAAGGAATGTTCAAAGGAATGTTTCATGGTAAAAAAATAATTATATGCCAATTTTTAATATTTAACTGTGATTTTAAGATTTGCAATCAACATACGTTTGATTTTGTTTTGCACAAAACGTATAATTTTAATCAAAATTCGGTATTTGTTTATATTTTTATAATTTTTGACTTGTTTAAATATCTTATATCAAATATCTTACTTTTTGTTGAAATTTTTCTTCCGTTGATCTTCTGACAAACATTGTAGTATCGGGGTTCAAAAATGGCTCCATAAATCTCTATAAAGAATGTCAATTTGAGCAATACATATAATATATATAAGGATATTTATAACTTAAATATATTTTTATGAAAGATTTAAATAGTAGTAAACATTTTAAAGTACGCCTCTAAAGCATTTACCTCAGATATATTTTAAGTAAATTTAACAGCTCAACTAATGAAAAACTCTTCATAATAAAAATGTGACATATGTTTATATTAAAAAAAAATACTTTTGTAGAAGAAACTTAAATTACCTTGCATACTCAAAACATTTAACATTAAACAAATTCAATTAAAGCATCTTAGAGATATAATAAAAACAGAACTTTTCGAATAAAATTAAATTCAGAAGGTAAAATAATGTTTCTGAAAAAAAAAATAATAAATGTACTTTTAATAAAAATTTAATCTCATGGTAAAATATTTGCTGCGCAATTCAAGCAATACTTCTATAAAAATTTTATTTTATCATTTTTCAGTTAATTCAATAATTTGTAGATAGTAGAAGTACCCATTTAAGAATCTTATTTAATAAGTACCTTGGCACCTATTTGAATCAAAGTAATACTTTTAGACATTTAAAAAACTTAAACTTTATTTTGCGCAATTTATAGAAAAACACAAACTTTATGTATACAGTGTTCGATATAGCTTCCTCCTTATAAATATTTGCGAAAACGCTCACAAAAGAAAAATATAATAAATTAAGGTGGACATCAAGTTAATAGAAAAACAGTTCATTTTAGGTTACAAAACTCACAAATAAATTACAAGTCGTCGTCTTCTGCACTACTGCAAGTTTCGAGATCCAATTTGTGGCATTTGACACATTTGGGGATCAAAACCGCCCACAAGAAGTATCCGTTATAACCCCGCTGTCTGGCACTAAAGAAAATTTAACGTCGTTGAGTTTATACTTTATTTACCAGTTTAATTATTTTAATCTTTAGCTGATTAAAAAAAGAATACAACACAATACATACCAATTGTTTCTCTGCAGCAGACATGTTGAAGGATCTCTCCAAATATGAAGTAAACATTCTAATATTTTGTAAAAATTATTTCACTAGAATCTCTTCTACATTCAACAAATGGCTATATATCACTTCAGTTAAGATCCAAATAGGCAGTGTGAACCTTTAATATACTAGGTTTTGTAGAGCCGTCATCAGATGGCAGGACTAAGCCGACAACAATGGTACCCGGTTTGACCCGCCTACGTTGTTTTGCCCGATTTTTCACTTTATTTATTTACAGTGTATTAGAGTCACATAAATGCCTATAGGCATTTGTGTTTAACATTTATTATTTTCAAATATCTAATATGTTTATCTGCAGTAAAAGTCAAATATTGTTATTATATATATAATAAATATTGCTATTATGCATAACATGCATAATACAATTATTGTATGTATATAATCACTATCTTTGTAATGTTATTTAAGATATATCGGTGTCAAACTATAGCGCGATAAACTGATAAAAATATGCTTATTTATTTCTTATGAGTAGATACCGTAAGTGTCAGACAGTAGACTACTTACTACCGTAAGTAGATACCAGTAAGTGCCATTGGTACCGTAAGTACCGATAAGTGCCAGACGCCTTATAAGTACTTTTAATCAATATGTTGAACCGTTTCTTGGAATTACAATGAATGTAACCGCTGATTGTGAGAATACAAATTTCTTGCATTTTTTAAATGAAGACATATTAAAATTAGGCAACAACAATTATTTCGAAGAAGCTTTGAGTCCTATCATTAGGTCATAAAAGTAGTGTGTATCAACGAAACTGCTGTGGCTAAAAGCAAAGTAAAACTATGGGAGTTTAAAAAACAGAGCCTTGGCCTTTGAAATCGAATCACATAAATCCTGCGATGATTTTGACTAATCCGGTTTTTTACGCCCATGGGATCCGCTGGATGAGGGGGGGGGGGGGGGGAGACGGAAACTGATATATTATTAGAAAGACACCAACTTTAGAAAGTTTCCAACATTTGTTATTGCTTTCTCAAAATACAAAAATTTATTTGTTTGTAAGGAAAGTCAGATGTTGGGTATGTTAGATTTCTTAAGTTTTGACGTGCGTGTACTATATTTTAAGGCGGATAAATGGGCCACTTACTTGTAGTTCGTTGGCAAAACTATGAAGCAGGACGATCATCGTGCGTCCAAAACGTAGTCTAAGGCTTCCATCAACACGGACTGGCAATGAATCCTTCTGCTTGCTTTCCATCATTTCCTTATGGTGTGGACTGCGACGAACCCACTAATCAATAAACCAGAATGATTTAAAGTCAGATTACTATCAACATAAATCGCTATTATCTCTAAACAAGTTAAAAATTCTACTCATTTAGAAAGTAATGAGATCATTCATGGTAGGTAAACTTATGCGACGTGTCAATATGTATCGGTACGTATCGTTTATTTATGTATAGATCAATATCGTTCATATTTGTATCGGAACCGTATTCTTAGCGACTATTGATGGCAATAGATGTAAGTAAAGAATGACAAAAATTAATGACGCAAATATAATGTAAATTAAATAAGTAAAATACACTTTGTGTAACGGTTAAGAAAAATTTCAGCAACTTATTTAAGTTCAAATAGAATAACAATGCAGCATACAAGTGCAAAGGAATACAGCTCAACAACAGTATAATTTTACCATTTCTTTTTCAAAAATCAATCAGCAAATTTCTAAAATCCTCAAAAGATTCAATTTTAATACTGTGTTTACAACCTATCCATAAAGTAAGGTTTTTTAAATTTAAAGCTCCTACAGAAATTTATAATTGTATAGTTTGTATCAAGAAACATGAAAACTATGTTACAAAACAGAAATTTAATAGATCTTCAGTTGCAAGTCAATCTTTTAATTTTGACCACCGTTTTGAGTTTTCTTCCGCAAGGATTATACCAAAACGCACTTCGGTTCATGATCGTGACTTTTATGAAGCCTTCCATATTCAGAAAAATTCCAGTAATTTAATTTATGACTTGTCTAGTATTCCATTTTTGTTCATGGTTTGGTTGGTTACCCTGTAATATCTTTTCCTTTTTATTTTATTCCCTTTTTGTCTATTTCTTTGCATTTGGAACTTTTGTGTTGTTGTTGTTGAGACCCAGACCGTCCGACCTACCAGAAAGGTGTAAGGTAACTGTTTGGACGGCCGGGAAGTGCCACCCAATTTAGACCGGAACCCAGTGGGGGAGGCATCCACAGGGACCGTACCCTCCTTCCCCTACCACCAACCTCTCGGAAGGACTTACGGACCCACATGTTTAACGTGATCGTACTCCGCGTGAACACGGCGGCAGTTTTGGCAGCGGCTGGAATCGAACCCGGGCCTACCGAGTGCAACTCCAGCGCGCTAACCAATGGGCTACCGCGCCCCTTGGAACTTTTGTGTGTCATTTCAACTTATATTTTATTCCTGTTGAGATTCGTTTAATCTTGTTCGCACTTCTCTCATCTTGTTGGAATATTTCTGTTATCTTTTGGCATAATCCATTCTTGTGTGTCAGTTCTATGTTTCGTTTGGTTGAAATGTTCTTTATTTTGCTATCTAACTGGCTTTCTGGGGGTGAACTTCTAACCCGTGAATTAAATGTATTTCCCACTCTATTTCTTCTATTTCTGCCAATTTTGTCTTTTTGACTTCAGGTTTGTTGGCCTGTCTAGCACTGACAAAGAAAATCTAGCGTATCCACGAAACAGCTGTATGCTACATCATTATTCTATTTGTTCTTAAGTACGTTGCTTAAGCTTTCCTTATAATAGAATTACTTTGCAGAACAAACAATAAAATGTAGATAATCATTTCAGAATCACGTACATTTCCCTTCTCCTGAGAACAAGTCACGAATTGAGCGTCATGATTATTTTGGAAGATAGATTTTGGCTTCTCTGTAGAGAAAGAAACCCACGTATTTTCGAAACAATCATCTACTTTTTATTGTTTTATGAATGCTGAAATTTATGTTCTGTGTACTCCTTTATTTTTTGAGCAAAAGTTACACTTTCAGTAAAGAAACTACTTTGACCAACGACGTAGGTTTTCTTGTGCATTGTAATTATAAGAAAAAATTAAACAGCATAATTACTCCCAAATTCTTACCTATATTAGCACATAGCTATTTCGAGGATACGTTGGTATCCTCACAATCGTAAACAGGTAAACTAGAAGTCAAAAAGGCGAAACAAAAAAAATTCAAAGTCAAATTCGCAAACAAGCTCGAAGACGAAAAGACCTTTGGATTTGTTGGTTTGTGTAACGGCGACGGAAATGAACAAACTTATTACTGAAATAACGGTAGCTGAGTTGTAAAATAAATCTGTTCGCAATTAGGCTGCATAAATTTTTTTTTGTATTTGCAGAGTATTTTTTCTACTTAGTTACAGTGTTGAACAGACAGAAAGATTTTTATACAGTTTTATTCCCTATCAAGTTTCTTAGTTCTCAGGTTTTTCATCAATTCTCAACATTCCTTTTTACAGTCAGCCTACTATTCATCTTTATGCACAGACTAATATAGTTCTCTGGCTTTATGAATCGAAATTAAATAGTATCATTTCAATATTTTGACTATACATAAATTATAGAAATACGTTGTATATGAAAAGAAACAGGATAACGTATGTTTAATACTGTTCAACTTAAGTTTCATAAATTTAGGTTATAATGCAAGTTCATTATGCAATTTATATATAATGCAATTTATTATGCAATATATATGCAATATATATATATATATATATATATATATATATATATATATATATATATATATATATATATATATATATATATATATATATATATGGTTGCACTAATGAAGTGTATTTTAAGGTATTTATGTTTCCTTTATTGTTCCAATCTATATGCTTGTCGTCCATATAACACAAGTTTATAGATAAAATCTATCTTGTGTTTCAGAAGCAAGCATTTTTGTGCTCATTTCGAAGGGATATATGGACTTGAAGAGAATTTTTTTGAAATGAACTTATCTTAAGCCTAAAGCTCTTCCATGTGCAAGCTTTTTTGCTTGATTTTTTAGTTTTCCCATTTTCATTCCTCATTTTTGAAATTTGTTGATTGTCTTTGTCTTTGTCTTTATGACCTGCATTACGCTCGCTTTATTATTTCCTCTTTATGTCTTAATTTCTTTTATTTCTTTGTATTTTGTAGAAAATTTTGGAATAGTGTTTTATGAGTTACTACTTACATTCTAACATTGGATTTACTAATTTATATTTTTATATATATATATGCAATATATGATTATTATGCAATTTCATTACAAAGTTAGCATATTTTGATTAAAAACCAAACAAAGAAATGAAATATAAAATTTCTTTGAAAACAAATTATACTTAAATTTTGTAGACAATTTCATGGAAGTGTAAATTCTATTAATAAGCTAAAATGCTATTTAATCCTTCCTTACCATTATTTTATACCGTTCCCTTTTCGTCATAAATTTCCCCGCTCAACTTGCATTTTAATCGGAATTTCATAAAATAATGCCTAACTAATATTGTTTCGATAAAAGGTATTCTTTTAAAATTTAAGATCTTTTGGAACAGCAGTAAGTATAAAATTTTCCTACATTTTGCAAAAAATTTCACAGAAGTGTAAATTATATTAGAAACACTGAAATATTATAAAAAAAAGAAGCTAAAATAAAAATATTTAGTTAAAATACCTTTATGTCAAATACTTTATCGCCTTCTGTTGACAGTATCTAAAAAAAAATGTAATATTATCCATTACCATTAAATAAAAACAATAAATAATTAGTGTTCATGTTCATGGAACAAGCTAAGAAATACCTTTCTGTACAAAGTATCTTCCATTAGATCTTCCATGCTCAACTCCGATAAGTCGACTCTCAACACAGATTTCTCGTTGGCTTTTAATACGTAATCAGTTTCAAGTCCTATGTGAGCAACAAAAGTTTTAAACTCAAAAAAATATTCACAACTTTCCAGGTCAAACAAAACTGATGACAGGCAATGATAAAAGTAATTTTCATACTTTATGAAAATTTCAAAGAAAATAATAAGGAACATAGAAAAATAGTTGAGTAAAACCAGAAAACCCGGAAAATTTGATGATATAAATATGTATTTGTTTACAATATAATTATAGTAGATGTTGGCACGAACAACCCGAAGGTCATCGTTTCGACAGGGTATTTTTTTTTCCGGACAATCGTTTCCTGATTTGGCTCCACTATTTCAAATATATATAATCTGTATACTCTCAGTCATTATTTTTAACATTACACAAATAAGTTTTACTCCCTGATTCTATAAAATATAGTATAGAGAATGTATTGTTTTCACAAAAATTTTCGATTTCGAGATTTTGATAGCAATATATGTATTAGAACCGTCTGAACACGTTCTGACTATTTTTAGAGTGATGGCCGTCGGTCGGTCTGTCGTCTGTCTGTGGTCGATTTCTTGTATACACGAGAGCTGTCGCAAATATTAAGGTTTTTTCACGAAACTTTTTATCCAGCTTTATTAATAAAAAATCTAGAACTAGATGGCATTTTTTGAAATAGCAAAAAATTTCGAAATTATTAATTAATTTTTTCGAAGTTCTAAAATGTATTCTTTTGGTTAGCAAGCTAGGTTCCCCAACATTTTTTGAAGAGATCACATGTACAGCCCTTTTCTAGAAATTAAAAGATCGTAAACAGCAGTTGTTGAGAATTTATTTATCTCTCATCATAGATGTCGAGGGCTCTGTGACAACATCTGTTATTGCTCTAATTATCTTGTTCAGTGGCAATTGAAATGTGATAGAGCCAGGAAGCCGAATTGTTCTTTCCTGGTAATATTAAGTTTAGAAAATGTAAATAGATAACAAATGCTGTGACTATTCTAACTAATTGTAATAGGGTCTCGTTTCGAAGTTATATCTTGCAGTGATTGTTCCTCTATCCCTTTGTATCATGAATCAACCGTGATTTGATCAACGAAAGAACATTGTGTGTTCTTACTATTCTACATCAGTGCAGTTGCAATTTGAGGGCAGGAAGTGAGTTTATAGTCTTGAAGGCACAAATCCTGGTAAAAACTTGTATTGGTGGCCGAAGGATGTTCATTTCTTGAATGCTAATGGTAATGGGAAAAATTCAATGTATCATAATATAAAGAAATATTTCAGATAATCAGTGGCAAAACGTTGGCTTTATTACGATCAAAAATGTACAACCTCAAAACCAGGAGAGGGCGGATTTGAGTTCCCTCATAAACGATAACATAATGTATTTGTACCAGGATATTGATGTACAAATATAGATTCGAGTGTTGATACCTGCTTGAAAGAAAGACCAGAGTTCTCTCTCTCTCTCTATTCTACGAACCCATTTCGTGATAAATGTTAATTTATCTTGGCTGTGAGAGTTACACAATCCCAGATTTTTGAAATCACCCTTTAATCATTAATATGTATAAAAAAAAATATATATACACTAAACAGAAGTCATGTGTGTTACAGAATGCAAACCTAGTTCACTCACCTACCAACCTCAGGTCCGCCAGATCTAGGTCCGTGTCACATAATCGAACTCTGAGGGCATTGAGCCGCGCCGAGATGCTGAACTTTGTAGCCCCTGGGGGCACCGGAGGGTCTGAGGAGTCAGTGAGCACGAGATCGGACGCCCGTGGTAGACCGCCCAGACGGAAACTTGGGGACTTGGGTTTCAATCTTGGGAGGGAGGGTGAATTGGTTAGTAAGGAAGATGGAGAGTATTTTTATAGGTTAGGGAAATATATAAAAGGGGGGAAATTTAAAGTGAAAAGGTAAATGAAGAAAGGAATAACTCACTTTGCAACTACATACTGCAGAAACCGTGCAAGTGTGACGAATGCCTCACGATGAAAAGCGATCGAAAGAGTGCTGAAGTCCAAAACTAATGAATGTTCTACTTGATGGAAATGGCTCTTGAACTCGGGACAGTTTGCCTGCACCTAAAATTGAATTGAAAATTAGTTTAACAGCTAAAAAAGATAATTTTGACGCTTCTCAAACAGGAAATTTGAAGCAAAAACTTAATTGAATAGGATGTGGTGGCCATAATTAAGTGTTTGATAAAAGCTTTCAACAGTTTTATCTGACAGCCATGTTGTCAGTAAATTTAGTAGCCAGACAAGATATGGGGAATAGAATGCTATGAAAATAATAAGTTCTGCACATAGAGAAAGAGAAAATGGCCCTCTACAGTAGAAAACACCACAATGATTGAGAAATAAAAAAAAACATAAAATGAAAATCTTTGTTTATTAGGAGTATATCCCATAAATCAAATCTTATCAACCAGATCAGATTAAGGTGAACTTTAATGATCAGGATAATAGAAACAGAACATTTCTTTGAAGAGCAGTAGTGGTATCCTGCGTTGATAACCAATTTTTGTGCATTATGCTGCTACTGAACTCTATTCTCATATCTATTACTCATTTCCTAATGCATTGTATCTATTACTCATTTCCTAATGCATTGTATCTATTACTCATTTCCTAATGCATTGTATCTATTACTCATTTCCTAATGCATTGTATCTATTACTCATTTCCTAATGCATTGTATCTATTACTCATTTCCTAATGCATTGTATCTATTACTCATTTCCTAATGCATTGTATCTATTACTCATTTCCTAATGCATTGTATCTATTACTCATTTCCTAATGCATTGTATCTATTACTCATTTCCTAATGCATTGTATCTATTACTCATTTCCTAATGCATTGTATCTATTACTCATTTCCTAATGCATTGTATCTATTACTCATTTCCTAATGCATTGTATCTATTACTCATTTCCTAATGCATTGTATCTATTACTCGTTTCCTAATGCATTGTATCTATTACTCATTTCCTAATGCATTGTATCTATTACTCATTTCCTAATGCATTGTATCTATTACTCATTTCCTAATGCATTGTATCTATTACTCATTTCCTAATGCATTGTATCTATTACTCATTTCCTAATGCATTGTATCTATTACTCATTTCCTAATGCATTGTATCTATTACTCATTTCCTAATGCATTGTATCTATTACTCATTTCCTAATGCATTGTATCTATTACTCATTTCCTAATGCATTGTATCTATTACTCATTTCCTAATGCATTGTATCTATTACTCATTTCCTAATGCATTGTATCTATTACTCATTTCCTAATGCATTGTATCTATTACTCATTTCCTAATGCATTGTTTTATATTCTTCCCGACACCGTCTTGAAACAGGGGTGCAGACGTGCAGTGCAGAATTTCATTTTTCAACATGGACCCTATAGAGAATCAAAGTAATTCAGTCAATGGGGGTTGCTATACATCCTAAAACCTCCACACACTGCAGTAGTTTTTTTTTTGTAGAATGCCGCATTCTCCTATCACCTGATATTGGAACTAAATTTTATTCCTGAAATTGTTTTCCCTATGTCTTTAATAACATACTCACCAAATTTGGTGACAAAGTGGGTTTTATAACTACTAAAACTTCTGAATGGAGAACATTTTATTCTAGTAATCTTGACACGGAAGTTGTATGCCTGGTGTGTCCTAGATTAAGACCAAAAGCCATAAATTATTCAATAAAAGTGTAAAAATATGGCATGAGTTCAAACTATTTTATGTGGTAAAATGTAAAAGGGGTGGTTTTTTTTTTTATAAAAATGTAAGGTATTTATCGCAATAATTAAAATTTTGAATTATGTTGTGACAAAAAAACTCAGACAATAAATGCTTGCTTCATCAATTGTTTAGATGCCTGCTATATTAAAGAATCTTTTTAAAAATGATATGACTTTTTTATTAATTCAAGTATATGCTAAATAACTTTGTGCATATCTGATACCAATGTTCTGATGAAGAGCATAAAAACTTACCTTTCGATAAAGAATCGTGATCATATCTGCAGCATTGTCAGAGCTAATAAGTTCTAAATATTCTCCCGATGATCCTGAAAAAAATATTAATTAGTTGAAAATATATAGAGTAAAAAACTTCACAAGATGAAGAACAGATACTCATCTTTCTCATGCGGCTATACATTAATAACTGAAGCCTGTATATGCAGAGTACGCAAAAATACAATTTAGATAAAATTTGCAGCATTTAAGTTTCAAAATTCATTAAAAACGTTATAATGTAGTGTTCATAAATAATCCAGAATCCAGTTCAGAGGATGTTTTCTTTATAGATCGTATCACTCTAGAAATAGTTAAAATCCGGGAGAATAATTTCATATAATGTAAAATTGCAGCATAATATTATTAAATGTTGAAGTTTCTGATTGTTTAGTATTATAGGATATTGTTGCTAAATGTTAAGGTTGAGCGTCAGTAAATCTTCTGCCCTATCCGCGCTTTGTTAACTTTCGCGGCACATATTTTTCGCCAAAATTCTACTCAAACAGTTTCGAAATATTTTCTGAAAAATAAAATGCAATGCTTAGATTATATTAAAACTAAATTTAATACCCAATAAAACATAGACTATATGTTTTATTTTAATTTAAAATATTTTTGGTGCTGCCATCTGTTGTCGTAATTTAATTCATACACAATTGGTTAGCGCGCTGGAGTTGCACTCGGTAGGCCCGGGTTCGATTCCAGCCACTGCCAAAACTGCCGCCGTGTTCATGCGGAGTACGATCACGTTAAACATGTGGGTCCGAAAGTCCTTCCGAGAGGTTGGTGGTAGGGGAAGGAGGGTACGGTCCCTGTGGATGCCTTCCCCACTGGGTTCCGGTCTAAATTGGGTGGCACTTCCCGACCGTCCAAACAGTTACCTTACACCTTTCTGGTAGGTCGGACGGTCTGGGTTTCAACAATCAACAACAGTATTTTTATTTTTTAATGAACATTTTCAAATGTCTATTCCTTCTAATACGCTATTAAATACAACAACAGACCATATATAATAATGCCACAATCAAGGAAACGTAATTGAACTTGGACTTGAAATTAAAGACAAAGGAACTTGAAGACAAAACTGCAGTCCTCAGGGATGTACATTCAGATCCCCTTATCAAATTTATAGAACGAGAAATTACCTTTCCGTGATTGTGGCATTAGTATATATGATCTGTTGTTGTATTTAATACTGTATTAAAAGGAATAGATATTTAAAAATGTTCATTAAAAAATAAAAATAATTGGTATGAATTAAATTACGACAACAGATGGCAGCACCAAAAATATTTTGGATTAAAATAAAAAATATATTCTATGTTTTATTGGGTACTTAATTTAGTTTTAATATAATCTAAGCATTGTATTTTATCTTTCAGAAAATATTTCGCAACTGTTTGAGCAGAATTTTGGCGAAAAATGTGTGCCGCGAAAGTTAACAAAGCGCGGATAGGGCAGAAGATTTACTGACGCTCACCCTTAATCATTTTTACTGTTAAATTCAGATAAGAAATATGTGAACTGCATATGATTGTAAAATCAAATAAACCATAATATGTGCTTAACGGTTTAAGTGCTTGTAAAATATAAATATGACAACAATTTAAATAAATAAACTCACAAACTTGAAATTGTTGATAAAAATGCTCTAATTTTTTCACAGGCATTGTTCTAAAACTTATTCAAATCTTTATTATATCTCTATCACCATATCACTAATAAATAAATGGTGTAATTTAATCTATTAAGTTTGGTACAAAATTCTTTGTTTCATATAAATTACATATAGTCATCTTGCATGTAAAACGTAAAATTTGTCTGCTTTATATAATTTATATAAAAAAAATTGCTTTATTATCTAGTCATCTTATAATTATTTACCTCTAAATCAAAAACAACTGTATTGTAAACAACTTCCGCCAAGTAATGAAAAATATCAACCAATAAAAGAAATGAAATCACATATTTTGGAGGCAAGTACAATTCCATTCAGGTGGGAATGTATCATTAACGCTTTCCCTTTATAACTAGAAGAAGAAAAATGCCGAAAGTGAACTAGAGAAGGTTCAATATATCGTGGCGCCCTGCCTTGTTAATTAAGGGTTAGCGTCAGTAAATCTTCTGCCCTACGCGGCACACATTTTTCGCCGAAATTCTACTCAAACAGTTGGGAAATATTTTCTGAAATACAAAATGCAATGCTTAGATTATATTAAAACTAAATTTAATAGCCAATAAAACATAGAATATATTTTTTATTTTAATTCAAAATATTTTTGGTGCTGCCATCTGTTGTCGTAATTTAATTCATACAGACTACTTTTATTTTTTAATGAACATTTTTAAATGTCTATTCCTTCTAATACGCTATTAAATACAACAACAGATCATATATAATAATGCCACAATCACGGAAACGTAATTGAACTTGGACTTGAAGACAAAGGAACTTGAAAACAAAGTTGCAGTTCTCAGTCATGTACATTCAGATCCCCTTATCAAATTTATAGAATGAGAAATTACCTTACTGTGATTGCGGCATTATTATATATGATCTGTTGTTGTATTTTATACTGTATTAAAAGGAATAGATATTTAAAAATGTTCATTAAAAAATAAAAATAATTGGTATGAATTAAATTACGACAACAGATGGCAGTACCAAAAATATTTTGGATTAAAATAAAAAATATATTCTATGTTTTATTGGGTACTAAATTTAGTTTTAATATAATCTAAGCATTGTATTTTATTTTTCAGAAAATATTTCGCAACTGTTTGAGCAGAATTTTGGCGAAAAATGTGCGCCGCGAAAGTTAACAAAGCGCGGATAGGGCAGAAGATTTACTGACGCCCACCCTTAATGAAGTGTGCATAAAGTTCCCTCGGTGCAGCGCATCTAGACTAAAGTATTTCTCGTACAGTGAAAATCAAAATTTTGGCAGAAATCCTGCACTGTTCGGAGAGCGGAGGGAAATTCATGTGCGTGTAATGTTGCCAAGTGCATAACTTTTAAACGAAAACACACACGATCGGTCAAATACCGACACGATAGCCTAGTAAAATTTTCATTCAATTTCTCATTACTTTCTTATTTCAAAAATAAAAAGATAGTGCGTTGTGTCTCTATGAGTGAAATTCGAGACACGCTATATGTGAAATTACATAGTATGTAAAAAGGTGGGGAAATGAGAGTGGAAACTTCATCGCTAATGTTATTACAGCAGTTAAAAACTGGAATATGAGAAACAATTTACTAATATGAATTCTTCAGATACTCTTATATAGTTTAAGACTTAACAAGTAAATTTTTGTTGTTCGAATTTTGATTCCTTTCATTATTTACCTTATAATACGATTACACTGTATATATAAAAGAGAAGTATTCTGTGGTATCAAAATATATGTGTTTAGGATATTAGCAGACTTACACGATGTGTTTCTCTCCGGAAACAAATCAACGACTGATCACTGACGGACAATCAATAATGATTCTCCGTTTGTGTTTGTAGAAAAACTATTTCTTTCCGTTGAGATATTTACGGGGATTTGGATCGAATATTTCAGTCAGTAAAAGTAAGAAGACTTATGATTTTAATCGAAATCGAGTTATAACAAAGTTTAATATGCGGTATTCATTTCATAAAATTTAGATATTTGATAATCAACAGAAAACGTGATTCGGTGGGTACATCAGAAGAAGAAAGAAATCGCCACGCAATCGAGAAGATTTATATGCCGACAATGCTGTCGCGTATCAGGGCTAATAATTACATTTTCCAGTAAGGTCCAGGTCACATGGCTAACGGAATTATTCACCAGATCTAAAAACAGACGCCAAGCAAAGAAATGGGACACTGGCGGCTTTGGGTACATATTGCAAAATCTAGTGCACACCGCCAATTAAAAGAGTCCACATGTGGTACGCGGAACTCACATAGGAGGAATCCAGAAAATTAATTCTCACACTATGAGAATTAGATTTATATTTCTCTGGATGTATCAGTATTTATTTCTATGTAAAATCAATGAATATTTCATTCATATCACTTATATTCTAAACTCCAGAACTAAATAATTTTGCGTTAAAATATTCAGCAAATCTTATACAACTAATCTTACAATCGTTGATTTGTTTACATTCTGCATACTTTAAAATTAGGCTTCGTTGTAGAAATAATCAAAGTTTAATGATCATTTAAAGTAAAAAAAAATATTAGAATGCACAGATAATATGCAAAAAGAAAGCGGTTTTAGGACGGATGCAACATTAATATAAATATAAGCGGTTCTTAAAAATAACCATTTTTACTAAGGGAAAAAAAATGGATCCTTATTTTATTTTGCAATGAGTCACGTGACCTCTTCGTATAATATGGATTATTTCAATTTTTATTTAAAAAACTACTTAATATATTTCGATGAAATTTTTTTTACACATTTTATGTGACAATTTGAATATTTTCTAAAAATTTCAAAGCAATTTGCGAATTTTATCTCCGCTTAAAAATGTTTTAAACATTAGGTCCCATAGGGTTCAATTTATTTCATTTTTTCAACCCGCGTTCAATTCAAAACTAATTGGATGATATTATTCTTTCATATTTCCATATGTCCTACAAGCCGTCTCAACAACATACTAAAATTTCATTTTGAAAAAATCATTTTTACGGCAGTTATCGTGCAAATGGACAGACAGACAGAATGAACAAAGTCATAAACACTTTATAACTATGTTGGATAGTAGTGTTAAAAACGAAGATATATGTTTTAAATACCAGTCGCAATAATGTACACACGAGAAAAGAATGCGATATACCTTTGTGTAACTTATCGACCAATTGAATTCTGTGAAGTGAAGCTTGCAGTGCTGGTCCATACTGCATGTGTGCGACGTCTATGCACAGCTTCTCGGCGCGCAGCATCAGGTAGGGCTTGTCCGTGTGGTCGCTGGACCTTGCCAAATGAATAGCTACCTCTCCCGCTACTAGTCGGAAAAGGACGCGGATGTAATTGCTCGCTGACACGTTGTCTTCGAAACCTGGAAGATCGATCACCCTTGCCCAGCGTTCAGCAGCACCACCAGGTTCCTCCTCATCAGACTGGTCAGATACAGAATATGCTCGCTCAAGTGCACCTAGAATAAAAGAGCAATATTTTTCAAATACGGACACTGTAGAACTTTAGACATATTTTGCATGTTATTTATTATTACTTCAGAATATTACTATGTATACGACATACGAGGGAATACCTCAAAGTTTTCAAAATCGCATAAATTTCAAAATTAAATTTTAAAATCGCATAAACATAAATTAGAAGAAACTTAAAGCCTCGCCACTGCAGTCTTCTTTAAAATATTTTCCTCGAGATTGAATGCACTTGTACCAGCGCTTTATAAACGGTTAGAAACAGTTTTCAACGTCTGCTTCGGTATGCTATTTAGCGTCAATATAACTTTTGCTTTGACATTGAGAACATTTGAACCACCCCTCCCTCCCTTCAGTGTTATCTTCCTGAGAAACAGGAAGCCGCAGGGTGCTAGATATGGAGTACAATTTTATTTTATGTTAATATCTTCCGACAGAAATATTGTACGTGAGGGCACTGTCATGGCGTGAGAGGGGGTACTAAGTTTTTTTTTTCGAATCTGGTCAATTGTGTTGACACAAGCCACGATAACAACTTCACGGATTTTCTTTTTAAACTAACAAAAAATGCCAAATTTTTATACAAACACTCAGGGAAAATACCACAACCATGGATCAGATGCAGCTACATAGTCGGCACACTGTAAGAGAAGTCTTTATGTTCACACACTACTTAACGTCATTACTCTTAACCAGGGGCGGCATTTCAGCATTCCATTTAGGGGTGCGAGATTTATATGTATGAAAATTTACAATATTGAATATATAAAATGTTTTTAATAGGGGGGGGGGGGGGTCACAAAATTGAATTGATGTTGAGAAAAATAATTGTTGCTAACATAATTTTTGTACATAATTGTGTTAACATAATTTGTTGTTAACATAATTTTTCTAAATACAAATATCTATATTTATTTACCTTATATTGAAGTTTTAAACGCAAGTTCTCAGAGTCTGGAAGAAGAGAAATTTTTTTACAATATCATCATAATCCAGTGGTATATCTTGTTCTATAGCTAAAACAGCTAAAAATGAACGTCTTTCTTATCCCATTGTACTGCGAAAGTCATTTTTCAGCCTCCTAAGGCACTAAAAAGACCTTTCACAACTGACTGAGCTGATTGGCATAATCAAAAATAATTTAACTAATAATGTTATGACAGGAAACACATTTTTCAAATTCCGCTCTTTAAAATAATCCAGGCGACTTTTAAAATTGGGATGTTTTCATTTTTCACCATTGAATAAAACAGCCGCATTTCACACAGCAATTCCTCTTTCTGGAAGTCATATACTTTGCATATGGTTCAAACATTTTCTTTTTCTTTTTCGACATCTGATCCGGATAATACTGAACTAAGGGCAAACAAAACAGATATATTGTTCTCATTAAATCTTGTCCCAATTTCATTAAATACTGAATATATAATTTCATATTTAATATTGATTCTGTGATATGATTTAACATCATCACGGGGATTTTTTTCACCGCCTCCAAAGTCGCTTGGAATTTTTTTACGCCTTTTCAGTTTTGGTCCAGAATAAGAATTTTTTTCGCAAAGTTTTGTCACAAAACTCCACACTTGATTGAAATATGCATTAGTGCGAAAAAAACTAACAGTTTCAATAGTAGCTTTAGCCAAAGCTTGCACAGTCTGAAAATTAAGATCAGATGACTGAAAATGCTTTGAGAGAGTATTGTATTGATCAAAAACACTGTTTCAATACAAACAAAGTGAACAAAAATTCGAACGATGCCATGCATGGTAAAAGGGCTTCGGCACTTCCACCATTGAGAGAATCGTTTTCAGATAATTCTTCCAGTGTTAAAATCACCACTTCAAAATTATCAAGTAGTGCTTTCATGACTTTAACTCTGGAAGACCACCTCGTATCACTTAGTGATTGTAGAGTTGAAGAGCCTCCAGAAAAAGCATTTGATGATGAGTGAATCTTTTCGAAAATAGCATGTTTTTTATATGATGTTTCTATGAAAAATATAATGCATTGAGCTGCTGAAATGCATTTCTAGCAGAAGGAATTGATGGGCATGCACTAACTACATATACATTTAATCGAACACTTGACATTTTCAAGTGAAAAGGATAACATCACCCCAATCTTTTTAAATTGAAAAGGATTCGTTCCAGCCGGAAGTGGGAACTTCACTGTGAAGGTTGAAGGTTGTCTCTTTTGAAACGCCATAGCGTGAGAAAACTGACCAAGTCAATAAAGCAAGAGAGAAGCCGATAGATGACAAAGAAAAATTTGGGGGCGCGACCGCGCCCCCTCGTGCCCCCTATTTGCCGCCCCTGCTCTCAACTACAACCCGTTGGCGCTACATTTCGATTCTGGGAATTTATGGGTACTCCATAGTGCGTCAAATGCTTTTACCAAGTAACGAATTCCATTAAAACGGATCAAGTGATGGAACAAGACAAAGCACCGAACGAATAAGAAAAGAGACGATTTGGAATTTTAAGCTGGATAAATGGATAGCTATTTCGTCCGCAGTAGTCGTCTCAAAGTAACGGAACATACGAAGCATCGAGATAAGCATGCGCAACTGATCAATATTGAGGGAAAAGAAACGGAACATAACATAACGGTACATACAAACTAGTGAAACAAAGTAATGGAATGAAACAAAGCTAAATAAGGGAACGGAATTAGTTGGATTAGAAATAAACGGAATAGACAAACGATCAGAGAATATAAATTAAGTGTAACGACGAAAATTGCGAGCTAAGAAAATAGAACAATATAGAAAAATTTGCAGGATTAAATAGATAGAATAAATGACATTGAACATCCAAGTCCAAGTAGCTGATCGAATTAAGTCAACGGATTAAGTTAAAGTAAGAAAGATAGGTACAGGAGTTTTAAAATTTTTGTTGCTTAGATTTAAAAATGTCAATTTAAAAGAACTTTTACGCGTTAATAACTTTTGATATTTAATAATTGAATTATATACTTGCTGATATAAAATGCAATCTGTATTTTCAGTCATTTGCTTGATGCAAAATGCAATTTGTATGTGTAATTGCTTAATCGCATTTCAGTTATTGCAATCTAGCTGGACATAATTGTCTACAAGTGAGGCATTTCTACAAAAATAACTGGAATGCGAAGGAATAAAAAGATAAGGATAGTGAATATTTAAGAAAATAGTTTATGGACAAATAAATAAGAATTGCTAAAGAAAGCAAAAAGGATAAATTAAAAAATAAAATAAATCAGCACATAATTTAAAAGCAAATTTCTTGCGCAATTTTATAAGAAGATGCCTTTAATGAGTTTAATTGTATAAAGGCATCATTATCATGATATATTTTAAGTAAAGATTTAACAGACGCATGTAAAGAGATATACAGAGCCGAGTCACATTATTGTTACCACCTCTTACTTTTGACGTCAACAGCGCATAGCCAATGAAAGAAGGCAAGCGTCGTGAGCTGGCTTGGTAGATATATAAGATGTGGTATAGGCATTCTGAAAACGTATCATTCGCCGATGTCATGGCTAAACGGACTAATTTATCAGATTTGAAAAAAGGGATGATTATCGGGTTTCGGCGCCAATAGGGGCAGTATTTCCGAAACAGCGCAGTTTGTGAACTGTTCGCGTGCTTCTGTAGTTAAAGTGTATCGTCAATGGAGAAATGACGCCATTGCGAATAAGCGAGGTGGAAATTGCGGAGCACCACGTGCCATTGATGTGAGAGGTGAACATCGGCTCCGAAGGTTCGTGAGGACCGATCGCCACGCTACAGTGGAGCAACTAATTGGCCGAATGAACCAGGAGGCTACTGGAAGTGTGTCTGTCTCAAACGATAGTTCAGCAAACCCTGCTGCGTATGGACCTCCGCAGCAGACGGATGGTCACTGTACCTATGTTAACGAAGGTGCATTGACAGAAAATTCTTACATTTGAACGGCAGTATCGGAATTAGACCTCCTTTAATTGGCAAAAGATTGCCTTTTCCGGTGAGTCACGTTTTCTGATTTATCGAATGGATTGACGTTGGTGTATAAGACGTGAAAGATCGGAGAACAGCCACTCATCAACTATTGCTGGAAGAACACAAGGCAGTAGGGGCAGCGTTATGGTCTGGGGAATATTTTCGTGGCATGGTTTAGGATTGACTCTTATCTGTGGAAGGTACTATGAACCGAATTTGTTATGAATCCATCCTTCCAGAATACGTATACCCATATATATTCTGATTGCCTACCCTGGGGCGGATGGGATCTACCAGCATTACAATGCAACGTGTCACACGGCGATTACTGTCCGAGAGTGGTTGGAGGAGCACGACGAAAACTTCAAAGTACTTCCCTGGCTCCCTAATTCCCCAGATTTAAACCCAATTGAGCATCTGTGGGACCACCTTGTCCAGTTATTCGCTCTATGGATTCTCCACCACGCACCTTCCAGCAGCTGCCAGATGCACTGCAGTCAGCATGGCTCCATATACCTGTGAACACCTTCCAGCACCTTACCGAGTCACTCCCATCTCGTCTAACTACTGTCCACGCTGCACCCGGTGGTTACTCAGGATATTAGGTGGTGGTCCCAATAATGTGACTCAACTGAGTATATAAAATATACGGACATATAACATATGCATAACTGAAAGGACCTAGATATAAAAAAATAATTTATTTAACAATCAAATGGAATTTAGAAAAAAAATTGCTTAAATTACAATTTAAGTTTTTCTACATGAAAAACCATTAAACCGACATAAATACTAGTTAAATCATAAAACTGAAAACCATTTTTGATGTTAAACCTATTTTTAGCGATTTTAAGACTTTAATATTAGTGAAGCTTCTAAAGAATAAATGAGACAAAAATTCGTCTTGAGTCTTTTGTAGACAGAAACTTTGAAATATTTTCAGTTTAAGAGTTGAACGAAAGTGTTCAAAGTCACCATGCATTTATTTCACTACGTATCATTAATCCACAGTAGATTTTAAGTCATGGTAATATGAAATAAAAAATAAATGGTCAACAGAGAAGTTTTTGGGATGATTTGGAACTTTTACTAACCTGCGTTAAGATTTGAGTCGTCATGAGCCGGCGAATTCTTTTTAGGTCTTTGCTTTCGGTGAAGACATTTCCAAACTTCTCTCAGATCTGACTTTGTAGGGTCTCTTAATGTATGGTTACACTGAAACAAATAAACAATATTTAGAATAGAAGGAAACGATCCTGAATTACGATAGGGTGTAGCAAAAGGTATTGTTGTGGCCCCCATAAACAGGGGTCAAAGTGATAAAAATATACTCGCCAGCTTCTAATCATCGGCTGTCTTTTCCACCTTGGATTGATTGAGTTTGTGGAGATATAATGAGTTTTTGGAAACGGAATTAAAGAAATAGTGGTCATCAACAGAGATCACGAATTAAATTTTAAGACAGTCGTGGACCACAAGAAATTGAAGTACTAATGATATTGATGACGAAAATGATATTCATCATTTGTTGGGTTGTAAAAATATGTCTCGTGATATTGATTGAGGATATAATTAGATGGTACTATTGTTTTAGATCATTAAAAATTTATTAACAGCCACAAAAGTTGTAAAAATTTGAAATGTGATCAGAGTTAAAAATAGAAACATCGATTATAATTAATTGTAGATTTCTATTGAATTCCTACAAATTTCTGATAAACCAACTTGATGAAAAGTAGCTTGAATAATAAATAAGATTTAATATGGTATTTTGAATAAATTGAAGTAAAAAATCAAATTGTCATCCTTACAAGATGAAATTCGCTGGGCGAAGCAGACAGTCCATGGGTAACAGAGGGTGTCTTAGGAAGAGGAATGTTCTGGAGAAATTCGACAATCATCGAAACCCTGCGATCCGAGAGATTTAACTTCAAACTTGGTACACTGATGTTTAATTTCTGCCTAAAAACAAAAGAGATTAAAAATATTACTAAACATTTAATAACGCTGATATATTTTGTAAATAAGAATTAAAAACAGAAAATATTGGTTTTTTTTGACAATTCTTTCTATTCAAGAAAGCTGTATGGCAAAAAAAAAAAAAAAAACCCGATTTCGTTTTGGTGATTTATATTTCATAAGTAATTTGAAATGAAAAATTGTGCTAAATTCCTTAGAGAAAAAACAGAAATTAGAAAATGTACATGCGCCACTGATAAGATAAATATTGGTTTTCCAAATATTGATCTTACGGATACCATTAACTATACATGTTTGAATGAATGAATGAAATGAAGGTGGGTGGCTCCAGAAGAGCCCAGCACATCGACCAGAGGTCTATTGTACTACCCCAAAAAGTGAAGGTCCCTAAGAGACCAGTAGCCGATGCGAAAATAAGCAGGCACTTGACAGGAATGTCGTTCAGCTCCCAGGGTTCAATCACATGACGGCCAATGTGTTCGAATCTGTGAGCAGAGTAAGCCTCACATTCACATAGAATGTGAGCTGCAGTTTCTTCGCTGTGATTGCAGCCTCTACAAAGCGAATCCTTGGTGACACCCATAATATTAAGGTGTCTCTTGAGGGTGCAGTGCCCAGTAAGGAGCCCAACAACTCTCCTGATGCCAGTTCTACTGAGCCTGAAAAGTTCCTTTTGACGTGTACTAGGGCAATTGCAGTTGAGAATTTTCGCTTGCCTTTGTCCCTTAGTGTCACGCCAGTTCTTACATTGAAGCTTCCTGAAGATGTCATAGACAATTCTTCTAACAAGGTCATTGGGAATACCCAAGGCCGGCTCAGGGCCCACAAAAGGAGTACTTGAGCCTTTCCTAGAAAGCTCGTCTGCCAATTCATTGCCAGGAATGCCCGAATGACCAGGTACCCAGTACAGAATGACATTATTATTACTAGCAATTTTACAGAGTGCATTATAACATTCCCAGGCAAGGGAAGACGTCACAGTGAACTTCCCCAGAGCCATAAGAGCAGCCTGACTGTCAAAACAAATGAAAATCTGGCTATTCTCATACTTTCTGTCATAGCAAATTCTACAACAAACTATACATGTTTACTTTAGCACGGTTGTCTGGAAGCACACAAAATGTACATTCGCAAATATGATACTGCTACATATATCTTATAATATTAAGAGTGAGTAACTTTACTGAAATACAACTTCCATAGTATACAATTGTTATTAACGGAAAGGTGTTTGTCGCTGAAACATGGCAACAAATATGGCGAAATGTCGCCAACTTGACGAGTTTTGGGACTTTAAGAATGGAAGAGAAAGGAAACGAATTTTGCAAGTTACGTAGATTTTTCCTAAGGTTACTTAATGGGCTTCACTCAACTAGGGTTCTTCCAAAATTTCTACAGCGGGTATATAATCTGGTTTTTATTATTGCGAGTAACATGCCATGAAATAATTAAAAGTGAATTGCAAATTCGCCAGATAACTGACGGTTGTTTTGTGGCCTTGAAAGATAGCTAGAAGAGTTATTAACTATATATTTGCTTTCTATGCTTCATGCTTCAAAGGGATGTATTAACCAAAAATAAGGGACGTAAAATTTTACACGGCTTCTTATTGGAAAAGTTTTAACAAGAAAAAATTGCACCTTCAGCTTATTAGTACAATAAAACCGACCTCACTTTTTTAACTTAAAAACTCGCCGAAATATTAGGATAATATTTTTCAAAATTTTGAACATTTCAAGTATATGCAGGAAGATCGTTTTTTTTTTTTTTTTTTGCCGAGCAGCTTTTGTCAACTAAGTCTGGACTGCGAATTGCAATATTTGTATTGATACACCTTGATTTTTTACGATTATGAATTCCCTTGAAATACCGATATTTGTGCTCATGAATTAGTTTTTATCCAATTAACCCGATTAAATTTATTGATTTGGTTACACAGTTGTAAAATGTATACCAGGTTAATTGAAAAAGTTAAAGAAAATGTTAAAGATTTCGCATTATATCGTTTTTATCCTTTGTATCCGTGTTAGCCGAATCGACTGCTGGTTTACCGGATAATTGTATAAGAACTAATCAATGTCGATCTCTCGAGGAAATTCATCGTAAAAAATCAAAATGTGTCGACTGCAAATATTGCAATTTGCAGTCGACCCCTAATTGACTAAAAACTGCTCGGCAAAAAGACGGCCATTCTGCAAGTTTAAATGTTCAACATGTCGAAATTTGTCTTAATATCTTGTTAATAATTTGTCTTAATATCAGTTTTAAAGTTAGAAAGGTGGGGTCGTATTTATTGTACTAATGAGTTCGAGGAGCAACTGCTCTTTAATTGAAACTTTTCAATAGAGGTGGGAAGGGGAGGGGGAGAGGGGTATAAAAATTCAGATTCCCCATTTTTTGCTAATATCAACATCTTGCAGCAAAATTCAACGGCATAATGTTACTGTCTTTTCTGATGATTGTTTTCTAATTGGGAGTATGGCCTGCGAGCAACCACACCGATGAGATAAATCCCCGAATGTGAATTATAAAACACCCTGTATATATATTCTGTTTAAAAGAAATTGTGTTGTGAAAGAACAAGTCTGAGTAAATTTTGAGTCAGCGTAAGCTAAATTATTTTAAGAGATAAGTTTGACATAATTATTTCAATATTTTCTATACTTTACACACATTATCAAAAAGAACTTGATATGTTTCAACATAAGAATGGCATTAACTTGAATTGTACTTCTTTGGAATATACAATTCTTCAAATTATTATATGCTATACAATTATATTATATGATATACAATTATATTATATGCTATACAATTATACCATATGCTATACAATTATAATACTATGCAATTATTCAAATTACAATATTTGCTTTATTTCATTAGTTTGCCTGATACTTTAAAATGCAGTGAATTTCTTATTTTGCAGCTTTGCACTTACCTTGGTAGCGTTTTACATTCCGGGCGTACACTATTGGAGAAGACAACCAGTATTTTTGCTTTTGGTACTAAGTGCATATCAGACTCAGAAGACATTTTAGCTACTCGCCATTCGTCCCCTGTAAAAAAAAATCCTTTTATATTTCTTCATAGTGATTATAGTTTAACGCTATAAGATAATAGTTCTCAAAATCCTAAATGTTCAAATTTCTAATCAAATAAATTACAGAATGTTAGATCCAATTAAATTTTTTAATTATTTTATCAGTATATATAAAATTCCATGTGGTACAATCAAAATGTATATATTTCATGGAAACATATTCCCATAAACACATAAACATATTAATATATGCATAAGATCTGAAAAATTTAAAACGTGTGCAGGTCTTAAAATGTGTAATTTCGTAAAAATTTCTAATTAAAAAGAAGTTTAGAAAATTATAAATTTTCTGCTCTAAAAAAAATTAATATTGAAAAGTACCTGAATCTGAGAAGAGAACTTGTATGTCAGAAATAGCAACATTGAATCTGTCATATAAACGTTCTTCTGCTTCCATTTTGGTCGACTCCTGCAAAAATATTGGTACACGATTGGTTAAAGATTTTACACAAAACGAGTTTAACTTATTTTTAATAAAAAGATGTAGAAGTATTTTTTTAACAATCAAGCACTTGAATACAATACTAGTGAAACATTAGCGGCAGGAATTAATAATAATTCTTCCATCAAAGATTTTGGGCTGGTGCTTTATAGAAGACGGTTTATTATACTTTCCAGACAAACATAAATATGATCGAGAGGAACTGGTTGGCCTTTATGGAGGACTTTCTGTGGGCAGATTGACCGTCTTTGTGTTACACGTGTAGAAAACCAAATAATAAGTGTTTACGTCTGCATTGAGTATAGCTGTATTTTCAGAAGCAAATCAGCTTTGTTTTCGCATGTTTGTAGTAAATTAGTTTATAAAAAAGTAGTCAATCACATATATTTGTGTATAAGTGTATTAGGGTGATTTTCAAAATGAACACCTGTTTAATGTCCTAATCTTTGAATCCATATTTCATGCTAATAAAATTATTTTTTTAAATACTTCTAGAACATTGGTACAGTAGTTCATATTTAATAAAATATACTCATTAAAGTGTCTATGTTTTAAAAATATTAGCTATTTTCTATTATTTTTAGTTTTCAAGTAATAAATTTGCATGTCCCAACTCAAAACACCACACATAAGAAAGTCTCTTTTTATGCTTTCAAACTAGATTAGCTTTTGTATATAAATTAAAAAATATGGTTTTACATTTTAATTAACAAAAATGCAAGTGATTCCTTTAAAATGTAATTATTAATATTTGAAAATTTAAATTTAATATGTGTCCCCTGTACACCTCATGTGTGTTACCTAAGGAGTGCTTGTGTTACTACTATTATTTTAAATAGGTTTTGATTTCTGCAGTTGGTAACAAAGTTAATGGAAGCCAAATTGTTCCTTATTACCTAGTATAAAAAATTATTACAAAAAATTAATAACAGAGTATAATTTCATTTTTAATCTAAGTCAAATTTTTATGTGATGTAAAACTTAAAAAGGCAATTCATTTGAAAATAACCCATTAAGAATAGTTAATAAGAATTACAGTGTTAATTTATACCATTTTAATTTAATATAAAAAAATGTCATAAATATAAAATTCTATATCTGGAGTGTCTGAATTAGAATTATTTTACGACGGATTTCAACGTACAGATTGATTAATGCAAAAATATACAAAGATGTTCAAGTACATTATAGTACTGATATTTATATTCACGGTGCAAACTTCCCAACCCAATATCTACATTAAGGAACAGAAGAAAAAGATCAGTTCATGACTTGCACATTGTTGTCTTATTCATGTAACAGCCAACCATTCCAACAATGGAATTAAAACCTCGAATTAGGGTCTACATCACAAAACCAAATGTGAAGAAAATTGATATCAAACGAGCATTGAGAGCTGTCCCACTTGTGTCATAAATGTTCCTATTAAACAAACACAAATAACCTACAGCCTCATAAAATCTGAGGACATTATACTACAAACTTCGAACACGTGTGTTGCTTGTTCTATTCTAATACAATCTAGACGATTTATGCCAAACTAAGTAACTTGGTCAGCTGGGCCATAGATGGGTCACACTAGATATATTATCTCCGGCCACACAATTTGTTACCATAAACCCCTGGGTTGGTCGTGTGGTCTGGGCCTTCAACACTAGATATATTAATGACTTGTGTTACCTGGTGCAGAGACCATAGACCAATAATCCACTTGAAACTAAAATGTGAAGAAAATGTGCATTTTTGGTGTTTTGATTCGGTGTTTTGATTACCCTTATTCAACGTTTTGATTCAATTTATGTGTCCTCATCTAATTGTCCAGTTTAAATTGTCTTATATTGTCCAATTCAATAATTTAGCAAGTTTTTTTCAGTTTATGAACAGACTCTTTCTGTTTTTCAGACTATAAATTGGCATCAAAATTACATTTCAAGAATATTACATTTCAAGAATAATTACATTACAAGAAGTCTAATAGTTGAGGAAAATACAAACGGTGATAAGATGAAATTCTTGCATTTCTTATACCATTTTAGTCCTTTCCTTCAGTTAAGAAATCTTAATGAAATGCTAATTAATAGATAATTTAGTCAATTAAAAAAATTAAACTGATGTTTCTTTAAGGGGACGGTGGACGTTGAAATGAGCAAAAATCGACTAAAAAAAGTTTTTTTTTTAATATATAACATTGTTTTACACATTTAACCCTTTGCTTACGGGTGGGACAACGTCCATCCCAAACGAAGAACATCCCAAAAAGACAGGTATTTGACATACCCTATTCCAAACAGTTCGATTCCCCTTTGCAGGCATTGGCATCCATTGTGGAAATCGCCATCAGAAACGTTGCACGCAAATTTTCTGTCGGAGATTTCCTCAATGAACGCCAATGCCTTCAAAGGGGAATCGAACTGTTTGGGATAGGGTATGTCAAATATCTGTCTTTTTGGGATGTACTTTGTTTGAGATGGACGCTGTCCCACCCGTAAGCAAAAGGTTAAATGGATTTTTTTCGAAACGCAATTTTCAAAGATTTTACATTTTTAAAATGCTCCATGCGTCTTAATTTTTGTTTGAGATGCATGAAATTTGGTAAGAAGACACCTTTCATACTTTTTAATGAAACTAGGTATGCATTTTATAATTGAACTTTATTAAGGTAATTAAAAGTGAATAATAACCCAATTAAATGATGAAAATTAAATTTTAATGCAGAAAAATATTTTTAAAAAATTAACTTTCTAAGGGATTTAAAAATGAATACCCAAATTGGTTCATAATGTGTTTTTGAGTGATCGTAATGTAAAATGAATCAAAAATGTGAACAAATGGTACGCAAGGAGCATTTTCAAATTTTCGTTAAAAAAAATTAAATTAAAAAAAAATACAAAATTATAAAAAAATTGAAAAAAAATTGAATGGTATTTATTATATAGTAATGTTAAGAAGAATATTTATACAAATGTTCATATTTCTAAGTCAATAAATAAATAAAAAAAAATTCAATGGCCACCGTCCCCTTAAAATTAATGACATATAAGGTTCCCCTGTAGCAACTAGTATCGGCGGACTGGTTTCACCCTGGTAATAGCTCATCAAAATTAGATAACTGTTAACTTCACCGATAGTACGTAAACCTGCTATAATTAGTAATTTTATGTGTCTATTTTTGTTATGAGCGACAATACTGGCCAAATTACGCAGTTGGTATTAAATGCATGGAAGATCTATTAAATTGAACTGCGTGGTATTAAGGTCAGATTCATAGTCACAATACATATTAATTGGTAGCATTCACAGCTTGAAGTTATTATCAAAGTGGAAAGGCCCGCATCAGTGAACCGATGTCGCTGTTGTTAGGGTTCTGGTTCTTCATCAGCACCAATCAGCTGGCATCTTGACTTACCATGCGCAGCAATTTAAACTATAAACTTGGCCATATAGTATTATGCTCGTTGAGCTCGATCTTCGATAAATTTGGTATCAATTATCTGATATAGATAACTTTATCGGTACCAGGACTTTAAAACTTGCGATTCATAGAAAGAGTTTTTACTGAAATAGAGTTAATAGTTATTCAGTGCTTAAGAGTTCTAATAAGTACTAAACCAAACTATCGATGTTGGTGGCGGATAAGAGTTTCAGAGTCCACTTTGAAAATAACAGCTTGCAATTTCGTCTCAGTAGCTCAACGGTAGATCGTCGCTGGCCAGTTTGAAGATCCAGGGTAGGATTTCCTGTTGGGGCAGCAAGATTCTTTAAAATGGCACCCGAACAAATCAACCGTGTAGGTTTGTGCAAAGATGTCGGAGGTCTGAAAGTGACCTTAGTACGACTAGTGCGAATTCAGTGGATTCTGGGATATTGACAGCCGACTTCAACTCGAGAGGATAACGACTTCATAGGAAGCTAAGCTGGAGGATAAAAATAGCATCCGAAGGCTAACTTGTTGTAAAAATAGCAGGAGGTAGACAGTCAGATTGTCAGTTGCTCGTCAATCTGACATTAGAGAGTGAAGAATGAGGAGTCCACTTCGACAATAAGAGCTTACAATTTCGTCCTAGTAGCTCAACGGTAGAGCGTCGGCTGGCCAGTTCGAAGATCCAGGGTTCGATTCCCGATTGAGTCAACTAGGTTCTTTACAGAGTATGATTCCAAGTTCGAAAAGTGCTCTATATGGGATTTTGTCGGTATGATATTAACATCGAACTCATTTTATTTATACTTGTTCATTAATTATTCTAATTTATAAATACACGAATGCATAAATAGTATAAAACATAAAGTTTCAATATAGAGTTTGTTTTTGTTTACAGAAGAAAGAAATCTTACCTCATTTAACGGTATCTCCGATTGTAGATCTGTATTGACCGTCAAACGACCGGTGTCTAGAACGATAATACTACCACCCCTAAAAAGCGAAAAGGGCTAATTTACTAAGACACTGTTGTTGAGTTCGGTAAGATTATATATAAACAAAATATTCACAATACTTTTGAATGATATTTGAGAAATTGTACGAAAAATATGACTTTCGCTGCAAATTAATACTTTTCGAGATTTTATGGGAAAAGTACGTCAATCATTGGGAGTGCGGAACCCCTTCATTCGACTATTTCATAAATTACTATTTAGATACATTTTTATCATAATTACCATCGAAATACAAAAATGGTATATATTTTTGTTAGTACAATTTAAATTAAATGTCTGAGTTATGTTAATATATAGTATTTAACTACCATTAGTAATTGGTGTTATAACCAAAGGAATTACAAAATATCTATCTAGTTCTAGTTATTACATGGTTTTATTTAGGTTGGTTTTTCTGTTTGTTAGTAAAAGTCAAATCTTGAAGTCAATTTTCATGTTTTTGATTTGTGTTAATATATAGTATTTAACTACCATTAGTAACTGGTGTTATAATCATGGAAATTACAAAATGTCAATCCAGCTCTAGTTTTTACATGGTTTATTCAAGTTGGTTTTTCTGTTTGTTTGTTTAGGTCAAATTTTGAAATCAATTTTTGAGCCATTTCTACCGAGCCAATTTTCTTGAAATTTTACACACATACGCGTTTTCGAAAACAATACACCATTTCATCAAATTTGTGTTGATCCCCTCTTGGTCTGATACCCGCATCACGGCCCGAATGGCACTCAAAAATTCCATTGTAAAATAGTTAAAAATGAGTCCAATATGCAGCTCTCTCTCTGTATATATATATACCGTAGCATACTAAAAAATAAGTATAGATATAATCTATCTATTTCTTCAGAAACATACATTTTTTGTGTTTGCTTCGACAAAACACTTGGACCTAAGGAAGCGTTTTGAAGAAGTGAACAAATTCATGATTTAGGCCTAGACTTTGTCCACGTGTATAGCATTAATGCTTGGATTTCATCTGTTTTTCTTTTATCGATTCCATGCCATTGATTTTTGATAATTTTCTTTAATTTGATGATTCGAAATTTGTATTTTTTTCCATTTGATTGAAGATTTTCTGATTTATACTTTTATTTTGTAAGCTTATTCGAAAGTTAGGTTTTTCGAGTTACAGCTTCTCACTTTTCTTTCATTAGGCTTTCAAACTTTTACTATTATATATATATATATATATATAACCTTATTTTTGTAAGATAGTTAAAAAAAGAATGCAATATCCAAATTTGCACTTTGCTTCTACCATATATAAAAGAGGAGAATTTTAATTGCTCATGGCGAATTATGAATTGAAGTTTTTACATATTAAGAACCTGTATAAATTTATCATAAAAAATGTTTGATTTGATATCTCATGAGAAATTGGTTGCAAAATCGCAAAAAACTAAAAAGTATAAAATAAAATATATAAGAAACACGGTTTTAGTAAAATGTACTAAAAAGTAAATAATTTTCAGCTATCACAACACTCTTTGTCATATGTGACATAATTTCAAAAGGAAGAATAGAAGTGATAACATATAAATGACATATATAAGAATGACGTATCTTTAAATCAAAGTTGTCAAAATAAATTGTTAAAGAGAAATTTAAATGTACCCTCTCTCCCTCTCTACTCTCTCTCTCTCTCTCTCTCTCTCTCTGAATGTAGTCATTCAGTACATTGTATTCATTCAGTATGCCTCATTTCTATGTTATCGCGTCTATTGTTTCTCAAAATTTTGTTAATGTTCAAATACAACTTTTTTATGGGCTCCCATGATATTATATTTAGTTACAATTGACCAAGAATGTTGTGATGGTTATAAATTATTTTTCATTTCTTTTTAGTAGATTTTACTAAAACGCGTAATTTAAAAAGTTTTTCTTTATATATATTTCATTAACATAATGCATCTATATATTAAATTTCAAAGCGATAGATGCATTCATCCATGTGCTATCGTGTCTGCGACTTACACGCACATATATCTTTCAGAAAGTGCTCGCAAGGAGGTTTGGAGGTTTTACAACAACGTCCTCCTTTGTCTCTCGAATTCGAAAATATTCGGGAAAATAATACTTCGATAGTGTTAGAAAGTAAATATGTGTATCCGCATGATTCTGTTTTACTGAAAATCAACAAGACCTATCGCAATTGCTTTGAAACGCAAAAGAGCACCGAAGTCTATACTACACATAACCAAATACGTATATGAAAAAACTGATGTGGGCAGCACATGACTTTCCTAATACAATGCAATGAATTTACTACTTATTAACACAGTAAAAAAATGGGTTTCTCTTATAGTAGACACTTATATTCTTTCCAAGATATTGAATTTTCTTCAATTAGTCGTCATTTTCATTGATTTAGCGTCATTTTAATCCATTTGGTGAGATTTTCGTTAATTTGGCAACATTTAAAAAAGTCGCCAAGTTGGCGACATTCCACCAAATTCGTCGCCAAAATATCGCCAATCGTTATGGACGAAGAAATAAGTTATTCTTATAGCAGATAAATGACTATTGGCGTCCAAATACAAAAGTATTACTCAAAGTATCTTTTCTCATGAATGGAACGAGCTAGATCCACAAGAATGATGTCACCAAATTTACCGCATGATATTACATATGAAAAGTGAACAGGTTTCTCAACAGTTAATGTATATATTTTCTAATTTATGGAATTTTTAATACATTTATTTAAAAAATGTGCAATATCTCGAGAACGGTTCCACGACCCAAACCGTGCACCTTGCCATCGAGGGCGTAAAGGCTTTCACGCACGGTCGGGAGAAAATGAGACCCCCAGCACGAACCAAGTCAACGGGCCACCCCGCCCCACCGGACAGAGACAGCCGCCGACCCCACCACGCAACGCGCGCACGACCCGGGACTCCAAGGGGACAACAGACCAACGCCCCGCCGAGCGAGGCCAGAAGCCGCCAGTCCCGGAGAAGAACGCCGACGGAGACGACCGAAGCCCCCACCAGCAGACCAGGGACCCGTCCGCAAAGGGACCAACCAGGCAAGACGCGCCACCGACAGAACGGCGACGCCCTCCACCCACAGAAGTTTATTATCTCTAAGGAACAGCCGGCCAAGGCGATACACGGCGACATATCCTCTGCTTCATTTAGCAGGTAATAAATTCAACAATTCAAATACATAAATCATATATACAAGATGTCATGTCTTTCACAACATTACTATTAAAAAGTCCAATAAAATACTCCAAAATAAGATGAAAACAAAGCATACAGACAAAACCCACGAAACATCCTAAACAAACAAATGAACCCTTGCAACATATCATACGAAATCCTATAATAAACCAACAAGTACGCAGAAACCAAAAACCAAAATACCACCAAAACAAAACATATCAACAAACCCAAAGCCAGTGTCCAAAACGAGAAAACAACTATAAGATAAAAGATCCCACAAGCCCTAGGCGATCGAAAACCAAATCCATTCCCAAGCACAAAACAACTCCAAAAACAATTCGGGGGTTCTAAAAGAATTATTAACACCAAATAAAATCCAAATACTCAATACTTACTAAACCAATAAAACCCCTCCAAAATCCGAATAAACTAAAAACAGCACTACCAAATTTTTGACTATAAAACTAACTACAGCACTACCAATTTTAGACTACAAAACTTAAAATACATCACAAAATCAATACAATATCAAAGAATTACAAACATACCATTCCCCCAAATCCCAGTAACAACCAACTATTACCAAAAACAAATTCTAAGTCCCATGGTTAACAAAATTTTTGGAAACTTTCAAAGCCCTTTGGAATCGCGGACAATCCCTATACCTACACGAATGATCAGACTTCAAGTTTAAACCAAATTTCTTATTTGCTTCGACGCAGTTAATACAACTCTCCTCCCCAAGACAACCCCCTTCATGATGCACTCCACAGTTCAAACAGGTCGAAACTTCAGTACATTTCATTTTTGTGTGACCCAGTCTCCCGCAATTAGTACACAATAACACACTATTAAATTCTCTTACGGGCAGACTATTGAATCCACAGTATAACCTTCCAGTGGCAATAACAGCTCTGAAAATGTCCGGGGCAACCTCAAGGATCCAATGTTTTCCCTTTTTTGCCTTGATACTAAAGCAAACCCTTAAGTCACTCCTGTCCTTTAAGCAAACATTCTGTCTGGAAATTCTATCCAGTACTTCTCCAGCCCCGAGGTCTGCATCTACACCAAACACAATGATTTTAGGACTCCGGCGAACAAAAGGTCCGAAAACAAAGCCGTCCACAAATCCAGGAATCCTTAGAAGGGCCGCTTTAAGCTCCTCAACCTGGAGGGGATGACTTACCACAATAACCAAACCACCACCAGAGGCCCCGAAACATTTCTCGAAAGCTATGCCACTTTCACGGTAATTCAGACCCCTTTGAACAAAATTCAAAGTGTCCCGAAAAGACGCCCCATTAACAGGACTAATCAAGAGCGAACGTTCGTCCAAAGTACCAGACTGGGGAGAGGACGGAGTATCCTGAGCCACAAGAACCTCTGACGAAAGGATTCTCCTCACAGGGGGAACTTCTAACCCAGAGGCAACAACCCTATTCAATACACCGAGGGATTCCTTCAGATCGCCCATAAGCCCACTCAACTGAACACAGTTGGAGGCCAAAAGATTTACAACCTTACTTTCAGAGGGGCCCAATTCCCTGCTCCCAGTTTGACCGGTATCCAAGTCCCCAAGAGAGGCGCGCCTAACAGGACGAGGGCAAATATCACCCCTGCCATCCTCTTCAACACTGAGCCGCTTATCCGCTCTACATTTAATCAAAGCTGCTTCGGAGAATCTAAGTTGTCTAGAGGTAGTCAGTAAACATCCAACCAATGGCTGAACAACTACTTTCATCAATTCTCTCTGCATCGTCCTGGAAAAATTGGCCTCCCTTCTTTTCACCAAGAACTGTCCAAACTTGACCATTCTGTCCCTTACCAATACTCCAGGCTGGACCGCATGGTCGTCCGAGAAGAAACAGAATCGCAAATCGTCTTCATTAACTTTTTCAATGATATGGGCCACCAAACTTAAGTAATCCGAGTCACCAGGAGAAGGGACGATCATTTCCTCACCAGTCTCAGAAAGAACAGAATCACCAGGAACACCTCTAGCCAGATCAGTTATTTCTCCTTCATCTCCAGTCACAAGTGTACCTCCCTTAAGGAGTTCTAATCTCAAGTTTAAGTCCTGGATCTCCCTCTCTCTGGACTGAAGATCTCCCCTCATCCTCTCCAACTGACTAGTCTTAACGTTTAATTGTCTAATAACGTCATTCGTTACTATCTTAGCCTCATTCAGAGCTCTATCCCGATCTATCACATCCAACCTCCTTTCTTCCAAACTCTCCTGCAGACGCACCACATCCTCTGCCTTCGTGCCCCTCAAGTCCCGCAATTCAACCCGGTAGGCCCTCAAAGTGTCGTCCCTTCTTCTCAGAGTCTCTCTCAAATCTACTTCCTCCTCAGGGGAGGGCGATCTAGCCATGGCTCCCTGACTCCTGACCATGTCATCATAGGCCTCAGGGAACTTATCTTCCATTAGTTCTTTAACCGATCTCTCCAAAGCCACATTTTTATCCTTTAAGGATCTTAAAAGGCAATCCTTCTCCCGATTCATACTCTGTAACCTAGCCATTTCACTATTCAAGATCTTACCTTCTCCAACACTATCCTCCAAATTTTCTTCTTTAAGTGCATATGCATCACAAAGTCTAATGATAATATCCTTCAGAGGTCCCATAAATTGAGTAATTAATAAACCCTGTAGGGGTCTCGCAAAATGCGAAGACCGCTTTTCTGAACAAAAGGATTTAAAATCCTCTAAGTAATTCGTCACATCCCTAATGGGGTACCAATAATCAGACTGTTCCCCCGTCCGCGGGGCTATTCCGTGGTTTTCCCACTCAGGCAAAGATCCCAACAGAAGATCTAGTTCCGATGCATAAATCATTATCACTAATTGATTAATACCAATACAAAATAATTATAGTCTACAATATATCATAATATATACAAATACATTCATATTAATTGACTAAACTAGTCAATTATAACCTATTCAATTAGACACTATTACCAAATTTATATTAATTATATCACAATACAAATATCTGAAAAATAATCAACCATCATCACAAGATAGTCGCAACAGGCAGAAGTCCAGTCTGGGCTTCAGCTCCAAGGTCCGAAGGAAACACAGTCGAAACAAAAGTACCCAATGGTGACGTCAATTCCAATATAAAAATGTTCCAAATCTGGAGTCAAGCGACTCCAACCCACTTTGACCAACCCCAAGGCACTATTTAGTAAACAAAGACTGCGAAAGGTACAACCTTCACTCAGTCTAGAAGGGCGGAATGGCCATGACGTCAGTGTCGTTTATAGTAATTCTTATAATCTTTCTATGTTAACCACACAATACAAACTTTAATACAAGGTTCTATATATGTATAAATATCCCTCGAAACTATTGTTTTATTTTTACACCTTATAGTTTTAAAAATACCCAAAAAGCTGCCCCGCAGCAAATCATGAAGAAGACCAATCCGTCGAAACCATTTACAATTGGTCAAACTTAACAGGATCAATATATACCTCTTAATTTTTCCAAATTTTTAAATAAATTCACAGGTTAATTGGGACAATACTTATTACAATACATCAATTATAAGGCCTCAAAAACCAGGAGAAAAATATCATTTCGACTTGAGCCAAAAGGTAAACAAACCACCATTACTAAGTTCCGAACAACACGGAAGAAGAAGCACAAGTACCCAATGGTGACGTCAGTTCCAATGTAGTTTATAAAAATGTTCCAAATCGAACATTTTTATAAACTACATTGGAACTGACGTCACCATTGGGTATATCCCTCGAAACTATTGTTTTATTTTTACACCTTATAGTTTTAAAAATACCCAAAAAGCTGCCCCGCAGCAAATCGAGAACGGTTCATGCAAGAAGACGGTTCTTTCTAACTTTCTAACGGTTCATACAGAAACGTTGCTAACGTTTCTGCCGGCGATTTCCCCAATGGACGCCAATGCCTGCAAAGGGGGTTCGAACTGTTTGGGATAGGGTATGCCAAATACCTGTCTTTTTGGGAGGTTTTTCGTTTGGGATGGACGCTGTCTCACCCGTAAACAAAAGGTTAAATATGTAAAATTATGTTATATATTAAAAAAGTACTGTTTTTAGTCGATTATTTCAACGTCCACCGTCCCCTTAAATAATACAAAAATGTATATTAATATACATTTTATCAGAATTGCATTTTTGACCAGATTACGTCAATTAAGGCCTGTGTGTTTAAAGATTACTGGGCAGTTATAGGTATTGTTGCGACCTATCCTCTGGAATCGTGGGTGAACGCTCAGGACACAAAAATGAGTCCAAATTTCTAGATAACTAAAACGTTTTTTTACAAGCCCAGAGTAAACAGGAACAAAATACAGCAAATAGCTCGTTAATTGTGACAACATCGGTAAACGACTGGCATGTACTATAACAGTAATACTATAACAGTAATTAGATGCTCAGCTAATTTCACAAAATAGCAGATACGATTCTCAAAACATTAACATATCTCACAATTCAATGTAACTCGTATCACATCAACTACTCCAATTGAATGTTGACCTTTATGTACTTTCAGTAGAAACTTCCAGAAGCGCTCGTATCTCGTAGAATATTCGTTAATTTGAGAAAAATCTTGGTCATTCGAAATGTCGCTACAAGTCGGCAAATTGGCGATAAATCGCCCTATGTGGCAATTCTGAAATGCAACCCTAGATTCATGCCATAGTAATGGCTGCCTGTACGGTGATTTTTCCTGCTGACTCTCGAAAGAGTCTTTGAAATCATTTCGAAGTCACCAATGAAGTCATTTTTCATGTTTGTAACATTATTTTTAATTTCGTACGTTATCTGTTTTATTTTGGCAAATACTTTTCAAACTCATATATTGTGTTTAGCCGATTATTGAAGCAGAATCAAAGTAGTACTGGTATATCTTCTAATACTATTTCATTTTAGCATATATTAATCTAATATCCTATTACTTTCCTTATATACATAATGTATAAGGAAAGTATTGTGACGGGGTCGAAAATTCGAATTCGAGTTTTCGATGGGAGAGCACGTTTCAAGCATCCCTGATCACGAATCAAATATTTTTGAAGTGATGTCTGTGTGTGTGTGTGTGTGTCAGTGAGTCTGTGGAGACGATAACTGACGAACGAATGGACCGATTTGAGCGAAATTTTGTACAAAAATCACAATCCGTAAACACTGGAAGCCTATTGTTTTTATACGCAATCGAATGTTGAGAGCCCCCCTAAATTTTCGCGTGAAATTTTGAAAAAGTCATCAAAAATTCAAAATTGCTAATAAAGTTACGCAAATAGACATTTATTATGCAATTTTTCATCAGAAAACGATTGACATAAATTTTAGAACGCTAACGTGAATCGTTCTCGAGATATTGCACATTTTTCAAAAAAATTAATAAAAAGTCATATAAAATAAAAATGTAGTATTTCCTATTGAGAAACATGTTCACTTTTCATATGTAATACCATGCGATAAATTGGGTGACATCATTCTCGTGGATCTAGCTCGTTCCATTCATGAAAAAAGATACTTTGAGTAATACTTTTATATTTGAACGCCAATAGTCATTTATCTGCTGTAAGAATAACTTATTTCTTCGTCCATAACGCTTGGCGAGATTTTGGCGATGAATTTGGCGAGATTTCGCCAACTTGGCGACTTTTTGAAATGTTGCCAAATTAACGAAAATCTCGCCAAATGAATAAAAATGAAGCTAAATCAATGAAAATGACCACTAATTGTCGAATATTCAATATCTTGGGAAGAATATAAGTATCTACTATAAGAAAAACCTATTTTTTTATTGTAAAAGTAGTAAATTCATTACATTTTATAAGGAAAGTCATGTGTTGCCCACATCAGATATTTTTTTGTATAAATTTGTTTACAAACGGGATCAGGATGTTTTATCCTTCAGACATGCACGTGAAGATGATTTTGTATAGGGAAAGCAGATATTCCAATTCTTATTAGGAAAATTAAATTAAATATTTAATAGAATGTTTTGAATAACAATATCAAATCGATACTATAAGAATTTGCACATAATTATGAATTTTAATTTTCTTTACATTATATATTCTGCACGAAGAACGGGTAGACTGCTAGTTCCTTATAAAATGTGAATTTAAATTAACATTTTATGTCCCATTTCATGAAATGAAAATCTTTGGTCTAAAGGAAGAAAAATATGTATGTGCGCACTTGCTGGATATTTTAAAAAAACTGGATATTTAAAAGAATAACTTACTGCTGAAGTGACCCGTGCTCGGGAATAACGAAGTAAGGAGATCTTAAGTCCACATTTAAATGCACCATCTGTAAGAGAAAGAAAAGGGGGGTCAATCATGCATAAATCATTGATTATTAATGAAACAGTAATGGGATACAATTTTATTTAAACATCTCTAAAATGTGACACTTTCAGAGCTGATATTTTTTATATTATCACAGTACTACAGCAATTTATTATACTTAAAAACTTCAAAATTCTTCGAAAAAGTTAATTTTAGTTACATAAAATGAACTTTATTCAAATGATGTCATCGAAATATAAATCGTCTGCCTCTCTATGTAAAATCGATGAATATTTCATTCATGTCATTTATAGTTCAGACTCCAGAACAAAATAATTTTGCGTGAAAAAAAAATTCAGCAATTCTTATACAACTCCCTTACAATTGCTTGATTTGTTTACATTATGCATGCTACAGTTTAGCGTTAAAATTAGGCTTCGTTATAGGAATAATCAAAGCTTAGTGATCATTTAAAACACAAAATATTGCAATTATGTTGGCATAGAATTCAGATACGCATATAATACGCAAAAATAAAGCTGTTCTATGACGGATACAACACTAAATATTAATTTAAACATCTGCGGTAACAGCGTAAAGAATGGAAGCCATATTTTATTTTCCAATGAGTCACGTGATCTCTTCACACATCATATGGGTGTAATTATTATTTAAATGTTTCTTTAAAAAACTATCCAACATATTTTGCTGACTTTTTCTTACACACTTTATGTGACAATTTGAATATTTCCTAAAACTTTCGAAGCAATTTGTGAATTTTTACTTCGCTTAAAACTGCGTGAAAAATAAAGTCCCATTGGGTTCAATGTATTTCATTTTTTCAACCCGGGTTAAATCTGAAACTGATTGGGTGACATTATTATTTTTCACTCCCAAACAACCCACAGACCGTCTCAAAATACTAAAATTCACTTCTATAAAGTTATTTTTAAGGCAGTTACCGTGCGAACGGACAGACAAAATGACCAATGTCATAAACATTTTTCAACTATGTTGGCAAGTGTTAAAAAGCGCCAACTTGTGTTAATTCCATTTTAATTGATCACCACAGTAGCAATATACTTAATATAGTTGTTATAACATTTTTTTTGCTGATATAAGTTATTTAAGATAATGAATAACATTTATTACACTTTAGAAAGTTACAATGCAATGATAGTGTCAAGTTAAAAATAATTTTAATTAGATAACAGCGTTAGTCTGCGTTATGGAACAAAATAATAATTTTCTTTTACTAAATGCACAATATGGATTTCATACATTGACAGTTATAACTGCATAAACGTGAACATTACAAATGCATCTTTTAACAAGAAAGATCAATCATGCATAAAGCATTAATCATGACACACTTTCCAATTGAAATGCAATTTTATTTAAACACCTCTAAAATGCGATACATTCAGAGCGGATGTATTTTAAATTATCACAGTACTACAGTAATTTATTATATTTGAAAACTTCAAACTTCATGTAAAATAATGAAATTTATTCAAATGACGTCATCGAAATGTAAATCGTCTGGCTCTCCATGTCAAAGCAATGAATATTTAATTATTTTTATCCCAGACTCCAGAGCTAAATAATTTTACGTAAAAAATTCAGCAATTCCTATGCAACTCATCTTACAATCACTTGTTTACATTCTGCATCCATTAAAACAATTCCTGCTTCATTGTAGAAATAATCAAAGTTTGGTGATCATATAAACTCAAAAATATTGTAATTGCGTTGGTGCAGAATATAGATGCACAGAAAATACTCAAAAATAAAGCGCTTTTAGGACGGATGCACATTAAATATAAATTTAAAAGAACTTTAAAAATCACGATTTTTACACTGGGAAAAAAAGATGGATGCCATATTTTATTTTGATGTGGATCACATGATCTCTTCATATAATATGGGTGTAATTATTATTTTAATTTTTATTCAAAAAGGTACTGAACATATTTTGCCGAATTTTTATTATATATTTTATGTGATAATTTTAATATTTTCTAAAATTTTGGAAGCAATTTGTGAGTTTTAACTTTGCTTAAAAAATGTTTGAAAAATTATGTCCCATAGGGTTCAATGTATTTCACTCTTTCAATCCGGGTTCAATCCAAAACTAATTGGGTGATATTATTCATTTACATTTTTATGTGTCCCACAGATCGTCTCAACAACATACTAAAATTTCATTTTGATAAAGTCAGTTGTACGCCTGTTATCTTGCGAACGGACAGAACAGACAGACAGAAAGAACAAAGTCATAAACACTTTTCAATTATGTTGGAAAATGTTAATAAAGTAGAGTTGTAATTTATATTCAAGATTTGTAAACAGAAACCATTATAATATAATCTGAAAATAAAAATACTGTTTAATTAACAGTATAAACAGTTAATTAAAAGTTAACCAGCTCCATAGGTAATAAAAAGTCTTCTTTACAACGATTAATAATACAGAGTAGCCACTACAGCAAAGTAAGGGGAATTTCTTTCAACAGTAAAATTTATTTTATAGATTTAAATAATATATAATTTTTATATGACTTAATATATTTTTCTATAAAAAAATCATATTTTGCCTAACAGAAGTATAGAAACAAATTTAAACTGTCTATCAGTTTTGAGCCTCGCCTTATTATAATTACTTTTTTTAGCTTCGATGTATCTTTTATTGTACAGTAATTTTATTATTAGTTTAAATTGCAGTTTCCATATACCTAGTCGCAGTTCTAAATAATTGAAAATGTTTTTTTTTCTGGTAGTTGTTTATATTCTAAAGATAAACCGTAAAATGTAAATGGAATTAAATATCATAAAATTAAATAATCATTTTAGCAAGCTAATTAATATTATTCTTTGAACTGAATATTAAATATGTAACCCGCAAATCTAAAAATAATATTGTACGTTAAAGAATTTTAAAAAAATCTCATGTGGGCCACACATGACTTTCCTTATATAATGCAATGAATTTACTACTTTTACAGTTAACAAAAATGTTATTCTTATAGTAAATACTTTATTCTTTCCAAGATATTGAATTTTCTTCAATTAGTCGTCATTTTCATTGATTTAGCGTCATTTTTATCCCTTTGGCGAGATTTCTGTTAATTTGGCAACAATTAAAAATGTCGCCAAGTTGGCGACATTCCGCCAAATTCGTCGCCAAAATCTCGCCAAGCGTTATGGACGGAGAAATAAGTTATTCTTACAGCAGATAAATGACTATTAGTGTTCAAATACAAAAGCATTACTCAAAGTATCTTTTTTCATGAATGGAACGAGCCAGATCCACGAGAATGATGTCACCCAATTTATCGCATGGTATTACATATGAAAAGTGAACATGTTTCTCAATAGAAAATATTTTTTTTTTATTTTATATAACTTTTTGATAATTTTTTTGAAAAATGTGCAATATCTCAAGAACGGTTCATGTTAGCGTTCTAAAATTTATGTCAATCGTTTTTTAATGAAAAATTACGTAAGACATGTCTATTTGCGTAACTATATTAGCGGTTTTGATATTTTGACGATTTTTTCAAAATTTCACTCGAAAATTTAGAGGAGTTCTGAGCATTCGATTGCATATAAAAACAATAAACTTCTAGTGTTTACGGATTGTGATTTTTGTACCAAATTTCGTTCGGATCGGTCCATTCGTTCGTCAGTTATCGTCTCCACAGTCTCATTGACACACACACACACACACACATCACTTCAAAAATGTTTTATTCGTGATCCGGGATGCTTGAAACGTGCTCTCCCGACGACAACTCGAATTCTAATTTTCGACCCCGTCACAATACTTTCCTTATACATTATGTATATAAGGAAAGTAATACATTATGTATATAAGGTAAGTAATATCTGGAATGTGATTCTCTTACCTCGTGCTTCGCAAAAGCAGCTTCTATTTTTTCTTTTCCAGCTGCAGCTAGAAGTCTCAATCTTTGCTTCGCTTTCTGTTTCAAAAGTTCGACACTGACACGTGGCAATTCGAAGAAGTTCAGAAGTTCTTTCACAGCATGCTAAAATGAAAAGATAATTTTGCTTTACTTTTTAATAATTATCAAGTAAGAGAAAAAACGTCCTAGTGAATATATGGCGGAATGGCGCACCTGTCACCAGTCACTACGATAGTACATATGATCACACATAAACTTTATCAACAATCTCCTAGTTCATTTGGTCCCCCTAAATTGATGATGCCCAGAACCTAAGCCCCGTATGCCCGTGCGGTGGTCAAACCAATCCTGGTCAGATCAGGTCCTGGTCAAACCAACACAACCCTCAACCCCAAACTTGCCATTTTTTAAAGTTGGCTGATTTGCTGTCCCTTCAAATTGAAAGGATTACACAATTTTATTCTTTTGAAGGCGTAAGCTTGTTCGTTAAATCACTAAATACTGGGCATTTTCGTCATAGTAGTCATCTTTAAAAGTGTGTAACTTTCGATCTAATTGTCCAATTGTGTTCAAGTGAAATTTATATTGTAGTCTAATTTATAGTGTGTCTTTTTTGTGATACGCAACATAATCCCGTCAATGGACATTTCGGTTTTAATGTCAATCAATATAAATCTTTGTTTTGGATTATAAAAACATGTTTACTTAAATTTCTCTTAAAATTTAGGGACCTCCGCCCCCTGCATGCCAATTTCCGTACCGCGCTTTGCGAGTTGGAGGAGGCTTTACAACCTACTCGTTGGCTCTCGATCAGTTCTTTCATGCCACCTGTTACGGAAGCGTAGTGCGCCCGTTGGGGATCGCAGCAGCGATTACTTTGTTTAAGTATAAATAGATACATATTCTATAAAACACGTATCTACATAATGTTATATTAAAGTTGGTTAAGTTATACATTTCTTAGTTAGAAAATTCCAAATTAAATAATATATTTTTTTAAATCATAAGAAATGAAAAAAGTGTATATTTTTATTTTGATAACACACCTGTTATTTAATATTTAACTTTACAATATTTTGAATTTTCTGCAATTTGACCATTTAATGTATTGAAATATATATATATATATATATATATTTTATATAAGATTTAAAATGAAAAAAGAAAATATATAGGTGTAATGATTGTGTTTACAGGGTTGCAGAAAGGTCAAGGGGGATTGCGACCCCTATTTCCTGGTTAGAAGCTAGCTTTGACTTCATGAAAACGCTCCCAGAGACTCTGCACGCCCGAAACAACAATCGATCATGCCCGTGGGGAAAAATGGCCGAATCCCAGACAACATAAAAATGATCAAAATAACAAAAAAATTGGAAATTTTACTAACCAGCAAGACGAGAATCATGGAAGAGTTGCATAAAGCGTATAAACTTCGAATATATATATATATATATATATATATATATTCGCTATATATATATATATATATATATATATATATATATATAGCTTCTAACCAGGAAATAGGGGTCGCAATCCCCCTTGACCTTTTTGCAACCCTGTAAACACAATCATTATACCTATATATTTTCTTTTTTTATTTTAAATCTTATATTTCAAGACTGATAGTGCGGCAATTTGCGCCTTTCTCTTTCTTGAATTTCATACTTTTTGGGATTGTATTTCTTTATATATTTTATATATATATATATATATATATATTCCCAATTATAGTGACTAACATACAGTAAAAAAAAAAAAAAAAGAAAAGAAAAAAAGAAAAAAAAAAAAAAAAAACCAATTATATATAATTATTTATTAATTATATAAATAAATAAAAATGAAAAATAATATACTAAGTCAAAAACATTAGAAAAATCAAAAATCGGAAAATAATGTGCATTAACATTAATGTTTTGAATTTTATTTTCGCAAAAAAATGTAACTTTTGTCAGTATAGAAACTACGATTTGAGCGCCCTTATAATGGTGTATAGTGGCATTCTCGTTTATCCAGTTTTCCTCTGAATTACTTGTTTAGTAAGAATTTTCGTCTTTGATTCATATTCATATTCAGAATTGCATATTTGGGAAGTTAATATTCTGAATTGCTTGTCCGGTATCCAGCTTGGACTCACTTTACGGGTCTGGGAGTATTACCGTGAACGTTCGTACTGCCTCCCTGGTGGAATTTCGACTTGTTCATTCCGGTGCTTCTAGATTAAGCTGTTGAGGTTGATCACGATACACGTGGTGGAAGAGGAAGGGTTCATGCCGCATGGTAATACAAATTTTCTTAATGTATCCTATTTTCATTTTTTCATTTTTGTTGCCTGTAGTCTGAGTTTAAGCATTTATAGTGATGTGCTATTGCTTAATCTGAAACAGGCATTTGTTTGGGTTAATTAGAATTAAATACTCAGACCTGAAGATGAATTTAGTTCTGATTAATCATCGAATTTGGGACGGTGCTGTTCTTTTCTCTTGTCGGCATTGTGGCTGTGAATTTGCTTCTATGGTGATGTTAATATTACTTGAATTGCTTTTTTATATATATATTTTTTTTATATTTTATTTTTACATAATTCTTATTATTACATATTTCAAATATATATATATATATATATATATATATATATATATATATATATATATATATATATTATATATATTTTATATATATATATATATATATATATATATATATATATATATATTATATATATATATATATATATATATATATATATATAGAGAGAGAGAGAGAGAGAGAGAAAGATAGACTATTAGTATTGCAATTTAATGTAGTGCTAAAATTAATTTTTTATTTAAGCTAAAAGCGAAATATCAAAATTTTAAGTTTTCCATTTACTTATGCAGCTCATAGTTTTTAAATACTAGTATTAAAATATTTAATACATAGTATTTAATACATAGTATTTAAATAGCATTTAGAATATTACAATAAATGAAACTGCTGCTTGTGATAGTACAACTTTCAAGCACTTCCTTGGAAAAAGCCTTCAAGATTACCTAATTTGCACATATCTGCTTTCTCCAAAGAAGTATACCAGAAAGTTGTAACCTAGAATAGTCTTTGGTAAAAATGACTGACTGCCCTTACTTTATGATACACAATTTCCATCGGTTCTGCTGATACATTAAGTCCGTAGCTTGCGTTGACGTGCATAGGATTCTTTTCAAAGTCAAGAGCGAACACGTGAGGAACGTTTGAACCTAGTAAAGAAGTTAAAAACATATTATTGTGAGATAGAGTATTCATTACAAATCATGATAGAGCTATTATATTTCATGACTGAGTATTTCTTTATAACTGAGCGATATTTGGCTATTTGTCACACATATATGTTTTTACTGTAATTTAAGTTTAAATTCTAAGTGCAATATTTTTATTTGAATTGAACAATAGATCGAATTCACTTTTTTATTAAAAATATTTCCCAATTTCTACGTCTGCGATCAATGAAGTTCACATCATTAACTATCCAGTGATAGGTGAAATCTGTAGCTAAATTATTTTGAACCTTGAATGGATATTGTACTACTTCACCAACTGTCATGATCTCACAGTTTTCTAATCGGTATTGTGGGTTTTATAAATCATTAGATATTTGCATACAATGGGATAGTTAACGTGCATAAACTCCATATAGCAGTTCGAGATTCTAAAATTGTACTCCAGGCTATATAAAACTTTTGAACTTTAGTTGTCTTATGACCTGCTTTTGTCGCATGGGAAAGCCTTACGAATCTGGTCAAGGAATGGTAATGTCATGGTTAATGGTTTCAGTTCTCTGCATATTGCTGTGCTACTTAGCAGAAGTTCTCTTTATCAAATTATTTGCTGTTAACTTTTTTATTCGTGGTCTGGAAGGCTGGATGCTCAGTGCTGATCTCTCATATCCAAGGAGCCACGATACTGTGTACAAACTGCACCAAACAGTTTATTTGTTACTTTTCCCGTTCCTTTCTATTATATCATTTTATCCATTCTACTTTGTTATTTTATTTTCTCATGATCATAACTTCTTCATCTTAATGTACTTTACGTAATGTAATTTACTTTACGTAATGTAATGTACTTTACGTAATGTAATGATCATCATCTTAATGTATAGTCGGAAAAAAACCCAAACACTGCTTGTTATTCCGGTTCCTGGGATCATACAGTAAAACCAAATGTATCAACAGATTCAGAATAATAATGTGTTAGTGTTCTATAAATAAATGCGTGTTTGATTTCCATAAGGGGTCATTTTCATATTAAACTTTGTACCAACTCGATTTTTTTTTCAAAGGGCAGTCAGATTGGATACTAAATTCTGATTTTTTGGGTCAAAGAAAATTTATATATTTTACCCAAACCGTTGAGGAATTATGACTGCTCAAAATTTCTAGCTCCTAATGTTAAATGGGTGCTGCAGTTTTCCTTTTATATTTTCTGAAATAATTAGTCTATCACACTAATTTCAATTTCATATTGTAATACCAAATAACCCAAACAAAATATACGCCATTTTTCATCCTCAAATAAATTTTTAATATTAATTATGAAAATCATATTTAAAAAAAAAAATGTGAAGATGTGGGTAAATTGGTAAATTTTGACGCAATCGATTCAGCGAGGTGTGCAAAACTTTAATTCATTTATTTTAATACTTGATAAAATACAGATCTATATTCAAAACTGCATCTCATTTTGAAGTTTTTTGGGGACCATCCATCCCAATGAAAACTGGTCGGAATGAAAATTTCGAAATTGCAGTGCAATGAAAAGCTTGGACTTTTGACAGTTGTGTAAGTAGTGATAAGATATTGCTATTGTATTTATGTCAGGAAAAAAAATCTATAATGTAAGTTGTAATGATAACTTTGAAAGGCGATTCCATTTAGATTCAAGCGTGAAATGTCGGTTTTTTGGATATAACTTTACATTTAATGTTATACAAGTTTTTCATATAAAATAATTTTAATTTCGAATTTAATTCATAAGTAGAAATTAACAATAGATCGTGAAATTTCAATGAAGCTAAATGCATAAAACTCTTCAATATCAGGGAATGTCCTTGAAGAATATGTAAGCAAAGACTAAATTTGCACATTTGGAACTTGGTATAATACATTGTATAAGAGATTTGGGTTATCTAATTGAAAATGGAATTAATTATAAAATTTTTTAAATAACTATCTGCTTGTTAATTGTATTTAGAAGGCATAACGATGACCGCAAAAAACATTTTTTAATGCAGATTTCACATTTCTGTTGCACGTTTGAAGGTAAGCTATTCTGTAAAAGTAGTGATCCCACGCGAAAACAAAAATACACTTTAAATAGACAAAGCGTTGAAAATGCAAAACGACAAATAGACAAAGCGCTAAAACGCAAAATTATCGGCTTTTATGAATCTGGCCTAAGCTTAAGGCAAATTTGTTCATTGTTTCACTTCTCTACCTTAACTATGAAGACGGACCCCATATGTTTTTTTAGCTGCTACTGTTTGAATTTTTGGAAATAATTAGCACCTAAATATGGGAACGATCCCTTATATGCACATTTATTTATAGTAGACTTTATTACGAGTCTAATGATTTTGGTTTGCCGGAATGATGAAAGGTGATCTGATTTTTTTTTTTTGCTGGCTGGACTTGTCTTGCGTGCTTTATATAAGTACACTTGTAAATGCTCTATATGTACTTTGTTTATTCTGCATAATGTTTTGAAATAATAAGGTCTCTCAGAGAAGCCCTCCTTGACTTTACAAAGAGTTAGATGCCTGTCTACATAAAATCCCACAGCATGGTTACTAAACGAAAAGATAATATACGAATTACAGATATAACTATAAATACTGCCTTCCATAATTTTGATTGTCGCTGCGCGTTGCTAGCGGCTGGAATTTCTACAGAAATCATCGAGTTAGATTCTTATAGCCGTAAACTTGAAAGGGTGGACCAAGGTCGTCAATAACTGAACCCAGACAGCTACTATAATAAAAAGTATTTAAAATCACTAAAACAGTGACGGAAATACCATACCGCGAAACTCCGCAACGCGGGGACTTAGAGTTTGTAGCAGAGCTCAAGAGAAAATTGTGGAATAAGTACCTAGGAAATCATAAGTTGTAGGGGTCCAAATCAGTGTTTCGCGGTGGGTCTAGGATTTGAAGTTCTGTCACGGCATACGACTTTAAACCAAGAGATTGCAAAAAAAGCTAAACTGTTTCTACAAAACTAATCAAGACACATACTGCAATTTACAGCAAAGCAATAGCATTTATTAACACACTACTTGGTCTACATTGTCCGCTGTTATAATAGGAGCGAGGTTATTTTCGAGGGAGGCCTCTATCACGATGTTCTCAGTCCTTATAGATATATCTTGTACACTTTTGTACCGTCTCCAGACTGGATAAGAAAGTTACAGTGGCCATCTCTTTCTCGTTATTGATCAAAGATAACGTACAATGTATAAGGGGGACTTTGTCTCGTGTCTAATGTGATAGAAATTTACGCATGGGTAAATTTTGTGAAGCAGATGGAAGAGTCGCAATATTATAGCTAATTGTTGAATTTCTTTGTATATTTGCAATGCTACTTTAAGGGAATTTTTTGTTTGTTTGTCAAATTATTTGCCAACTTTTTGTTTTTAATTATTTGTTGTTAACAGGGTGTGAGAACTGAAAATCTCATTGTTAATTTAATACCTAAAGAACCACGACAAACAAAATTATTAAAACCCGCCGACAAAAATGACATTTACCAGGAAATATAAAAAAAAATAATAATAATATCTTCCTACAAAATTAACTTAAGCACATATTTCAGATAGAGTTATAGCATTTGATGTACCACTTGTAACATTATCCGCTGTAATAATAGGAACAAGATCATTTTCGAAGGAGGCGCCTTCTATCACGATGCTCTCAGTCCTTGCCGATATCTTGTATGCCTTCGCTCCTGGCCTCGTCTCCAGGCTGGACAAGAAGTGCGTTACAGTGGCCACTAGGATCTCCTTTCCGTCGTTGACCAAAGACAACGTACAATTTGCAAGGGTGAAGTTTAGTTTGTGTCCAATGTGATTCAGAGGCTCTTCGGGCTCTGGTCCCCATCTTTCGTAGCCGATGCCTTCGAAAAGGCGTCTTCTCTCCTCTGCGGTCATCTTTGACCACCAGCTCCGGTCGCGATCGCCAACGACGAGTAGTTCTTCGATTTCCGCTAGCGACTTGGAGTTAGGAGAGTCTAGGGTACCGTCCGGTTCGTCTCCGGAGGATGAGAACCAGTTCCAGAGAGTCCAACTTTTGCCAGTTGGAACCTTACGCACGAGTTCGGGCTCCTCTTCAGATATCTGTGAAAGAGAATGAATGTTCAAAATAGAAAATGAACATCATACAAACATTACTTTTATTATTTTACTTTAAAATATTGCAACACATTGAAAATTTTAAATACTATGTTATTGGAATGAGGCATTATTTTGAATTTAAAATAATCAAAGTTCAGGGTGATTTTTTCTAGACATATCTAGCAGCCGAAATGCGTCCAAATTCAGTAAGAATGCTCTTCAGATTTGAAAGAGATTTTGTCAAAAATTAAAATGGTTTAGGAAATTCCCACTGGGGTCTGTGAGCTGCGCGAGTAGTAAAAAAGAGTAAAATATGCATACAGTACAATTTCTTGGATGCTAAAATTGATGAAAATACAGAAAGACACGACATATTTTACTATTTCTTGCTTATTGTTTTACGGTGCTACAACTTGCTACAGGCAGCGCCTCTATAGTTTCTTATCCAGAGGGCCTGTCTACTATTCCCAGATTCTAAAGATTTCCAGATCTTTTACAACGCTGTTCAAGCATTTTATGTGTGTGTTGGGGGAGAGGGAGGAGGGGGGGGGGGTATTTCTCCTACTGGATCTCCAATTTATATAGTTATTTTCTTGCTGTGATTTGTGTCTTGTGATTTCCAATAAGCGTTCCTGATATTTTATTCTACCAGCCTTAATAACCACAGTGATATAGAGAACTTTATAGAGCTTCGTGGCTAAAGCGTATGCGCCATACCTTATTTTCACACAATGGACCAAAGATCTTTTGGATGACTTTCTTCTCAAATATGTTGAGTTTTCTCTATCGTTTTGTTAAGCGTTCAGGATTATCTGCCTTATAAAATAACAGATCGGAGAAGAGTTTTATGTGCTTCTAGCTTGGTTTTAAGACTGATTGGCTTCTATTGAGTCTGCTTCTAAGTTTTGACACCACCAGAAAGTGATATGTGTATGAATGTTTTGCCCATCAAAAGTTTCTTACGTCTATCAGATTACCACGCAGGTTAGCATACCGAGGGTTTATTGAGGTCACACGCGAGCTTTCATGCAAGGCCCCACCGGAACAATAAAAGCAGCAAAACGTCACAAATCCGAAAAATTGATTATCCGACAATTTATTTATTCTGCTTTTACATGTTCAAAAATAAATACGGATTCGTTACGTCATTCTTTTCATTTTAGGTTTTGGCATAGAATTTTGGGACCCCCTTCTCTGTCAGAGCAATATTTTAGGGACCTTTTATAATATGAAAGTATTCCCGGGCCCAAAACTATCTTGTTCCAATGGATAATCCGGCTCTGGTTATATAATCATGGTTTTTCGAATATTTAAAGATCCATAATGCTTATGTAAGAAAAAGGAATACTGCTTATGCAAATGCATTTAGGCCGAAGTTCATTAAGCTGAGATCACAAAATACCGAAATTCTAGAAGACTAAAACAGAAATTAAATGCTACACAGCCTACATTAAAACCGCCCAATCACATAAAGAGCGCACCTTGCGAATTATATTATAGTGATCTCACTATGTTCAATTATACTCCGATAAAAAGTGGCAGCCAAAGATAACTGTAAACTGATTCACAAATGACTAATGACGAAATGCAGAATTATATAAAATACAAGAAAATGTTGGATTTTCTATAATGAACTCCAATTCAAAGGAGGTCTAATCAAAATAATGTACATGATTTTAAACCCTCTGTCAACATGAGGCCCAAGAGACCGCTTGGGCATCTTGGGCGGCGTCCCTGTTTTAGCACGGTGTCTGTTCTTAGTTAGAACATGCTCGATTTGATTTAGGGTATTTCCGTCTGGGGATCTCCAAGTGATTTGTGGATTTTCTTATGCGGGATTGGAGTACTATCTATTACATATTCTCTAAAATGGAAATGTAAAGTCTTTCGCCATTTTCGTTGGTCTCTTCATGCAAACATGATGTACCAATACTGGATCTAACGTTTTTATCTTTTCCCGTTTTGGCATTAAAGTCACCAATGACTAATTTGATAGACACTTATCAGCTCAGCTGTGTTTTCTCTTTTCTTGCTTCTTACTGTTCCGCTATTGATAAACGCTTTCGTTAATTTTCCAAATGCTGAATGTAAAATAGCAGTCTTAATTTTCAACCTATATTATTCAGCTTAAAACTTGAAATTTTACTTAAAGATTGTGGTACAAATAAGTAAATGCCCTCCCCCCCCCCCCTTCTTCATTTGCAATGCATTTCATGTACACGCCAACTCTAACTTTACAAGTTACGCAAAACCTTATTCAGAGACTCTATAATGTTATTATTTTTATGTTGCCACAAATTATATTCAATGGGGATGTCATACAGTACAGCGACGTCCTTGCATAACATGCAAAGCTATTTTCACGTCCGAGTATTTTGTCGACTACAACATTCTACCACCCCTTTAAAACACATTTTCGCAGAATTCCCCTACAATATATTCCGTATAGCGCCCCATATAAATTGTGGACTCCCCTACAAACATGTATCCCCCCTCTCCTCCTCTTCCATATTCGATTTTCCCTACTTGTGAATCTTTTATGTCTTATTTTTTTTAAAAATAGAAGGAAAGGACTCCGCTTGACTTCCTCCATACTCAAGTGGTGTCCGGCTTTTCTTATAGGCGGCCCTGTGTGTATAATATATATTTTAAAACATTACGAATATATATTTTAAAACATTGTTTTTAACATTTAAGCATTTTTTTTATTATTTATTTACATTGGGGCATTTGAATTAGAGTCTCAAAATTTTTTCCGCCTGAGGTCTATGCTCATGTGCTCGCCCCATGAGCCGGACCTGCTGGAACGTAAAATTTAACAACTATTAAATTTAATTATAAAAATAAACTGTTTTGCGTGTATATTTTACTGACCTCCATTTTGGCCTGCTCTCTTGCTGCTAATATGCTGGTGACATCTAGCGAGTCTTCGAGTAACTGAAGATCTAATTTCAGTTCTGTATCGATTGGTCGGTGAAGGTGTTCTTTGTACATGGTTTTGTATTTTCGATACATATTCCTGTAATATAATTGAAAAACAAAAACAAAGTTAATGAGTCAAGTTCATTTAATCACTGTTTAGCGATGCGATAATAGTTTTATATGTAATTTTTTATGGGCATAGATAGTTTGAATCAGAAACAAGAGAGAAATCAGGAATAGAAATTTCAGCTGATGGATATATTGGATGCCACTGGGCGCTTAGATGTTATTGGCACGTTGCGGGTGTAAAATACATTAAAAGTGTCAGTGCAAGTGACATACAAGAGGTGCGGCTCGGGGTTTTTCTCCAATTAGCAAATCTATTTATTTATAAGTCTATTTATTTATTTTCTATTCATAAATATTTTCAAAATCTCCACATGAAAGGGGTGAAAGTTTACTTCTTTGAACTTTACTGAAAGCGTCCAGGATTAGAACAGCACTGGAACCACCAAATCAATCCAATTACAGGTCTAATTATTATATGGAATGTTAAATGGAAATAAAAATAACAGCTGTAACACGCCTCAAGCCAGTCCAACTGACGATTGCGCAGAACAGTCTATGGCCAGTTTACGTCTGGTTGTGACTGCACATGGTACGTGGTGAATAAGGCCGGATTCACACTGACGCGTTCGTCCGTTGCGTTGGCTATCCGTCAGAGGAGCAACGCAGAGCAAAGCTATCCCCAAGCTATCCCCAGAGCAAAGCTATCCCCAAAGCTATCGATTCCCACAAATCCGTCAACGCATGGAGTTCTCGAGCGCAAGGGATTCTCCTCTTTTTCCACGCTGTATGGGGCGATGGGGATGCAAATAGTGTGGGAAAGAAGAAATCTTTGTGCGGCTAAACTTGATTGGCGGCCCGTGCAGCAATACCAAGGAGGATCAATTCATGACCCTCAATATAATTTGGGAAATATAGGCAGAATCCCCAAATCTGTAAATGATATCCGTAATTCTAAGTGAATGGGGCAAGAAAAGAGTTAATTCTGTGAATAAAATTTCTATTTCAAAATAAAGTTATGTTATATAGTGGTATGTGTTATTTACGTAACATAACAGAAGTAAAGAACAGCGCGATTTTTTTTTCTGCCGTTTTAAACTGCAGTATACAATATTTTCTTTGATTCCGTGATTTCTTACCTGTGCTCTTTAATGCGTTCCCAAGTGTAGGGTCTGACATATTCTTCTAGAACAGCAGAGTAGGCATCTCTCCAAAAGTCTGCAGCATGGCCTTTCGCGGAGAGACCTCTGAAGTATTTTCGGAATCGTTGATTCATGGACATGAGTTCGAAAGAACGGCCGAGTTCGTACATGCTCACAAACTAGAAAAAAAAGATGTATTCAGCAAAAGAAATGTTTTAAACAATCTATCCTGATTTTTAATAGTAAAAATTACGAATCATCTGTCGATCTTTTAATCACTTTTCTAAAATTTGGATATATTGCAGCAGTTACTAGTAATCGACAACAGATGTCGCCACTACGATTTAGAGTCTAGAGTCCCTTTCAATTATTTCCAAGATGCGAGCGACTTTATGTCTCGGCATTTAACTAATGTATAAAAATCAGTATAAATATAAAATTTTATTGCAATTTCATTTCAAACATTTTATTGGAATTCCATTTCAAACATTTTATTGGAATTCCATTATTAAGTTTTAGCTTTCTATGTTTTCTTCTGAGCTGAACAATAATAATGAAACCAAAATATTCAATTACTTAGCTCAATTGTTCCTAATACATGTTCCTTTTTAATTTCTTATGCACAGTATTGAGAAAGTATAGTTTTCACGAAAATTTTTGAAAATGTACGTCCTTTTTAAACACGTTTTGACTATTTTTGGTGTGATGTCCGTCTGTCTGTCTGTGCTCGATTTCTTGTGTACACGATAGCGGTCTGGCCACAAATATTAGGGGATTTTCACGAAACTTTATATCCGTCTTTGCTATAAAAAAAAATCTGATGTGGGCAACACATGACTTTCCTTATATAATGTAATGAATTTACTACTTTTACAGTAAAAAAAAAATAGGATTTTCTTATAGTAGATACTAATATTCTTTCCAAGATATTGAATTTTCGACAATTAGTCGTCATTTTCATTGATTTAGCATCATTTTTATCCATTTGGCGAGATTTTCATTAATTTGGCAGCATTTCAAAAAAGTCGCCAAGTTGGCGACATTCCGCCAAATTCGTCGCCAAATTCTCGCCAAGCGTTATGCACGAAGAAAAAAGTTATTCTTACAGCAGATAAATGACTATTGGCGTTCAAATACAAAAGTATTATTCAAAGTATGTTTTTTCATGAATGGAACGAGCTAGATCCACGAGAATGATGTCACTCAATTTATCGCATGGTATTACATATGAAAAGTGAACATGTTTCTCAATAGGAATTTTTTTTTTTATGTGACTTTTTCATAATTTTTTTTAAAAATGCACAATATCTCGAGAACGGTTCATGTTAGCGTTCTAAAATTTATGCCAATCGTTTTCTAATAAAAAATTACATAAGAAATGTCTATTTGCGTAACTTTATTAGCGGTTTTGATTTTTTGACGATTTTTTCAAAATTTCATTCGAAAATTTAGGGGGGTTTTGAACATTCGATTACGTATAAAAACAATAGGCTTCCAGTGTTTATGGATTGTGATTTTTGTACCAAAATTGGTTCGAATCGGTCCATTCGTTCGTCAGTTATCGTCTCCACAGACTCACTGACACACACACACACACACACACACACACACACATACTTTCACACACACACACACAGACATCACTTCAAAAATGTTTGATTCGTGATCAGGGATGCTTGAAACGTGCTCTCCCGTCGAAAACTCGAATTCGAATTTTCGACCCCGTCACAATACTTTCCTTATACATTATGTATATAAGGAAAGTAAAAATCTAGAACTAGATAGAATTTTTTTTAAATTCGAGAGAAAACTTCACATTTATTTGAAATGTTATATTTTTTTAATATGACAGCATAGGACAAAATTTGACATAAATCATGCATAAAAGCCGTTAGTTATGGTTCAATGATCACGAGACGTTATAACTTCAGTCGTTGTGAAAAATAGCCACGATATAATTTTTTTGTTCGTGACGTCATTAGCTCCCCTTGGGGGATAAGTTACCCGCCCCCCATGTGGTATTTTGGGAAGTATGTTATCAATCGAAAGATTTTCTTAAGCCCTTTGAGTAAAGGGTAACACTCTATAATTTGTAATCGTTTAGACGTATGATACCTTTTTCAAAAATTTTCTTGTGAAATTTAAAAAAAAAAAAAAAAAACTATTAAAAATGGATTCTGGTATAGCCACACTTCACTTAATATTACTTACGCAATAATTTTGCTTTCAGTCATAATAAAGTATATGTAAGAGGTGAAAGAAAATATGGTATGGTCAAAAATCCGACTTTCAGATTTTTCTGGATTTACACTGTTGATTTTCTGTATCGACTATCGGTAAAGTTCAAATTCTGAAATCAGTGCAAGTTCTTTTAAAATTGCAGAACGTGAGAGAAATTCTTGTTAAAAATTCTTAATCAAACAGCCATTTTATGTATTTTATTATTATTATTATTACTCTTCTTTAAGTAAATGGCATAATCTACAGACGATGAGAAATTGGACGTTTTCGATCTAAAATGGAAAAAAAAAATCAACAAAATATTGAATATGATCATTATTATCACATGAGTGGGTGCCTTTCGGAAGTTATCAAAAGTCATTCTCGAGATATTAGAAATTTTACTTTTCCCGCAGGGAGCGTGATATCTTTCAAAAGATTCAACCGATTCCCATGAACTTTCCTTTATTAATTTTACTCAATAACAACAATATCGGTGTGTCAGTTTGTGTAATTTCATACATAAAAAGGAAAATTTTAATATACGCTTCTAGCATAAATATTTCCTGAATCACACGATGGATACCGATATATTCTTACTTTCTAATACATAGTATTGAGAAAGGATTGTTTTCACGAAAATTTCCGGTTTCGAGGATGCTAATATATGTCTTAAGATCTCCTGAACACTTTTTTACTGTTTTCAGAGTGATGTCCGTCTGTCTGTCTGTCTTTGGTCGATTTTTTATGTGCACGATAGCTGACATAAATATTAATGGATTTTCACGAAACTTGATATTCGGTTTTATTAACCAAAAATCTAGAACTGCAAAGAATTTTTTGAAATTCCAGCGAAAACTTTGAAATTTTATAATATATATCCTTAACATGGCAGCATAGGTCAAAATTTGCCCTTTTAAGCAGCTTGGGCGATACTTAAAAGGGGTTTGTTTATGGCTTAATGATCACGAAACTTGATAGTTTCAATCATTGTAGTGAAAATTAGCTGCGATAAAATTTTTGTTTTCGTCTGTAGGGGGCAAATTACCCCCTCCTGGGGGGTGAAAGACCCAGACCACACGACTGACCCGAAGGTTTAGAGTAGCTATTTGTGTGGCCGCCCTCCTGGGAGGGTGTACATTGTCATTTTTTTGTACGTTGTCATTGTCACTTTTGTCATTTTTACTTTCCTTATATACATAATGAATGTATAAGGAAAGTATTGTGACGGGGTCGAGAATTCGAATTCGAGTTTTCGACGGGAGAGCACGTTTCAAGCATCCCTGATCACGAATCAAACATTTTTGGAGTGATGTCTGTGTGTGTGTGTGAAAGTATGTGTGTGTGTGTGTCAGTGAGTCTGTGGAGACGATAACTGACGAACGAATGGACCGATTCAAACAAAATTTGGAACAAAAATCACAATCCATAAACACTGGAAGCCTATTGTTTTTATACGCAATCGAATGTTCAGAACCCTCCTAAATTTTCGAATGAAATATTGAAAAAATCGTCAAAAAATCAAAACCACTAATAAAGTTACGCAAATAGACATTTCTTATGTAATTTTTCATTAGAAAACGATTGACATAAATTTTAGAACGCTAACATAAACCGTTCTCGAGATATTGTACAATTTTTCAAAAAAATTATCAAAAAGTCATAAAATAAAAATATTTCCTATTGAGAAACATGTTCACTTTTCATATGTAATACCATGCGATAAATTGGGTGACATCATTCTCGTGGATCTAGCTCGTTCCATTCATAAAAAAAGATACTTTTGTATTTGAACGCCAATAGTCGTATATCTGCTGTAAGAATAACTTATTTCTTCATCCATAACGCTTGGCGACGAATTTGGCAGAATGTCGCCAACTTGGCGACTTTTTGAAATGTTGCCAAATTAACGAAAATCTCGCCAAATGGATAAAAATGACGCTAAATCAATGAAAATGACGACTAATTGTCGAAAATTCAATATCTTGGAAAGAATATTAATATCTACTATAAGAAAAACCTATTTTTTTACTGTAAAAGTAGTAAATTCATTACATTATATAAGGAAAGTCATGTGTTGCCCACATCAGATTTTTTTTCATTATGAAAGAAATATATAAAATACTGTATGTACTGAATCATTGATCCAAATGATCCCAATTATACTGTATTAACCTTCAAAGGTGTATAAAAATCTTGATTGATATCCAGCTTGACAATGTACACCCCCATGTTTCATTTTCTGAAGTAAATTATTCTTTAGACTTAATTTTGACGACAAAATGCATATGAAACTTCCCCACCCCCCACACTGTAACAATAAATAGTTTGAAATCTTTTTCAATGGGGGGGGGGGGGGGGGGCGGTGATGACTTGGCTTCGTTTTAATAGGTCCTCTGTTCACAAATGAAATGAAAACTAAACTATAAATTCGATTTATTATCGAAAATATTCTTTTAATGCATTATTCTGTGCAATAAAACTCACATTTACGCATATAATCAGAATAAAAAAAAAATATTTGAGTCTGTAGGGAAAATCATATGCTGATAACATGGGATTTCTTTTAAGTTCATCAACGCTCTACGTTAACTGCAGAAGAACACCCTAAAATGAGACACAACACTGATAACTAACTTGATGCAAAAGAAAGTAAGGAATGCCGCTAAGATTATTATTCTCAATTCCAAACTAACATCCAACTGATCTGATAACGGACAAGGCCATGCAGCGCAGAAACAATGCCAAACTGGATTATTTACTTGCCCAGGCGGCAATATGAGAAACAAAACAAAGCATTAGGCTGAATTGTGGTCTACATGCGAATTACAAATATAATCTTAAAATCTCAAATTCAAACAAGCATAGGTAAGAGGAACGGCTTGCTATTAAATTAATTTTGAATTAATAGTTACTGGTTTGTAGTACTTTTGTGCGGGTCACGCTATAAAATCTGAACTCATCTTTTCTATTATCGGAAGCATTGAATTTTGCACTCACAGAACCCACCTAAAAGGGGCGTTTTCAATTCTCTCATTGCAGATAACAGCGTTTATGGACTGGTTTCACGCTGATAGCGTCCGTCAGTATGGAATAGCTAACTAATCCTTGCATCCTTGTGGTAGAATTGAATTTGTCGGTTTCCGCAGAGGTTCGTAAAATTGTGGCACAAAACAAGTTTTCCTGCAGGGATCAGATAGCTATTCCATAATGATAAGAACTCAAGGTCGTGGAGAGGTAATAATCCGGGTCCGGATGGGAACAACTCACGGGCCTTTATTTTACTTAGGCCTTATTTTCAATTTTTCTTTTACAGAGATCTTAGTTTTAAAGTAGTTTATATATGTTAGAGAAAATGCAAAGCATAAGATGTTCAGGTTATAGGAAATTAAGTAGAGAAAAACGAAGGATAAAAAATACAAATATTTTTTTATATTTACAACTATTAATTTTTCCTTCAATACACAAAACATTAGAAACAGAGCATGTTTTCGTTTTTGTGAACCAGATATGTGACAATACCATATCTTTTTATCTGGAGATAGAAAGAAAGATTCATATTTTTAGGGAAAAAATTAATTTTTCATTTCCATAATCATTGTTTATATTTTTATGTAATTTTTTCTTTCATTTCTCTTTTAAAAAAAGGTTAATACATCCGGGCTCTGGGGGAATCACCCCGTCCCCACCCCCTTCTTAACAGGCCTGTAAGAACTAAAAGGTTCAAATCCGGTCCACTTATACTAGTGTCTACGGTGGTAGTGAGATACTACTTTATCAATTGTTTACTAATTGTATTTCTTTTAATTCATCAAAAACTGAATAATCCAGTATTTTATTTAAAAAACTATGAACTGTTTCAATTATATAGAATAGTGAAATGTTCCGATAATATTAATAGATTCTCAACTAAGGGTATGTCGGAAAGTATCAAGGGATACCTCTGGCTTTATAGATACAATTTTAAAATTTCGAAATTTCATTTGTTAATTAGGTTCAGACAATAGTTAATCATAAAGCAATTATTTGTTTATTATTTTTAGTTAATTTTTTATTATTGATATTCATTAATAATCAATTACACATCAATGCATTAGAAATTGTACATTTACGATATATATTTTTAACAATTAAATGCATTAAGGTGTTGAAGGCCCAGACCACACGACCAACCCAGGGGTTTATGGTAACAAATTGTGTGGCCGGATGCATTAAGGTGTAATATAATTGTAAATGTTCTATGCTGCACGGATGCATTAAGGTGTAATATAATTGTAAATGTTCTATGCTGCACTGGAGCGTATATCAAGGCAAGAGCAGTGGTTCGATTCGGCAGTTGAATATGCTCTGTGTGCAAAAGAGCACTGCCGGAGCTTTTGGGTCCTAGGCCCCATGGGCGCCCATAGGGGAGGGTAAGAGGGATGTTCAAGGTCACAAAGGTGGGCATCAAAATAGTCGAAGCTGTGCATCTTATCCTTAAGTTCGCGCCACTGACGTCAGTGGTTTGCCCCCCTCTTTGGAAAAGTTCTAAGAGCGCCCATGCCTAGGCCAACCTCATTTGGAGGCCCCTCCTCCTTATGCAAAATTATCACCGCTTTTGCTTTCCCTTTAGACAATGATCAGCTAAAGCATTGTAACCACCTACTTATATACTAATGATACTCCTCTCGCCGTCAAAACAAATTTATCCACCGATTCTTTTAACAATTTTGGCATAGACCAATTTAAAATTTGATGTTAAAAAATAATATAGCGCCACTTTGCGGCTCTAGGCCACGGCCCAGGTTGGCCAAGCCGCAAATCCGGCCCTGCAAAAGAACTGGCTGATTGATGTTTCATTTGGCATGTCATTCACGAATTTTCGTGTCTTTGTTTTTATTATAGGCTCGTTTATTGAGGGCTGATTAAGAAAAAGAAGTTTGAAAACTTTTGCCATGTGTTATCATGTATTTGTGCTAGTATTGTTACGCTATATACTGTGACACACACAAAAGAAAAAACTTGATGCTTTAGCAGATATTTAATGCCAGTTAGCAGAGCAGCTATGATCTCAGAAAGGGTGATATCGATGACGGAATGAAGGGGGTTTAAATCGTTGGGTTTTATTTTCTTCTGTGGACAGACACTATGGAGAACCAATGTTCAGGCAATGGAGGGTGAGAGTCATGAATCCTCCTGCCTACGCCATTGATGCCATTTGTGTTTGTTGAATCAAAATTGAAAAAATTGCTGAAAATTTGTGTGTATCTTAAATACCTTTCATTTACTTCATATTTTATCTAATAGCACTATTTGCCCATTAAAATTTTTTGTAAAATAGATTGTATGGTAGTAAAAAAATAATTTTACGAGAAATACAAGCTACAGAAATTGTCACCCAATTAAGTGCAATATCGTTGCGATAAAAGAAAAAATGGTAATGTGCACATAAAACATTCAATCACAATTTAGGGTGACAAGCCATAAGAAGCAAAATTGAACAATGCCCCAGACATTTCGTCGATGGATTGAATCATTTCCAAATCTAAAATGTGTAACTGTGTTTAGTTGAAGACCATCGGCTGAGGATTTTCATTTTCAGAAAATTGTAAAACAAGGTACGTGTGTAATGTGACACCACTCAATGACACCTACAAATCAAGAGGTGCAAAATGTGGAAATTCAAGCAACATTAATGAACTTGCAAAGGCGCAATTGGTGGAGTTGCAGGGATTCGCAGAATTCAAGAAAATGCAGTCACAAACATCGTAAGATTCAATACTTACGATAAATTGTGGTGACATAAATTTCTTTGAGATTGATGTCGAAAATTATGCACTGTGTCAGTGTTACACATTTTTTCTTCGAAAAAGACGCTAAAGGGATTCTCTGAGGGTGTTTATGTGCTAGTAGAAATAACTATGACTGGAAGCAGAGAGAAGAGTGTGTCCGATACCCATATGAAGGTATTGTGTCAGATTCTAGTAACTTTCATGAGGTTATTTATTAAAGATATTCGAAATTGGCAAAGTTCAAGTTGGTTACCGTCACATGTACTGAGTAATTATATTTCGCCTCCTTGTGTTTTGGTAAATTTGAACACTAAGGAATGAGGATAGGTGTAAATAAAATTAATGAAGTGTTCTTTATAGTTGTTTATTTTGTAAATAAATAATTAAATTAATTAAAATATGTTTTTACTAATCTAACCAATTTAAATATTATCTTACAGTGAGAGTTTGTATAAGTATTTTACCGTAATACAATTGGTGGATTTGAACGACTTAGTCGAATTTTATCTTAACGTAAATAGTGTATGTTTTTCCAAAGTATTATAATATTTGCGCCACAGACTGTTGATAAAATTTATGATTATGATAATTTTTAATTAACGTATTTTAATCTTTTAAATCTTCTTTAATTATCTTTTTAAACATTTCGTCCTTCTATAATTTTAAGAAATGCTTGAGAAACAGCTAACCAGATTAATTCTCCAAGGCCAGGCGACCTGAGGATTTACGCCTTTTAGCCGACAGGGAGAAAGCTAACCAGGAGGTACACAAAGAAAAAGAGTTGTGCCAAAATAATCTAGAATGAGCTAAGTATGACTTGAGAATTAATAATCTAGAATTAGTTAAGAAATATTTGAGAACCAATGATCTAGAATGAGCTAAGTAAAACTTGAGAACCAATAATCTAGAATGGGTTACGTAAGAGATAAGGAAAAATAAGTTAAACAAGACTTGAAACATGATCTTGAGCAAGTTAAGTAAAATTTGAGAAACCAATGATTTAGAATTAAGACTTGATTACCAATGATGCGAATGAACTAAGGAACAATGATGAGTTAAGTGAGACTTGAGAAACAATGATCTAAAATGAGTTAAACAATACTTGAGGAACCAATGATCTTGAATGCGCTAAGTAATATTTGTGTCTTTCATTAAAGTGTCTTTTTATAGAAGTGGAATCATAAAAAAAATCTAACACAAACTTCATACTTATTAACATCGCTGAAACTTGAGTTGTTGACTCTAAAGACTTGAAAGTTTACTCTAAACAACAAAATATACCACAACTATTTCCTCTGAACAACAAAATATACCACATATGAAGTTGTGTTCAACATAAAAATTACCATCTCTAGTGATATTTTGTCCGTTGTTTATTATTTGCGGAGGTGGGAAGATTCGAAAAGATAAAAAGAGAGCAAGCGCATAATTTGCATTTCACCTTTAGTGGCCTCCATAGGTATCATTCCAAAGCTGAGCACGGCTAAAGCTCCGTTATGAATATTTACATTTTATCTCGAAGTATTTTAAAGATAAGAATAACTTAAATGTTGAAAAGCGCGTGAAAAACCGCAGTGGGTAGTGATTACATTTGTTTGATCTTGATTTAATCTTCATGTATGACGCATCCGTTTTTAAACCAAACGAGAATAGATAAGAAAACAAACATGCCTCCAAATATTTCAGGAAAATAAGTGGGGGGGGGGAGGCTTTCTCGTACTTATATATTCCACATATTGTTTCAATTCTCTTATATGTATTATAATTAATATCAGAATGAAAAAAAAGTCTTTTTATGAGATTTTGCTTCCAACCTATTCATTAAAAATGTTACTATTTTCTTCTTCTTAAAAGTAAGGTTGACAGATTAGAGACGTATATGAATTTGACACATTTGACTTGATATTTTTGACAGTTAGAAAACAGTTTGTTTCTATATAAAATGTCGGAGTTTATTCTCTTCCTCGAATAAGACTTCACTGCGCGACTTTGGAGACCCAGGTGTAGAACGAAATAAAAGAATATCTGGACGGAAAAAATGGCGTAAACGGAAAAGTGATATAAGGAGAAAAACTACAGGATCGGGGCTGTCTTTGCAAAACGAGTGGGCATTCGATTTCTGAGTCACAATATATACATAAGAAATTATTTTCTACATTCTTATTTGCACAATATACGCAGGTCACCATCCAAATTAGGCCCAAATAGTTTCAGCGATTTTTGAGATTATAGTAGGGTCACTGATTTTAACAAAATTCTGTTTTATAGCTAAAGAATATACACATTTCGAAAACAAAAATGTTCTTTCTGGTATCTGGTATCTAGGTTCTATCTTTCTGGTCATCGAGGTATTTACAGTGAAAACTCGATTTGTCACTCTCAATCATGATCACAATATCTTTCTTAGACTATATAGGTCTAAAAATTTTACTTAATCTATTGCAAAAAGCATTTCCACCAAAAAAGTAGTAAAAGTCACAATTACTATCACCATTACTTTCCTCTAGCTCTCCACGCGAGTAAAGTAAAAGTTAAAATTTGGGTAACTTCTTGTTAGTAACGTTCATTCATTTTTATTACTTTCCTTACATACATAGTATAATGTATGAAGAAAGTATTTTGACGGGGTCGAAAACTCGAATTTTTGACAGGAGATCATGTTTCAAGCATCCCTGAACACGAATTAAATGTTTTTGAGATGATGTCTGTGTGTGTGTGTGTGTGTCAGTCAGTCTGTGGAGACATTATCTCACGAACGAATGGAGCGATTCGAACGAAATTTGGTACACAACTTACAATCTGTGAATACAGGAAGCCTATTGTTTTTAAACGCAATCGAATATTCAGAACCCCCCTAAATTTTCGAGTGAAATATTGGAAAAAATCATCGAAAAACCAAAACCTTTAATAAAGTAACGTAAATATAGTCATTTTTCATGTAATTTTTCATTTGAAAACGATTAACATAAACTTTAGAACGCTAGCATAAACCGTTCTCGAGATATTGCACATTTTTCAAGAAAATATATAAAAAAATCACATAAAATAAAAAAATATTAACTATTGTGAAATATGTTCACGTTTGATATGTAATATCATGCCATAAATTTGGGACATTATTCTCATGGATCTAGTTCATTCCATTCATGAAAAAATAGACTTTGGGTAATACTTTTGTATTTGGACACCAATAGCCATTTATCTGTTATAAGAACAGCATATTTCTCCGTCCATAACGCTTAGCGAGATTTTGGTGACGAATTCGGCGGAATGTCACCAACTTGGCGACTTTTTAAATATTGCCAAATTAACGAAATTTTCGCCAAGTTGATAAAAATGACGCTAAATCAATAAAATGACGACTAATTGAAGAAAGTTCAGTCAATTTTAATTATTCAGAATAAGTATGTTAAATTACTACAGTATACCCATATCCTCAACTTTTTGTAAAAATTGAAGATGTGGCAAAATTCGTCTTATAAAAGTAGTTACGTAGTGACTACATTTTAAAAGTAGTATGTAGTCACTACTTTTAAAAAAAATTGTTGTAGTTGTTGTTAACTATATTTGTCATAATGCACAGCTGCAGTTATAGATCACTACAGTAAAAATCTGATGTGGGCAACACATGACTTTCCTTATATAATGCAATGAATTTTATACTTTTACAGTAAAAAAATAGATTTTTTCTTATAGTAGATACTAATATTCTTTCCAAGATATTGAATTTTCAACAATTAGTCGTCATTTTCATTGATTTAGCGTCATATTTATCCATTTGGCGAGATTTTCGTTAATTTGGCAACATTTCAAAAAAGTCGCCAAGTTGGCGACATTCCGCCAAATTCGTCGCCAAAATCTCGCCAAGCGTTATGCACTAAGAAATAAGTTATTCTTACAGCAGATAAATGACTATTGGCGTTCAAATACAAAAGTATTATTCAAAGTATCTTTTTTCATGAATGGAACGAGCTAGATCCAAGAGAATGATGTCGCTCAATTTATCGCATGGTATTACATATGAAAAGTGAACATGTTTCTCAATAGGAAATATTTTTTTTTTATTTTATATGACTTTTTGATAATTTTTTTGAAAAATGCATAATATCTCGAGAACGGTTCATGTTAGCGTTCTAAAATTTATGTCAATCGTTTTCTAATAAAAAATTACATACGAAATGTCTATTTGCGTAACTTTATTAGTGGTTTTGATTTTTTAACGATTTTTTCAAAATTTCATTCGAAAATTTAGGGGGGTTCTGAACATTCGATTGCGTATAAAAACAATAGGCTTCCAGTGTTTACGGATTGTGATTTTTGTACCAAATTTGATTCGAATCGGTCCATTCGTTCGTCAGTTATCGTCTCCACAGACTCACTGACACACACACACACACACACACATACTTTCACACACACACACACACACACACACACACACACACACACACACACACACACACACACAGACATCACTTCAAAAATGTTTGATTCGTGATCAGGGATGCTTGAAACGTGCTCTCCCGTCGAAAACTCGATTTCGAATTTTCGACCCCGTCACAATACTTTCCTTATACATTATGTATATAAGGAAAGTAATAAAGTAGTTTTTCCAACCACTGGACAGGGGCAATAACACACTGATGCAGGAAGTTAAATTAAACACATTTATTGTGCACTCACTCAAAATGCAGCAGTTGTCTGTGTAACTAAATATAGACAGATACAAAACAGCCGATATTGCACATGCTATTATTTAAGACAGCAGATCACTAATGAACTTTGACTGGTCTGGTGATTTTTAAGTGATTTTTAAGTGATTTTTAAGTGATTTTTAAGTGATTCGTGGAACAGCTATAAATCGTCGATGCTTACCCAACTTCTTCCTAGGACATCTAAACCTTGTCTTTGTCAACTAGTGATACTAGACTTTTATGGTGGTATCTCTCATAGTGGTATCAATCCCAATGCCTGCTTCACAGACTTGCACTTTCCTCCCTTTTCACTCACACATCAACTATACTCCGTGGCGGCTCGTGTATAGGCACTGTGGCACTGCGGGAACGACAGTGTTCTCTCTCCCTCGCAGCCTCGCTTGCAGCTTCCTATGTGCGCATGCGCTTAACAGTCAAATATACCTATACCAGTCATAGGAAGCTGCACGTGAGGCTGCGAGGGAGAGAGAGAGGTGTTTGACTGTTGAGCGCATGCGCACATAGGAAGCTGCAAGCGAGGCTGCGAGGGAGAGAGAGCACTGTTGTTCCCGCAGTGCCACAGTGCCTATACACGAGCCGTCACTAACTCCTAGCTACTTCTCATTTCCAACCGAATTTTTGCAGAATTATCAACAAGACTACTACCCAAACTGTACGCAGCCTCTCCTATTACTGAGACTCTTACTCTCTCACTCGCGACCCGAAACATATCTTGCGCTATGCAGGACCGCAGATGTTACTTGGCTCAGCGATTGGTTTAGATAACCGAACTAGTCAAAAGTTGTTAATATTAAACATAAATTATGACGAGACTGAGGTAGATAATAACCAAAGGTTATATAGGAGGGGTGGGAAGGCGGGGATTGCACTCAGACGACCTGGGTTCGATTCCAGGCTCTGCACAAACTGTACCCATGTTAATGCGGAGTACCGGCACGTTAAATATGTGTGTTCTAAATATGTGTCGGCGTCAACATTGTCATTGGTGATAGACATTACGATGTCTGAAAGCGCTATGGCACTTTCAAATGTAAAAATTTCTTGTACGTCAAGGTGGTGATTTTAAATACAGTTTACCGACCTTGTTGTGTTTGATTGATAAAATTTGTATAAGAAAAGGCTGAAATGCAATACTATTTTATTTAACTGAGTGAAACTATATTTGCAGTAAAACTAACTTGGACAGAGAAATATATGAAGTCTTCACTGATTTAGCCAATTTATTAAACACTATTAATTAAGAAAACTAAAATAACTTTAGATATGCAAAACCTATAGTTTGAGATCAAATCAATTTCTAAAATAAATGCTTAAGATTCAAATCACATTTTTCCATATTTAGAAAGAAAGTTCATAATTTATGATCAAAAGCGTATCTGTAATCATGGTAACTATCTATAGTAAATGTGCACATAGGGTCGATGTTGAGAAAATTGAGTAAATAGCTGCTCATAGCGTCAACAGTGAATTTTAGTTAGTCTTGCCCGAAATGTAACTGTGGTCGATATAATTCAATGGCTTAATAAAAACATTATATAATCTAAATTACAAACACAAAGATGTTTACACTAAATAAAACTGCTGCTTCTAAGAAGAAAACATACAAAACTTCTTACAAAGGTTCATCTTATGCTTCTACAAAAGCTACAAATCTGAAGTTATTATAACGTTGGTAAGGGTTAAAAACTATTGGCTATGAATTCACACTCACAGTAAACAGCTAAACATCAGTGAACCTATCTAGCGATTTTTCACACCGAATAGTCGATAATTCACTGTAAAAAATATGCACTTAGTTTCATTTTAAGAATGAGTAATCCAGTTGTCCGGTAAAAGCAGAAATATTTTTAATTGCATTAAGAATTTAACAGGGACTTTCTTCCGTCAATGCTTGCAGCTTCTACAAAAGCTACAAATCTGAAGTTATTATAACGTTGGTAAGGGTTAAAAACTATTGGCTATGAATTCACACTCACAGTAAACAGCCAAACATCAGTGAACCTATCTAGCGATTTTTCACACCGAATAGTCGATAATTCACTGTAAAAAATATGCACTTAGTTTCATTTTAAGAATGAGTAATCCAGTTGTCCGGTAAAAGCAGAAATATTTTTAATTGCATTAAGAATTTAACAGGGACTTTCTTCCGTCAATGCTTGCAGCTTCTACAAAAGCTACAAATCTGAAGTTATTATAACGTTGGTAAGGGTTAAAAACTATTGGCTATGAATTCACACTCACAGTAAACAGCCAAACATCAGTGAACCTATCTAGCGATTTTTCACACCGAATAGTCGATAATTCACTGTAAAAAATATGCACTTAGTTTCATTTTAAGAATGAGTAATCCAGTTGTCCGGTAAAAGCAGAAATATTTTTAATTGCATTAAGAATTTAACAGGGACTTTCTTCCGTCAATGCTTGCAGCTTCTACAAAAGCTACAAATCTGAAGTTATTATAACGTTGGTAAGGGTTAAAAACTATTGGCTATGAATTCACACTCACAGTAAACAGCCAAACATCAGTGAACCTATCTAGCGATTTTTCACACCGAATAGTCGATAATTCACTGTAAAAAATATGCACTTAGTTTCATTTTAAGAATGAGTAATCCAGTTGTCCGGTAAAAGCAGAAATATTTTTAATTGCATTAAGAATTTAACAGGGACTTTCTTCCGTCAATGCTTGCAGCTTCTACAAAAGCTACAAATCTGAAGTTATTATAACGTTGGTAAGGGTTAAAAACTATTGGCTATGAATTCACACTCACAGTAAACAGCCAAACATCAGTGAACCTATCTAGCGATTTTTCACACCGAATAGTCGATAATTCACTGTAAAAAATATGCACTTAGTTTCATTTTAAGAATGAGTAATCCAGTTGTCCGGTAAAAGCAGAAATATTTTTAATTGCATTAAGAATTTAACAGGGACTTTCTTCCGTCAATGCTTGCAGCTTCTACAAAAGCTACAAATCTGAAGTTATTATAACGTTGGTAAGGGTTAAAAACTATTGGCTATGAATTCACACTCACAGTAAACAGCCAAACATCAGTGAACCTATCTAGCGATTTTTCACACCGAATAGTCGATAATTCACTGTAAAAAATATGCACTTAGTTTCATTTTAAGAATGAGTAATCCAGTTGTCCGGTAAAAGCAGAAATATTTTTAATTGCATTAAGAATTTAACAGGGACTTTCTTCCGTCAATGCTTGCAGCTTCTACAAAAGCTACAAATCTGAAGTTATTATAACGTTGGTAAGGGTTAAAAACTATTGGCTATGAATTCACACTCACAGTAAACAGCCAAACATCAGTGAACCTATCTAGCGATTTTTCACACCGAATAGTCGATAATTCACTGTAAAAAATATGCACTTAGTTTCATTTTAAGAATGAGTAATCCAGTTGTCCGGTAAAAGCAGAAATATTTTTAATTGCATTAAGAATTTAACAGGGACTTTCTTCCGTCAATGCTTGCAGCTTCTACAAAAGCTACAAATCTGAAGTTATTATAACGTTGGTAAGGGTTAAAAACTATTGGCTATGAATTCACACTCACAGTAAACAGCCAAACATCAGTGAACCTATCTAGCGATTTTTCACACCGAATAGTCGATAATTCACTGTAAAAAATATGCACTTAGTTTCTTTTTAAGAATGAGTAATCCAGTTGTCCGGTAAAAGCAGAAATATTTTTAATTGCATTAAGAATTTAACAGGGACTTTCTTCCGTCAATGCTTGCAGCTTCTACAAAAGCTACAAATCTGAAGTTATTATAACGTTGGTAAGGGTTAAAAACTATTGGCTATGAATTCACACTCACAGTAAACAGCCAAACATCAGTGAACCTATCTAGCGATTTTTCACACCGAATAGTCGATAATTCACTGTAAAAAATATGCACTTAGTTTCTTTTTAAGAATGAGTAATCCAGTTGTCCGGCAAAAGCAGAAACATTTTTAATTGCATTAAGAATTTAACAGGGATTTTCTTCCGTCAATGCTTGCAGCTTGCAGACTTGGTTGAATTGCATAATTTTGGCGTTTATTCTTTTTATACCAGGACTACTTTGATCGGGACCTAAAGTTTAAAATAAAACCCGAACCACTGAGGGCATGCATGTACAGAGTTTTACACCTACCTACTATGACCGGTCACACAAAAAGCTACTGAAAGCCCTCAGGTCAGTCGTGTGGTCTGGGTCTTCCACCTACCTACTATGAATGTGAAATTCCACCTACTTTCTATAAATGTGAAAGGCAGAGAGTGAACCGTTAACCCGGCTGACATAGACAAAATTAGTCATACGCACTGTAGCTGGTTTCAAAATTAAATTCAAAAAACTTTTCAAGTTTTGAAATGTCTGCTGTCGAAGGAATTTGTGGCTTTAAATTCAGCGTATGAAGTCGAGCTCAATTTCAAAATTAAATTCGGCTGCGCGGTATGACTACATCGCAGAAATTTGTAAAACTGTGGTATATAATGAGTTTTCTTGCTGCCAATGCAGTTATTGACTATTCGGTGCTAAAAAGCGCTAAAAAATTCTCGAAACAGGTTTACCAATAATGGTCGCTGCAATAGTAACGTGATCCCAAGCTTTAGACCACCCCTGTCGGTGGGTTCTGTCAATATAAGTGTCTCTCGGAAAAAGGGGATATGACCATAGTGCTAAAAGTCATTTTCTACTACTGACCATATTAAGAACTAATGCAATTTTTCCGCTAATGAAAGGAGAGCTATGACTTTCAATCCCATATCCTCTCTACATATGCCTCTGTTCTGTAGATTGGTTATGCTTGTTTCTTTAAATACTACAATATTTTAAAATAATGGGTACAGGGCGTGACAGCTCAGTGGTTAGTGCGCGGGTATTGCACTTGGACGACCCGAGTTCAATTCCCGATATTGCCCAAACTGTCGCCGTGTTCAACTGGAGTACGATCCCGTTAAACATGTAGGTCCGTAAGTTCTTCAGAGAGGTTGGTGGTAAGGGAAGAAGGGTACGGTCCCTGTGGATGCCTCTGCAACTGGGTTCCGGTCTAAATTGGGTGGTACTTCCTGGCCGTTCAAACAGATACTTTTCATTTTCGGGTAAGCCGGGTGGTCTAAGTGGAAGAAAATAACGGGAACGGATCTTAGTTACCTAAAGAGTAAACAGTACAGTTTTCAGTTTACTTACTGAAAAGTAACTGGCGCTTGTATTCAGTTCCTCATATTACTCAGATACTTATACCCAAGGTACTTATATACATATTCTTATACTCAAATTTTAGGTGTCATACGAAAATTCAATTTCGTTTGATAAAATTTCCATTTGAAAACTTTCATGTGTATCTATCTTTGGCAAAAGTTTTATAAAGCCCGCAATTGACCGCTGAAAATTTTAATAAATGACATCTCGTAATTTTGATCATATGATAATGGAACTTTATTTTTGTTTGAATAATTGGGTCATGGAACATGTTTTTATAATTGCATTTTTTTTCTTAGGTCCCCATTTTACACTTGTTTACTAAAAGGTGTCATATGATAAAAATTTGCATGGGTCTACGACGAATCGCTTCAGAGATATTGAATCGTACAATTTGAAACATCTTGAAGAAAATTATCTAAATAATTTTTGTCTCTCCAGAACCTACAGAAGCCCCCTGGTGACCTAGAAGACTGAATCATTGCGCAACATGTATAAACCACGTGACAGAGCATAAAGAAGCCATATTTTCGATTTCACACCAATATGGAGAAAATCGAAGTGTGTCGAAAAGTATTTCCAGATCCTTTAGAAGTTCCCAGTAACCCAGAAGGACAAATCATTGTATATTTATAATATAAAACTCGGAACAGAAGCTAATAAAGCGGGATTTTTCATTTCCGCCCCCTGGAAACTGAGAAAATGGAAGTGGAGGGGGCGAAAAGTATTTCCATATCCTTTAGAAGCTTCCTGTTAATTAAGAAAACTGAATCTTTGCACACTTATAATATCGACCAAGAGACAGAACCTAGCTGACCCAATTTTCAATTAAGATGACTATATTTAACGTTAGGCACCATATATTGTTAAACAAAAATCTACAACTTAGTCTTTTTGAGAGTATTAGTTTTTCTGTCTGTGACAGGCTTAAATACTTCCGACTGCACATTAAGATGTTTTATTCCGAAAGGCGAGCCGTGAGGTCTGGGTCGTGGCGAGCCGTGAGGTCTGGGTCGTGGGGTCTTAAATACTAGTGTAGGTATGTTGACCTTTTACAAACATTTCTCAGTCATCTTGTTCTTATTCAGAGAAGATTGTCCTGTCTAGTGATTGTCAATCAAGATTATCAACGATGCAAACGATGGTTTGGAGGATGATCGGTGCAAATACAATGAATTTTATTACAAAAGAAGAATGTCATTGGTTAAAAAGACATTTAGATGGCATATGCTAAGAGGCTATATAAAAACTATATCATTTATACAGACAGTGAGCTGTTTTCATAGATCTGCAGTCAGTACAATTATTGCATTGACTACTGATTGATAATATAATATAAAAACTAACGTGAGTAGCATATGCCTTTCCTTACATATTTGTGATGAATTGAATCCTATTAAGTGTTCATAGGATGCTTAAAATATCAAAAAGTGAAAAAACTCATTCAACATTGTATATCTTATGAAAGAGATTTAAAAACACATTTTTTCTTTCTAGCAATAAGTCTACAGTTTTTCCTAATGTACAATTTTCTTTAAAAACATGATATATAGAAATATTTTTAAAGAGTTTTAAATTTGGACTTTCGCTGAATAAGAAAACGGATGTGACAGTTTACGTGCAGCATTAGTTAAAAATTTTACATCCCAAACAAAAATTTTGGCATTTAATTATATATTAAGAGGAATTATTATTGCGAAGTTAAATAAATTTGTATGTAAAGTGCATCTCTATTTAATGCAATGAAGCACTAAATTTTCACGAAATTTTAAAATTTTCGAAATTTCAATAACATAATAATTCTTCATAAAACTCTTTTTGCAAAAGGAAAACCTGGAAATATTTAGGTTCATTTAAAATACAATGGCGTAGCCATGGGGGAGGGGGGGGGGGGTAGATTGAATATTTGGAATATTTGAAGAGATTGAAAACAATATATTTTGTTATCCTTCACCCAATTTTATTCTTGCGACACGCTATTGCTAACGGGCCAACGGCCGTACCTTGCTGAAAACACCGGTTCTCGTTAGATCACCGAAGTCAGGCAGCATCGGTCGCGGTTAGTGGGTGACCACCTGGGAACACCACGTGCTCTTGGCACATTTCGGGCGCGGTAGCCCGGTGGTTTGCGCGCTGGATTTGCACGCTGCCACAGCTGCCGCCGTGTTCATGCGGAGTACGATCACGTTAAACACGTGGGTCCGTAAGTCCTTCCGAGAGGTTGGTGGTAGGGGAAGGAGGGTACAGTCCCTGTGGATGCCTCCCCCACTGGGTTCCGGTCTAAATTGGGTGGCACTTCCCGGCCGTCCAAACAGTTACCTTACACCTTTCTGGTAGGTCGGACGATCTGGGTCTCAACAACAACGCTATTGCTAACATACTTTATATATTCTAAAAATTCCCCTGAAAAATCATTTAGAAGTTTCAGAGTTATCTTGCTCGCCATGTAAAAAATCACATTCTAAGTGAAACGAGCAAGGTGAAGGTATTTCTTAAACTCTTGTTTACTTCTGTAACCTGAGACATTTCGGGCTATAACTATAGTAATTACAAGATTCTATTTTTTATGCAGATTGTCTCAAAATGTTCAAAAACATTTATATTTTCACATATATTTAAAAAAAAAAAAAAAAAGCTTTAACAGAACTGTGAATTTTTAAGTCCAATAAAAGAATTTATTATGAGAATATATATATTAATATTTGTTGAATGGCATGAGAATTTATTATATTAGAATATTGCATGTATAGGGTTTAATTCAAATACTATAATCGTTTTAATTTGCTCTATCGGTGATTTAAGCCTCAAATCATGGATATTTTTAGAATCATGTTCCCATTGCAGATGACAGTATCTATAGACCGATTTCGTGCTTTTTATGTGATTTTCAGCATAGAATAATCGATATCTGCAAGAAAAATTTCTGCAATGACAGTACGAAAATTTTCTACCATTTTGTGAATCTCTCTGAAATCGGATAAATCCAGTTAAAAAAAATTGAACTAAGGCGCTGCAACGGCCAAGTTCATACTCAGATAACCCGCCTGTAGGAGGCGTTCCCAAAGTTAGGATCGCGCTCTCATTGCAGATATAAACATCCATGGACTGGTATGAATTTGGCTATTGCAGCTTTGTGTTGCTCAATCTTGTTTGGAAAAATTTGAAGCCAGTAGGGCTGATTTTGTCTGTCTACGATGAGGCTGAATAAGAGGCATATAGCAAGTTTTCTTGTTGCTGTTGCTGGTATCGGTTATTGTATGCTGAGGATGGCATAATAATAAGCATAAACCGGTCCATATATGCCGTTATCTAAACTGAGAGCGTGATTACTGACTTAGGGAATGTCTCCTATAAACGGGTTTTGGGAATATGAATGTTTTTACCGTAGTAAAATAAATACTAACAAATGGTATGCACATTTCAATTTGACGCAACTATTAAACATTTTTATAGTCTTTTTCATACTTATTTCGAATAGTTATATGCAATTTTGGAAAACCATGAATGCCATCTTTAGAACCTGTAGTGGAGATCCTTAGCGAGTCCCTCCACTCCTAACTCTCATCATCATTTAAGCTTTATCGATAGCCAATCCTGAGACATACATGTTTCAAAGAAAATTTCTTACCGGAAGTGAAAAAACACAGAAATGGAATTCCTTATTGAACTCCTATCCCCCGAAATTAAAAGCTCATCAACAGTCATCAACTAAGCTCTAGCTGTATCAGATCCCGAGAAAACATGTGTTGCAAAGGGAATGTAAAATTTCATTCGGAAGTGACATTACTGTAATTGAAAGTGGAACTCCTTAGATAACCTCTTCCTCCCTTCACCTATTCCTCTTTTTGCCCCAATTATACCAAATGTGAAAGGCATCGATCAAAAATTGTGGCTGTTTAAGAAACAAACAGACAATCTGAGAGACATACTTTCAATTATGTATACAAAAAATATATACAGACAAGGATTGTAAATATGTATATAGTTCTAAATACATAAAGGAACATTTACATCGGCAATATTATTATATGATTTAATAGCGATGTTCTGAGAAACAACCTTCGCAGTCTTTCAATGAATTCGCAGATACGTCCATGTTGAGGGTCAAAGTATCATTAGAAATTACAGCAATTGATCAAACGATGCCTAGAGGTCAGAAACGAGAATGACCAGGTTCTGCGAATGATGAATTATTTAAGCACAGGGTGAGGAAACATCAGCGGTTATCAAGTATGAAAAAGAATGAAGAAATAATAAATATAAACACTGCTTTTGGAAAAAAAAGTCTGGCAACATTACAATTATATGTTCGTTTTACAAACAAGATTATCAAAGAATATTAAAAAAAAATAGGTTTGCCGTTCTTGTATTTTGACGTTTGCAAAACTTGCTTTTCGCAATACCTATCCACAATGTATTCATAACTTCTTTGTATTTTACTACATTTAACATTCAATTTGAACTTCAAGTTTTAATAGATTTTCAATATAGCAAATTTGAAGACTCGACAAAACTAAAATGTTTGAAATGTGCATAATATTTTAAAATTTACAAATATTTTCATGGCTTTGCTCTTAATGATCGAAGCATGACTGATTACATTTATAATATTGTATATTTCTATATTATTATTATATATCTCTATTTTTTAATAAAAAAAATACATTAAAAATTTTACAATTTTGTTATTTTTTTATCTCCAAGTTTTACTGGTGCACCCTCACGCAAAATCTTAAATACTTCGAGTAAACTGAAATGTTGCAGCGTAGCTTGGATTTCTTTAAAACCCCCATTTCCATTGCAAAAGTTCTTATACATTTTATTAAAATCTTTTGAAGTGCCACAAAGTCGTCAGGTCACATAGAAAGTTTCTGCTTTAAACAAATAGGCCAAGCAGCTGTAAAACATCTACACTATTAGTATATTCGAAGAAACGCTGTACATTAGTTACAAAGACTGCAATTCCTAGAGTACTTTATTTATCCAGCACACAAAGTAGATAGTTATATTACGACATCTAATGATCGGGGCTTTTCACAGACAGCAGCGATTTTAGGCATATTTTTCAAAAAAGGACGACTTTAAAGATTATCTAGTTTCAAACATCAGACACTTTTTTATTAAAATTATCAGAAACCATTTACAAGAGTATAATTAAATAAAGCAATATCACATTTTTTATTTACGGTAGAAAAACACTAAAATAAAAGCGCACAAAACTATATAATGCGATAAAAAGTAAAACAAAAAACTGTCAAATTGAAATTTTAAGTTTGTTGGTACATTTGAGTCGCATAAAATTTTAACACAAGAGCATAAAACTTTGTCAGGGGCCTCCGGTTGCCAACTCATGCATTAGACAATGCACTACAACTTTGCTTTAGTTCTTTAGTCTGTAGCTTTAATTAGCTTTCTCGTCTATCTAGCTTTGCTGCCGAGTTCGCATTTTAACCGCTAGGGGGCGCTATAAGCACTTTTATTCGATCGGACACGGTCACATTGCTATAAATAAACCTGTCGCACACATTCATGAATTTCTCTTTCCAAGGTTATTAGGTTCCCTAGGAATCTTGTATATTAGACGTTTAAATATCTAATATTCAATTCTAGTATTTAATATTTATCTAATATTTAATACCTAATATTAAATTCTAATATTTAATATTTATCTAATATTTAATACCCAATATTAAATTCTAATATTTAATATTTATCTCATATTTAATACCCAATATTCAATACTCAATTCCACAACTGATTCATTTTATTGTTTTTATTGTAAATTAGATGCACATTCATTATTGCTTTAAAATTGCTTTAGTACATTAAAATATCAACAACCTACAGATATATTATAAGGATAATTTTGAGTCACGGTTACATTTGCAAAGCTACTTATGCTCACTTGATAAAATCCAAATATTTCAATTATACTCCATATCAAAAGAAAATTAAAATCAACATTGATGTTACAGAATAAAAAAATCTGATGTGGGCAGCACATGACTTTCCTTATATATAATGCAATGAATTTACTACTTTTACAGTAAAAACAAAATAGGTTATTCTTATAGTAGTTACTTATATTTTTTCCAAGATATTGCATTTTCGTCAATTAGTCGTTATTTTCATTAATTTAGCGGCATTTTAATCAATGTGGTAACATTTAAAAAAGGCGCCAAGTTGGCGATATTCCGCCAAATTCGTCGCCAAAATCTCGCCAAGCGTTGTAGACGGAGAAATAAGTTATTCTTATAGCAGGTAAATGACTATTGGTGTTCAAATACAAAAGTATTACTCAAAGTGTCTTTTCTTCATGACTGAAACGAGCTAGATCCACGAGAATGATGTCACCCAATTTATCGCATGATATTACATATGAAAAGTGAACATGTTTCTCAACAGTTAATATTTTTTTTCAATTTATGGGATTTTTTGATAAATGTATTTGAAAAATGTGCAATACCTCGAGAACGGTTTATGCTAGCGTTCTAAAGTTTATGGCAATCGTTTTCTAAGGAAAAATTACATAAGAAATGCCTGTTTGCATAACTTTAAAGGTTTTGATTTTTTGATGCTGTTTTCAAAATTTCACTCGAAAATTTAGGGGGGTTCTGAACATTCGATTGTGTTTAAAACAATAGGCTTCCAGCATTTACGGATTGTAATTTTTTTACCAAATTTCATTCGAATCGCCCCATTCGTTCGTGAGATATCGTCTCCACCCATCGAAAATTTGAATTTTCGACCCCGTTACAATACTTTCCTTATACATTATACTATGTATATAAGGAAAGTAAAAAAAATGTATTCAATGCAGACTCTGTATAATGACGGAAAAGTAAGAGAATGGGGTAGGGGGAATATGTAGTAGCCGACTTTGCGCTTTTCAACATCGATCGATCATACTAGGATTCTGCACCCGAATTATAAGTTCAGACACAAAGCTGGCTTTTGGTCTAACCTTATACTATCTGTCTTGTAAGCTCACGGTCTCGGATTCTGGCGTGACCGGGGCCAAATGCATTTATTCCTGCAGGAATAATGATATAAAGCTAATCCGACTTTCTCATACTAGTGTATAGATAAAAGTATTTTTTTGAAAATCTGTGAATTCGAGACAATGGCGGAAAAGAACGTTGGAAGATCCTTCTGAACAGATTTCTTACACTTTGAGAAAAATATGTGTGTACGTGAACATGTTAACCTAAGAAGAATATTATAAAATTCATAATTTGAAATAATGTTTTAATTTTCTTGATAAACATGAAATATTCGATATTTATTATTTGCATTAGATCCTATGGATAACAATGATAATTGATGACAATGATAAACAATGACCATAATAGCATTTAATACGTTTTCCTTCTAAAATACAATAAACTGCGCCCCCATAACGCTTTGCCTGCTAACATATACACCTGTAACTCTATTTCGGGTTGGTCGTGTGGTCTGGGTTTTCAACACTCAACCTGCAACTCTATACCACGGAGCAAAGAATTATAAAGAATTTCTCTCTCTGCTACCAGCCTCTCACAAAAATCCAACAAGATGAAACAAAAATATCCAAGATTGAGAAAATTAGAATTTTGAATTTATAATCCTAGCCCATTCTTTAGAACTCCAGTTTCTTTCCCACGCATCTTGCAACTTCTGATACCTGCGTCCCAATCACTCTCTAGAATATTGTAGATATCATGACATTAGCTTCTGTCGCGAACGTTTTGGTATACTCGACAGAGAAGACAAAGTTTTGAAATCAAACACATTTATTAAACATGAAATAACAAGGCAGTTGATCGAAAACAGTGGAGTACAAGCATTTCTCGCAATAACTCAGAGTTACACTCGGTAGGGTGACCATTAAGAACACCCCTGGAGGAAGAGGAACCAAGAGAATACACATATTTTCTGATACATAAAATAAACACAATATTCCTCATATTATACTTGACATTTATATATCACATTTGTATACTTTGAACATATACGACATTTTCATATAACATCATCAATGACTCGATGCTCACGAGGATTTGACAATTAACACTGATTGGAAGACTAAATATATATAAAACTTTACCTCGTCTCTTTTAAATATAACATTTACAATTCTGTACCATGGGAAAGGATATCAGGATGGACTCTCGGCATAAACTCATCGAGATTCTTGCGCAGAACAAAATCCATAATGGTCGGGAAACTTGACTACACAACATCATGCTGGCGGAATTCGACATCTTGGTTGGTTACGGAGATTGGTTGATTCGTACCTTAGGACACAAGGAGGAGTCAGGCAAATACAAATCGCTGTAAAATGAGCTTTCCCTCTAGCCCTATTAGCGATTCAAGCCGACCAGTGAAAGAACCATTTTCTCTTTTCACAAGACTCATTATTCCATTACTACCAGGCTGATTCATTTAAAAACACGAGTGACTCATCTCTGAACCGAGCCAAACGACTCTACGCACAACTTGTCGAACTATGTTACATATTTTAATCACATCCTTCCACTTTCAAAATTAATCCACCTTTTCTTAAAATTCGCGATCATACGCGAATCAAACACACACGTCTACATTTTTCCACGACTCCTTCCACACTGCTTCCAAAATCCTTTTTCAAACGCGCGCGTGCGCAAAACCTGCAAGTTCCCAACTAGCGACTGAGAAGCGAAAATACAAAACTATTACTATTTTTCTGGAACATAAACACTTTTGCGATTTTAGAGTTCACTTCCCTTAAAAGTCAATGTAATTGAAAACATGTAGAAAAGACATTTACATTTCGAAATTGACACTTTGAATCACACAGAAATAAAACAATACTTTAATATACAATTTTAACACAGAGGTGTGAAAGCCTTATCACACTCCTTCGGGGCCCGGGAGAAAAATTTCCTGCAAAGCGGGGAATTTTTCCGCACAATACTAGGAAAATACCTGCATTAAGTTCCCAATGACATATGTTCCATTGAGAGGAATTTAGTGTAAATTTTGAGCGATGTACATGTACATCAAAGAAAAAAACAAAAACAAACAAGATCATGACCAGCATAATAACCAAAATCCAAGAGTGGCCTAAAGTTTGACTCGTGAGTCAAAAAAAAATAAGTCTCAATACAAGCATAGACCTTTACAAGACAACACCAAATTAACAAGACACAAATGATGAAATTGCCCCTTTTAAAACTTAAACACTAATACATTTTCTGGTGAGTACCACAGAGACATGAAAATTTAATTTACTCAACTCACAAGAAGTTTAACTAAACAAAAAGTTTTCTTTCTTCAAAAATTTTACAATTAAAATTCTATAAATTTACTTTTCACAGAAATCAATTTATTAACTATTATCCAACCTTGCCAACAAATTACTTTAAAAGACATTTAAAAAAAATTACTAATTTAGAAAATGAGACAAATTTTCAAACCAAGAATGTTGATCAGGCACCCAGGCAAGAAACAAGTCCATTAGAAAGTTGCAAACCTAGAGGTGGCGGTACCCCCAACCAATAAGTCAACAAACACCAAATGACAAAAAAAAATTTCTAAAATTTACTAGACCTTTAAATTAAAAAAAAATCATTCACACATTCATAAAATAAAACAGAGATAAAAATTATCAGTTATCCTTAAAAATCCTTACCAAAACTCTAATCCATCAAGTACTTAATTATCTTAAAATTACTTTAAAACATTACTGCTTATCATTAAAGTAAACCAAAAAAAAAATTATTATTTAAGTATTTAGAATTTTAAAACACTACTTCAACCTGATTAACATGGTACTCACATTCAGAAAGCTGCACTGGCACAGAACTTGCAGTACAGAACATTCAGCTGACTGACACATAAAGCAAATTACACAGAAGTTCAGAAATATCGGATCCATTTTAACATAGCATACAGTTTTGCAAAACATTTTGTGAAACAATTGAAAATATAATATTATGTAACATAATTGTCCATCTCACAACAGTATCAGTCTTTTTTTTTGAAAATGTGAGAATTTCACAATCTAAATATTTTACTTTACTTTTGAGCCAATTGCTCTCTTGACATATTGCCTTAATTGACAAGTAACTTTAATGAATAAATTGGCCTCTTGGGCGCAAGTCATACTTGTGTGAATTAGGAACATTTTGAGTTTTAACCCTATTTTGATGGTTTAGAAAATATCTACTTTTAAATTGTCTTGTTTCTTGAGTTGAAGAATTATCAATGTTATCATTATATGTGCTAGAAATCAATTCACTACGTCTAGGAGGTAAAGGAGTTAATCTATTAACGTGGACCAATTGCTGATTACATGGATTGTTTTTGTGTTGAATGACAAAGTTAACTTCAGTTGTTTGCTTGATAACTTCAAAAGGACCATGATTTAAAGAACTGAGTTTTTTTGATTGGCCTGGCCGAATATGAGGTGTGTAAAGATAGACCAAGTCACCAACTTTAATCTTAGGCATTTTAGCAGATTTATGTTGTTGAAGTTGTTGTGATTCCTGAGCTTCCTCAAGGTTTTTCTTAACAGTTACAAAGGTCTTTTTTAAGCGAACCTGTAAGTCATCTGAATAATCATGAGTAGATTTGTAAACTGGATATTTTACACCTGTTAAAAGAGCATCAGGTAGCACAGGGTCTCGACCAAAGACAAGATGTGCTGGGGACTCGCCTGTTGAGGCATGAACTGACGTTCTATGAGCCATTAAAGCAAATTGAATCATTCGATCCCAATCGCCCTTATCAGAATAGACCAGATTCTTTAAGGATCTAACTAACGTACCGTTCAGTCTTTCGACTAGCCCGTCTGACTGGGGATGGTACGCTGAAGTATTATGTTTTTTTATGCCTAATTTCTTGTATAGATTGTTGGCAGCTTCAGAAATGAAGTTACTACCTTGATCCGTAATTAAGTGAGCAGGAATTCCATGAATACTTATAAATCTCTCTAAACAAGCGAGAATATCCTCAGTTTTAACTGTAGCAAGTGGATAAGCCTCTGGCCATCTAGTGAAGTAATCTGTAATGACAAGAATGTACTTCATCCCAGAATTCGAGATAGGTAGTGGGCCGACTACATCCATAGCCACACGTTCAAAAGGATAAGTTGTAATAGGAAATTTCTGTATTGGAGCCTTGTTGTTACGAAAACCTCTGTTTTTTACACAAGTTGTGCACGACTTCACATAATTTTCAGTCTGAGCATGCATGTCTGGCCAATAATAGTTAACTGAAATTTTTGCCAGAGTTCTTTGAAAACCACAATGTGCAGCAACAGGAGAATCATGGCAAAGCCATAGAATTTCTGAGACTAAGTCTTGAGGAATAACTACTCTCTCATTATATTGCTGTCTCTGCTTTGGATTTTTGTGTATGCAATGTAACATACCATTTTTCATGAAAAATGAAAGTTTTTGTGGGTATGGTTTTACACCTTTTTCCAGAAGATTTTTGATTTTTATACATCTAGGATCTTTCAATTGACCAATAGCTATCCTAGTTACCAGAGAAGCTTCCACAGTAGTCTGTACTTGATCTTGAGAATTTTCAACGATTGCATTTATGTTTTCACTACTATCATTATTCTGTACCACTACTCTTCCAGAAATTTTCGTAGGGACAGATTCTACAATACTTTTAGGAACAGTTTGTTTCTGAGTGTTTTGAGATTTCTTTGAAGAAGACTCATCAATACATCTCGAAAAATAGTCAGCTACAACATTATGTTTCCCCGGTTTATGAATGATTTCATAATCAAAAGCCTGCAATGAAACGATCCAGCGAGCTATGCGCGAAGTAGGATCTCTTAATTTGAAAATGAACGATAAGGATGCTTGATCACAGTAAATTTTGAAATGTTTGCCTAAGAGATAGTGCTTAAATTGCTGGGTAGCCCAAACCACAGCCAAAGCTTCTTTCTCGACTACACTGTAATTCACTTCAGCACCTTGTAATTTTCGACTAGCAAAGGAAACTGGGTGAGATAACCCATTTTCATCCAATTGCGAAAGAACTGATCCCAAAGCGTAATTAGAGGCATCTGTATGCAAAGTAAAGGGCAAATTAAAATTTGGTAATTTTAAAATTGGTTCTTGAATAAGCTTGTTCTTAAGTATTTCAAAAGCTTCCTGAGCCTCCTGACTCCACACAAACTTTTTCTGCTTTGATTTTAAAAGATTAGTTAGTGGAAGAGTAATCTTTGCATAATCTGGTACAAACTTCCTATAAAAGCCTGTCAAACCCAAAAATTGTCTGATATTCTTGACACAGGTGGGTACTTTAAATTTTTGCACTAAATCAATGTTATGAGGGTCTGGCTGAACTTTTCCCTCAGACACTCTGAAACCTAAGTACTTTATTGTCTTTCTGAAAAAGAAGCATTTTGATGGCTTTAACCTAAGACCATGTTGAGATAATTTAATAAAAACTTCTTCTAATTTCATCATGTGTTCTTCAAAAGTTTTTGATGAGATGATAACATCATCTATGTATATTCCTGATAACCCTGCCAGTACAAGAGACATTAATCTCTGAAAAGACGCTGGTGCGTTTTTTAGACCAAAAGGGGTCCTACACCATTCGTAGTGACCGGTGGGTGTGGAAAAAGCTGTTTTGTGTGAATCCTGTGGATTCAAATGCAATTGGTAGAATCCTGAGGTTAAGTCCAAAGTTGAGAAAAATGTAGCACCTGCTAAATTATCAATCAATTCACTAATGTTAGGAATTGGAAAATTTTCTGTAATAGTAAGTTTGTTTAACTTGCGAAAATCACAACATAATCTATAAGAACCATCCGGTTTCCTTACAAACAGTACTGGCGTATTGTAAGGTGAAAAACTAGGTTTAATTATTTTAGCTTCTAATAATTCTGTGACTTGTCTATTGAGTTCCCCTTGTAAATGATGTGGAACTTTGTATGGTTTCTGATAAACAGGAACAGATGTTTCCAAATTTATCTCATGTAATATGGTTTTACAACCAGACAACTCAGCAACATTCTTTGCAAAAACTTGTCTATATTTATTCAACAAAGTTGATAATTTATGTTTTTGATCTTTTTGGAGATGACTCAGGTCAAAATCTCCTCCCCAACTTTCAAAAGGCTCCAAAGGTTCACTGGAGTCCAACTCTCCCTCACTCACTACATTAACTTCAACCTCCTCAGACACCTGAATTTCCTGAACATGAGCCACTTTTCTACCCTTATTCAAATGATAAGGTTTTTCCTCTGGGTTAGCAACACGAACCCAAATAATTCCATCCTTAGGAGCTCTATATACAGCTCTAGCAATGAAGATGTGGTCATTTTTCTCTGATTCCAGAAGCAAGGTGGAATTTTCCGGAAACCCTTCTGAAAGTTTGATTTTAATAAATGATTCAGATAAAGGAGGAATTATACATTTTTGTGAATTTTTCACAATAATTGGCTCTTTAATTTTTGTATTTAGAGTTTCTTTTACTCTACATAAGTTATTAACAGTTTTAATGTTTAAGTTCTTATGCTGTGCCACTTCTTCAGTACCACCTCTAACATGATTTTGCTTTTCCCCCATATGCAAAGTAACATTCTGTGCATTTACTACCAAATCTCTAAAAGATTTGCTTCCATTTTCCAAATCGTTAATATGTACCTCTTCACTACCCAAATGTGGCACTACATTATTTTCCGAAAAATTTCTGCTCACATACTCTTCCCGAATGACCTGAGACTCATTCACTACCGGTGCCAGATCTGCTTTGCATTTGGCACATGCATTCGTATGGAACTCTTTCGGTTTACAGTCCTCTACCACACGAACATTTTTTCCACTACTCATCTGCGAGTCAGGCACAGCAATACGCTTTGCGACACTACTTAGGTTTGAGTCTGCAATTTCCGACTCATTTGCCGGTTCATGATTTGAAATCGAAAGTAAATTATTCGTACATTGATAACCAACAAAAGGAATGGAAGAGTTTGAAAACTTAAAACAGAAGTGATTATAATCTATAATAGCATTATGTTTATGTAAAAACTTGTTACCAAGGATTACATTATATGAAATAGGAGCTGGTGATTTTAACACAAAAAATTCGGTAGGGAATCTTTCTTTTCCCAAATTTAGCGAAATAGTGGCTAAACATTCAACTTTAGTATCTTGTGAACTAAAGCTACGCAAAATTGTTGGTTTGTATGTTAGCAACATATGTGCAATGGGTACAGTATTTAAAGCTTCCTCATACACTAAATTAATTGAACTACCCGTATCAATCAATATTGACACTTCACTGCTCACTAATTTTCCTTTTATAATAGAAGAAGATGACAAAGAATTTGTAATATTATGACAAATATTATTTTCCTCAAAATGTGATGTTTGCCTATCAAAAGTTTTTCTATTATTATAATTGTGCATGGGATATCTACTCTGATTCCCAGAAGAATGATTTTTGGAATTTTGCAAAGATTTATATGACTCCTTATTTTTATAATTTTGCGTTCCTTGCTTTCTATACTTCCACTCATTTGCAGACATTTGCCCTCTGTGTCTTTCACCCTGGTGATACCTAGTTCCAGGACTGGTATAAATTTTCCTACATTTTATACCGTACACATCTCTTTTTTGAAAAACCTTTTTCCAACACTGTTCTTGAACGTGACCTAATTTACCACATTTGTCACACTTTGGACGCGGTGAACGCTTTTCGTTAACTTTATCTGAATTAAACTTAAATTTTTCTATTTTACCCCTAAGAAATTCAATGTCCCTTTCCTGTTCTAACACTTTTCTTTTTAAATCTGACATACTTTCACTTTGATCTGGTGTGAGAACATATTTTTCTGGTGTGAGAACACCTTTTTTTGTAAGTACCGGATTAGTCAAGTACATAGCATTATTTTCATTTAAAATAGATTCCTCAAGAATTGCAAGTTTTCTAGCCGAATAAAAATCTCTAGGGTTTTGTGACAACACCAATCTTTTTAGTTCCGGATATAAACCATTAATAAATGAAGTTTTCAAAAGTGTTTGCCTGATTTTATTCTCACTTTCGGAATCTACATCTTCCGGAACAACCTTAAATGAAGCAGCTTCGATTCTCATCGAAAACTGTTTAACCGACTCATTTGGTCTCTGTGTAAAGTTCACGAGTGAAATTATGTTTTTAGTAACATTTTCGGTCACTTCAAAATGATCTTTCAAAATGTGAATAATTTCCTGCAAATTTTTACAATTTCTGTGCTTTGGATTCTCTTCAATCAATCTATTTGCTTCCCCCTCTAAATTCAATCTCAAACAAACTAATTTGTCACACTCACTCCAGTTTGCATGAGTGGCTACTAAATTTAACTTTTCCAAAAACTGTGACAACGAAAGCTCTGAATTTCCCGAGAATTTTGGAATATGATGTGCGAACTTAGGTGTGAAAATATGGAATGATTTTAACATATTATCATTTACCGATGAAGCACTGTTTTGATTTGGCAAAGTGCCAGAAGAAGAATTCAGACATACCGGCGATTTATCTGATATATTTTCCTCATTAGATTTAGCTTTGTGGCTAACATTTTTAATTTTACTTTTAGAATTAACAGAATCCGACTCAGTAGCAATATCAAGCGACAAATTCAAGGAGGAATTTAATTTTTTACTTGAATTTTTACTCATCTTACCGACATTTACTTTTTTGTTTCTAGTAATTGGAGCCATTTTGCATAACAATCAAATATACTCGTATAGTTTAACACAATATGCAATTGCAATGTTCTTAAACAGTATTTACAATAAAACCAGTTTTTATCAAATCAAATGACATAAATATGCAAACAAATCAATTTTTTTTTATCAAATGGCACATATCAAATTCCAAGAACACTCGTTTTTGAGAATACCGAAAACAGAACATGGAACTCTGTTTACTTAAGAAAACACTCATTTTAGCACAACGGTAATTTTTAACCTTCAAAATTTCAATTCTTAAGAAAATTTTTAAAAATTTTAATTCTCTCAGTTCTTCCCCACTCACCGAGAAAAGTAACGGCACCAATTCTGTCGCGAACGTTTTGGTATACTCGACAGAGAAGACAAAGTTTTGAAATCAAACACATTTATTAAACATGAAATAACAAGGCAGTTGATCGAAAACAGTGGAGTACAAGCATTTCTCGCAATAACTCAGAGTTACACTCGGTAGGGTGACCATTAAGAACACCCCTGGAGGAAGAGGAACCAAGAGAATACACATATTTTCTGATACATAAAATAAACACAATATTCCTCATATTATACTTGACATTTATATATCACATTTGTATACTTTGAACATATACGACATTTTCATATAACATCATCAATGACTCGATGCTCACGAGGATTTGACAATTAACACTGATTGGAAGACTAAATATATATAAAACTTTACCTCGTCTCTTTTAAATATAACATTTACAATTCTGTACCATGGGAAAGGATATCAGGATGGACTCTCGGCATAAACTCATCGAGATTCTTGCGCAGAACAAAATCCATAATGGTCGGGAAACTTGACTACACAACATCATGCTGGCGGAATTCGACATCTTGGTTGGTTACGGAGATTGGTTGATTCGTACCTTAGGACACAAGGAGGAGTCAGGCAAATACAAATCGCTGTAAAATGAGCTTTCCCTCTAGCCCTATTAGCGATTCAAGCCGACCAGTGAAAGAACCATTTTCTCTTTTCACAAGACTCATTATTCCATTACTACCAGGCTGATTCATTTAAAAACACGAGTGACTCATCTCTGAACCGAGCACAACTTGTCGAACTATGTTACATATTTTAATCACATCCTTCCACTTTCAAAATTAATCCACCTTTTCTTAAAATTCGCGATCATACGCGAATCAAACACACACGTCTACATTTTTCCACGACTCCTTCCACACTGCTTCCAAAATCCTTTTTCAAACGCGCGCGTGCGCAAAACCTGCAAGTTCCCAACTAGCGACTGAGAAGCGAAAATACAAAACTATTACTATTTTTCTGGAACATAAACACTTTTGCGATTTTAGAGTTCACTTCCCTTAAAAGTCAATGTAATTGAAAACATGTAGAAAAGACATTTACATTTCGAAATTGACACTTTGAATCACACAGAAATAAAACAATACTTTAATATACAATTTTAACACAGAGGTGTGAAAGCCTTATCACACTTCTTTTGAAACAAAGTAGTTTAAATATGAAACAAAAAATGGTTAATTGCAAATAATTTCAATCTGTTATCGTTGCTATTGCTGTTGTTTTTACTTTTTATGGACATATTTTCATGCCAAGATTTGCATTTCCTATTTAAGACAAGCTACGTTTCCTACAGTCAGAACTGTGCATACTCAGGGGAAAAAAACTGGTTAATTGCAAACCATTTAAATCTGTTATCTTTGTTCTTGCTCTTGCTTGTTATTGTTGTCTTTACTTTTTACGGACATAAATTTCATCCCAAGATTTGTACTTCATCCTTAAGACAAACCACCGTTTACAGTGGGAACTACGCATTCTCAGTTGAATAAAATTAAAATAGATATCTGATTTATAATGAATTTGATATGCTACTAAAACAATTACAGTCAGCGTGGACGTCAAATTTTGAGAAAAATAATAAGACGAGAAATGTACAGTTGATGGAAAAGTAAACAACTAGTACGGATTTCACAGTAGAGCAAACTGCTGTAGGGTATTTCGTTACTTTTCAACCCTAGTCACAGTAACTGCACAGCAGAAAAAATATAAATGGGCTAATAATTAGAACACGCGAGTAGCGTTTATGTAATGTTTTAACAGAATGTGTAGAAATTCAGCAAAGCAATTTGTCTAATTGTATGAATGAGAACCAGCATGTGGTAGTATATCCAGATGCTTCCGCAGGTGGCCAGGTAGCTAGCTGTTCACTTTCCTCTTGCAGAACAAACACTCAAATGCTTTATTGCTGACAGATGCAACATAGTTAACAAAGCATTCGTTTACAGTGGGAAAATGAACAAAATGTCAAGGTTCTTTTTATACATTTAAAATAATATTTAACGCTATAGCATTTTCCCTAGAACAGGCCTCGAACCTAAAACCTTTTGGTTTCGAGACAAGAGTTCTTCAAATCTGTACTATTTGAGCTGTGAGAAACCTTTGCATTTTTTATTTTAATTGGCAATCAATACTCTTGGTATTAACGAAAGCTACATATTTATTTTCTTCCCTCATACCCCATTACTTTGATTACTTCCACGCTCTTCATATTTTTGTACATTAGGTGCAGCAACTACGTTCAGTGTACGATGTTTTGCCGATTCGAACTGACGATCACATGATCACGAAACAGTGGTTTAACAAGATATTCAGGCAATGAAATAATCCCCATAGTGTTGTATAAGGGGTTTCTAGAAAAGAGTCAGCACCGGAACAACGTCAAAATAGAAGGTCCCTGAGTATGCACTTTAGTACTATCTATAGAAAAGTGTCTATAGCCGATCGAATAAAGGGGATTGTTATGGGCGCCCATAGGGGAGAGCAATGGGTGTCACATGCGCCCTCCTGGACGTAAAAGATTGCAAAGTGAGGCATCAAGTTAGTTGATATTGTACGATATTATCTTTGAGTACCCCCTTGGAAAATGTTTAGGCGCTCATGGTGATTGCAGCGCTCCAAACGGAGAATTTAAGAAATTAGGAACACGAATTCTGTAAGAAAGCAGCACAGAAGAAAAGTATCAATTACAAAGTTGTGGAACATTGTATAATTCGTAGAAATCGCCCCTAAATTGATTGCAGGACGCGTGTATTTGACTCAATATTCTATAGGTGAATTGCTGTTATATTCAGGATACAATTAACAACACTTGCATGCACATATGAATCTAGTATTGAGCCTGTTTAGAATGCTCTTCGCCATCAATAATGCACATTTGAATTTAAGAAAAATGTTACACACTATAATTACTTATAATTAGTGGTTACACATCTAACAACCGATGGCGTATAATAGGTATCTATTTATTGCTTTCTATATACGCGCATTTTGTGTGTCACTCTTTCGACAATGCTCTATACAATTTTGTAATTAAAATTTTCCTTTTATTACGTTTTGTTTGCGAGTTCGTATTCCTAACTTCTTAAATTCTCAGCTAGAGGTGCTGTAAGCATTTTTGTTCGATTGGGCATGGGCACTTCAACGTGCACACTCATCGATTTTTTATTTCAAAGTTGTTAGGGTGTTTAAAGACTTTATTAGAAACCTTGTATACCTCTGCCTTTTGGATGAACTGCTATGCCATTAAAGCTTGATAAAAAAAATAACCTGGAATTTAGACATATAATTTATGCAAAGCTAAATTGATATGGAAAAATTTAGCCCTCCGCTAAACGATATAGTACATGTATTAAGCACTTTTACTCACTAAAAACTGGAATTTCGTATTTTAAAATCAGAGGTTTGAGGTAAAATCTATTGATTTCTAAATTAAAATTTACCTTCTACTTATGTTTTCTTTTATCTCCATAATAATTGCCTAACCTGTTTCTGTCTTTTTAGATGCTACAGAAGATGGTCTTGAAGTCTGAATCTTTTTATACTTTTAGTACCATGTTTTATACTTATAGTATACCATGGGATAGAACCAATAAAGTAAGATTTTTTTTTTCCTCCCGGGGGTGGAGACAATGCATTAAAAAGTATTTTCAGGCCCTCCAGAATCCCACTCGGTGAATTAGAAGACTGAATCTTTGTAGATTTATAAAATCAACAACGGGACAAAACCTGATCGAGCCAGATTTCTGATTATTCTCCTGGAGATAGAAAATGGAGTCAAAATGTTTTTTCTTTCAGAAACATGTCCGTTATCCCGAAGGATGACAGACTGAAACTTGGCCTACAGATAGTATTGACCACGGGACAGAACATACCCGAGCCAATTTTCGATTAAACGACTAGTTTCGACACGACTGGTCTAGCATTGTTAAACAAAATAAAACTTATTATAAAATAAGATTCGATTTAATATTTTAAGAGGGTTTGTTTTCATGTATTTGACAGGTTTATATGCTTATATTAATTTTTCCCCAAAACCGTGTACTTACTACAGAAAATAAAATGGCAGTATTTTCATTATCATTAATCGAAAGTAGTAGAGTTTATTAATTCCTTTTAAACTCTTATAATCAAGAAAGAACCTTGAGATATTGAGACTAGAGTTACATATACTACGAAAGGGGATATAACTTCTTCATGAATTTTAAAGAGAAACTATTCCTTATATACATTATCCGACACCGAAAATGCAACCCCATGAAAGAGCGAATAGAGTGTGTTGTTAAAAGACACTCTCTCACACAGACAGATATTGTATATGTAAATAAATGATGTTAATTCCAGAAAGATAATGCAATACAGTAATGGCATAGACCTCTTGCGGCAGTAGGACCACCTACAATCAGCAACCCTTCGAGGAACAAATGCAATGACTGTGCGGATAGTTTCCTGAGGTTTGTATGACCATATGCCTTCAATCATCCTCCACAGGTGGTCCTCTGTTTGAGGTAGGGGCAAGTAAGTCAAAAGACGACCAATCACGTCCCATACAAGCCGCATGGGTTGTTGTTGTTGAGACCCAGACCGTCCGACCTTCCAGAAAGGTGTAAGGTAACTGTTTGGACGGCCGGGAAGTGCCACCCAATTTAGACCGGAACCCAGTTGGGGAGGCATCCACAGGGAACGTACCCTCCTTCCTCTACCACCAACCTCTCGGAAGGACTTACGGACCCACATGTTTAACGTGATCGTACTCCGCGTGAACACGGCGGCAATTTTGGCAGTGGCGGGATTCGAACCCGGGACTACCAAGTGTAACTCCCACACGCTAACCACTGGGCTACCGCGCCCTAAGCTGCATGGGTGAAAGATCTGGAGACAGCGGCGGCCAAGGAAGCATCTGGTTACCTCGCAAGGCTTGTTTGCTGATGGCTGTCGTATACGGTCGCGCGTTATCTTGCTGGAAATCAGCATTTTGCAACCGCTGAAGGGTAGGGCAGTGCAACCGGCCGCAGTACCTTGATACCTTAAAAGGCTTGCCTGTTGATTTTTGTAGTGTGGGTTCATGCATTAGTCTGCTGGAAAACAGCATTTTGCAACCTCTGATGGTAGGGCAGTGCAACCGCCGCAGCACCTCATCTATAGATCATTGTGAAGTGATTGTGTCTCTGATACGAACCAGAGGTTATCGGCTATCGATGCCCATGGCACCCCAAACCATGATGCCGCGTTGTCTAGCAATATGGCGCGGATTGAATTTTTTTCTATGTCGCCTCCAGACTCTCCCACTGTGACTGTCATTCCACAAACAGAACCGAGACGCGTCGCTAACCACTACCCTGTTCCATTCAGTCGTCCAAGAAGCTCGGGCCCGACACCATTGCAATCTCTGACGTCGGTGTCTTGTCGTTAATGACAGTTTTCGTAATGGACGGTTTAAGTGCAAGCCACTTTTGGCCAATCGTTGAGAAACTGTTCTTGTTGATATTGGAACATACGATGTACCCTGCAAATTCTGCAGAATGTCGACAGTTGTCGTTTGTGGGGCCGCCACCGCATGCTTTCAAATGCGGCGATCAACACGTGATGACGTACGTCTAGATGGACCTGTATCACTGCGACGAATCACATGTCCTTTCTCAATCCATCTTCTCCAAATCCTTTGCACAGTGGACGCATCTAGAAGTGTTTCAGAGGCGATACACCAGTAAGACCACCCAGCCGTATATAGGCCTAAACTGAATCCTCTCACACGGTCGTCCAAATGCTGAAACAGACTTCGGCGCCATCGTCCAACAACACGTGTCTTCTGAAATGAAAAACAGAACGGAAAACATGTTTCCGTGGGCGACAGACACTAACAACTGTTGGCTCATCTGCCGTTTCCATCCCTTTTATCCAGCGCTCTAATCACGTGACCTACTTACATTTCAGATCATTTGCATACATCGGCCAGCTGCGCTCGCCTCGCAATTTGTATAATTATAAGGCCAAAGCTTCATGGTATTGCATTTTCTATGTCGGGTAGTGTATGTTAGGAAAAATTCGAATTTTCAACACAGAATCTTCAATCATGTGTAGTTATGTACAGAAAGTTATGTGCGTAAGCAATGTAAGTGCTTCATTTGCACGATGTTATTAATTTTGATGATGCAATGTGAAATTTCAAAGTAAAATTGAAAAAAAATAATAAAATTGAATTGGTCATGTAGGATTGTTTGATCTTTTAAATTTTGACTATAGCATACTTTTATTACACACACAAAATAAATCTGAAATGAGCAGCACATGGCATTCCAACTGACTGAAATTCAGTTTTTCTTATTTTTTATTCTCTCTATGTATTAATTAGTTTTATCATACAATATAAAACATGGAATGGGTGCTTTACATTGAATATGCAGTTTGGAAGTTTTTAATTTTCATTTGGCGACTCACCTCATTTTAAAATTTCGCCAGTTCGCCAAAATGAAAATAAAAAGTCGGCGGTGGCCCCATTTTGACGGAGCCGAAATGGTTTTGCATGAATGATATTTTGTAAAATAAAATGCCAGTAAAGTTCAATAAGTTTATTCGATTTTTCAGACTCATTTGTTTCTCTTACAGGTATTCATAGAGCTACAAAGGACTCATTTATGGCTAGCTATCACCTTTAGTTTTCGCTCCGATTTCATATAGATACTCCGACTACAGACTTCACGTCAAAGTATCAAATTATTTTGCCCACTTACTTGGCGGTATATAAATTAAACTTGTAGAATATATCCGACGAAATTGTACATTCAAATTAATCTATAGACTTGACATGAGGCACATAAATAAGCACTTGAATATGTATATTTCCGTCTATTCTGTTCGCACTTTACCAATCATTAAACATCTTTAGAATCCAAGTTCACTAAAAAAAACCTCTTAATCCTTTTAAACAAAATAAAATATTCCGTGCTTGAGCCCTAACACTTCACCAAGAATTAAGTAAACAGATTGATCTGCGCCATACTTGACATTTTAAATATTACAGCTTTTCCCACCCATTGGAAAAACAGGATAAAAATACTACTAAAATATCGAAATTATAATCATTAAACTTCGAAAACTAAGAGGTCGTTCCACAATCCAATTATATACACTTGTAAGGAGTTCAAAGAGCTAGGATACAAAATTATTTCTTATTGTGCATAGCTAGCACTTTTAGTTTTGAGATGTATAAGCATTACAAACTTGAAAACCGAAAATTTTTTTATCTTCTTCAATTTAACAATACATTTGCTTGAAAACAATAAGAGCTTTTTTTCTAAAATAAATATAGATTTAAAAAGTAAATTTCCTATTGTATAATCTTGTCATTCACTATTTATATCTGAATTTTTTAGTGTCGAAGATATTTCCTGTGAAAGTAAGAAAACAGAAAAAAAAACCACTTGCTCAGACAGATACTATTTTAGGTCCCCCCCCCCCCCCCCCAGAAAATATTCGAAATATTAAAATTACCTTTATATATTCATAATCTGGACCGTATTTTCTAAAAAAAAATATTTAAATTTTTATCTATTAAGTTAGGACGTATAAACGTCCGAAGTGTTTATATTTTTCGTAACGCTCCGACTTCCGCCACAGAAATCCCAAGCATAAATGTTATTCACGTCAAAACTGAAATATCTTGATAACAGATTTTCGAAGATTATGATTAATGATTTATTCAGATTTTTGCGGTCCAATCGAAGAAAGGATCCAGTTTCTATTTTCCAAAATAGTACCAAAATCTTGCAGCAACAGATGTTGCCGGGCCTGAACCAGGAACCTGGTGCTTACAAGACCGACATTATAAGATTAGAGCAAAAGCTAGCTTCGACTCCGAACTTATAATTCGGGTATCATAGCATCTTCGATCGATGTCTTTTGGCAGGAGTAGAGTCGTCTGCAGCCACACACTCCCCCACCTGAAGAGAAGCCCCGGTCGAATTTCGGCGAGGAGGGGGAGTCACCCAGAAAACCCCCGCGCCTCCCCATTCGAAACTCAGTCGAGGGGCTGAATGGCCGGGAGGCGTGTCGTACCTCGGGCGTGAGGTGTTCCCATCTCGTGTTGAGAGGTGAGATCGTTGGAGAGAGAAGGTTGCGTGTTTCAAACGTCCAGTCATCATTGTAGCGACGGATGTTGCCGGGCCCGAATCAGGGACCTGGTGATTACAAGACCGACATTATAAGATTAAAGCAAAAGCTAGCTTCGACTCCGAACTTATAATTCGGATATCCTAGTATCTTCGATCGATGTCTTTCGGCAGGAGCAGAGTCGTCTGCTGCCACAATCTAATCATTAGCAGGGTAATGCATAAGTAACACAACTATCAATTGTAATGAAATTTCGTTCCACAGTTTATGGGCTAAAGTGGATATATACATTTCTGAGACAGACACACACGCAGCAATGTCAACCAACAAATAGTTTATTCATATCCTAGAGTGGTCAAGACGTGTAAAACATCAACTTTTCCAAATACGCCATCATGAATTAATTATAAAGAAGATTATTTGTAAATGCAATAACGCGACAAACAAGAAGTGTCCTTGTTAAAATAAAGTACTGTATGTTATACAATTTTGCTACATCCTAGTTATTACTTAGATGAATAATTTAACAGTAACTGCGTAGCATTTCAGCCATTTCTAAAAAGAATCTCATTTATATTTTAAACATAAAATAGGCAATGAATGATTTAAAATTAAATGTAACTCCAATAAAAATTTCTATAATTCTATTTCAAGCCCAGTTTTACGGATATAGATAGATCTTTTATTCAAATAAGTTTTTTCTTGCCACTCATTTATGATCAATTAATTAAAATGTATGGAAACACGCCAATTGAGCAAGGACTTTTAAACGAAATTATAAAGACATCCAAATTTGGTAAATTAAAAGATTCTTAATAATAACACCATTTATGACGTACTTAAAATTACAAACCAATAACGCTGTCAGACGTCAACTATGTCCTTCATCAGTGGCAATGTGCATTGTTTAAGATGTGACGAACATGAGCTCTATTACACAGCCCACAAGCGTAACACCATATTTACATATTGATCTTTTTAAATTCAATACATTTAAAAACATTTAAATTACAAAATACATAAATAACAGTAAATCATAAAATACAGGACAAGCAATAAACGAGTCATCAAAAGACGTCATTGCCAGTGATGAAGAACGTAGTGACGCCCGAAAACGCTCTGGACTTGTAATTTTAAGTACTCCATAAATGATGTTATTATTAAAGACTTTTTACCAAATTTGGTTGTTTTTATTATTTCGTTTCAAATTTAATCTCATGATTTTCATATATTAATTATTAGCGGGCTCATACATTGCCTACATCAATTAGTTTCAACATCGCATTTCAACAAACCTTTAGCTCACATTTTATTTTCTTACTATTTGAACTTGTTCGTGACTAATAAATAAAACAATCCTGTCGAAGAACAAACCCTTACAGCCATTATTATATATGGTTCAAGAAGGTTTGAAACGAATTTACATCAGTTGAGTTTCATATGTTAGAAAAGCCGAAAAAAAAAACCGTTATGCATATTAAGAGTTATTCCATTATTTCTAAAGAACACTCATGCAACACGTTCCCATTCTCCACTATTTGACAAACTGTTAAACCCGCATTAAGTTTCGCAATGAATGTAATAGTTTGCTTCAGGCTTACAGGATTCTTCCATTGTACTCAGCACTGATAACTGGGGTAGAAATATGCAAATAAAAAACCTCAAAGAAACTGTTACTGACTTTATGTAATGTTAGAACTGTCGATTGCTTATTACAGTATTAATTGACAGGTTTTGATTTAGAAGCCAATTTAAAATGTAATTTAAATTAGTCTTGCATATTCAAACAATTGATATGTAATTAATATTTCAAGAAGGGCATTGCTAATGACGGATTGCTAAATAAAATGTCGTTGGAAAGTTGTATTACGATCTTCTGCTGATTAAAATCAAATCACACTGTTACTTTCCTTATATACAATAATGTATAAGGAAAATATTGTAACGGGGGTCGAAAGTTCGAATTCGAGATTTCGACGGGAGAGCACGTTTCAAGCATCCCTGATCACGAATCGAACATTTTTGAAGTGATGTCTGTGTGTGTGTGTGTGTGTGTGTGTGTGTGTGTGTGTGTGTGCGTGTGTATGTCAGTGAGTCTGTGGAGACGATAACTGACGAACGAATGGACCGAATCGAGCGAAATTTGGTACACAAATTACAATTCGTAAACACTGGAAGCCTATTGTTTTTATACGCAATCGAATGTAAAGAATCCCCCTAAATTTTCGAGTGAAATTTTGAAAAAATCGTCAAAAAATCAAAACCTCTAATAAAGTTATGCAAATAGACATTTCTTATGTAATTTTTTATTAGAAAACGATTGACATAAATTTTAGAACGCTAACATGAACCATTCTCGAGATATAGCACATTTTTCAAAAAATTATCGAAAAGTCATATAAAAAAAGATATTTCCTATTGAGAAACATGTTCACTTTTCATATGTAATACCATGCAATAAATTAGGTGACATCATTCTCGTGGATCTAGCTCGTTCCATGCATGAAAAAAGATACTTTGAGTAAAACTTTTGTATTTGAACGCCAATAGTTATATATCTGCTGTAAGAATAACTTATTTCTCCGTCCACAACGCTTGGCGAGATTTTTAATGAGGAATTTGGTGGAATGTCGCAAACTTGGCGACTTTTTAAATGTCGCTAAATTAACGAAACACTCGACAAATGGATAAAAATTACGCTAAATCAATGAAAATGACGACTTATTGACGAAAATTCAATATCTTGGAAAGAATATAAATATCTACTATAAAAATAATCTATTTTTCTGCTGTAAAAGTAGTAAATTCATTGCATTATATAAGGAATGCCATGTGCTGCCCACATCAGATTTTTTTTTTTTAAACACAAAAGCTAAAAACAAGCACGTGCATTTTTCATTGAAAATGCACTGTATGTACTGCACAGTTTGTAATTTTTTTTCTCAGACACAGGGGTATTTACTTTCTCATACTATATGACTACTCGTTGTATCCCGAAAGTATTCAGATAGACAATTTCATAATTTAAATACATTTCAAATACCTTAGGAACTATGACCATGTCTACACCACAGTATGTGTGGGCACAGTTACAAAAGAAAGAATCCCTATGAGATTTAACGTGAAGATGAATTTAAATTTTATGCAAAAAAATAAAAGTACAAATTGATAGAATAAATTTCGATTTTAAGATTTTCTAGCATTATTTTCCAACCCATAAACTATTTTTGCTTATTTCTCAATAGATTGCACTGCTTATTAATTTATAGTACTATAATTTATATTTTCCATATACGATAATGTGTACACAATACATGAAATGTCTACATAATACATAAAATGTATTATGTAGACATGACAATCCATGTCAAGTGCATGGTTTTCATGCAATAAATATGTAATAATAAGTTATAATAAAATGTACCGTTAATGGAAATATTCCATCTATAAAATTGTGCTTAAATTTGGAATAAAATTCTGTTCTGGTTTTCTGGTTTCTTCTGTTCGCACCAGCTCAGGAATGCATGATTTGGTGTTTCATACATAACGAACAAAACGTATAGAGAATAGCTTTTAGAACTTAACTCGTTTGTTGATCGAGAACTCCCTGTATACAGGGTTCGCAGTAAAGTCCTTAGGCACAGCAACATTTTTTTAGGAAAATTCCATTTGCGTACATGTTAGAGATTGCAGCATCCCCTAGAGGACAATTAAAAAGGTAGGATAACAAACGCGTCAGCAAAGCAATATAGAAGAAAAATGTCATTACAAAGATATAGAGATGAAGAGATTGCAGCGTCCCCTAGAGGACAATTAAAAAGGTAGGATAACAAACGCGTCAGCAAAGCAATATAGAAGAAAAATGTCATTACAAAGATATAGAGATGAAGAGATTGCAGCGTCCCCTAGAGGACAATTAAAAAGGTAGGATAGCAATATAGAAGAAAAATGTCATTACAAAGATGTAGAAAAGAGTCTAATAAGTAGGAATAGACAATACAGTTGTTACAGAAGGCGTTTTTACTTTCCCTACAATACATGGTAATATATAGGGAAAGTATTGGAATCATGCCGAAAATCGCAACTCGAGTTTTCGACAGATCTACACGTTTCGAGACCTCAAGAACACGAAAAAAAACTATTTTTAGCGTGACGTCTGTCTGTGTGTCTGTCTGTCTGTGTGTCTGTTTGTCTGTGTGTCTGTCTGTCCGTGCAGATTTTGCATCCACTCTAACTAAAACACTAATTTACCAAATTTCATAAATTTTGTAGGTAAGTCACTTGTGGGTGAATCTGGTGCTGATTAGTTTTGTGTACGATTCGGGATAAAAGAACCCGCCTTTCTTTGCGAAATGGTCCGCAAAAGCCTGTATTCACTCTTGCTGAAAAACTAATGGACTGGATTTCACAAAATTCAGTAGATAAGTCGCTTGTGGGTCACCCTAGTGCTGATTAGATTTTGGTACGTTGAAAAAAAAATAACCTGCTTTTTCTTCCAAAATGGTCCGCAAAAATCGTCAAAATCTAAAATAAAAACTGCGTATGCCCAAATATATCCATTAAATTCTTGTTTTATACGTAATTTTTAACGAAGAAAAGAATAAGACCAACCCCATTACACTAGAACTAGCCGTTCTCGAGATACTTTAGTTTTGTCGTATTTTCTATACGCCAACTTTGAAAATAAGTCCAGTTACCAAATGAGAACGAAAATTGAATTAAAAGTGAATTAAATTGAATTAAAAGTGAATTAAATTGAATTAAAATAAAGAGAACGTGACTATAAGTCTGTAGGGAAAGTCCAGTGTTGCCCACATCAGATTTTTTTTATTCACTAAGGTTATAGGTGAATTGTCATATTCAGGAGTGTTGCAATGAACAACACTTGCATGCATAGCAATCTAGTGAAGAGCCGTCAGATGAATATAATGCCCCTGGAAGTTAAGGGGTTAAAACTTCATATTAAGAAAACGCCAATATCGTTTGAAAAAATAATTCAGGTGGTACTGGGATAAGATAAGCAGTCCTGCATTGTATGCATTTCTATGTCGAAAAGCCTAAAATATTTATTTAAACTGTCAATTTTATAAAAAATAAATTGTAATTTCTTATTACAATAATAATTATTACCGCAATGCAAAGCAGAGCTGAAACAATAAAGAATATTCCTATGTATTCAAAATTATTTTACCTTTCAATTTATTTTTATCTCCACATATTTTGTACGCTATCCTACAACTATTAAAACCTACTGGTTAATTATATTCATCATTAGGCAGCCCCCATAATTTAAAAATAATCAAAAATACATATGTTAAATACTACTTCTTCCTATCGTGTCCACTAACAATAACAGCTACTTAACAATAACAGCTACTTAGATATAATTTTCAAAGCATTATGGTACTTTCAAGCGTTTTATCCATAGGAGTTTTATTTCCATTTTAACTCAATGATAACGCCATTGGTATTATTTGCATACACTCGAGAATGGTTAGGCAACGTTTGGCAGTATTGTGGCGTGGTTGCGTAATTAGCAACTATTATTTACCTTCTGTATCCTCGTTTCGTTTGTTAGTGTCTATTCCTACTCTTTAGACAAAGCTCTACAACTTTATAATTAGCTTTGTTAGCCCTTCTCATTTTGTTGTCGATTTCGTTATCCTGACTTTTTACATTCTCCACTAGGTGCGCTGCAATAACTTTTTCGATAAGACAGGGTCACTTTACTATAGATAGACCTGACATGTAAGCTCACTGTTCCTTATAAAGTTACTGGGTATATAATGACATTTCTAGGAATCCTGAGTGTGTCCGATAATAGGCGATTTACAAAACAATCACCGAATATTAATATTTCAGTAAGTACTTGAGATAAAATGTCTAGTAGTAAAATAAGCCCAGAGAGAAAGAACTCACCTGTTCCCGCGAGAGCTGAGAAGCAGCATCCTGAAGTACAAAATCAAGCAGTAGCTTCGGGACTTTGGCTTCCCGGGATTTATTCAGGATCATCTTCGTCTTGAGTGACACGGGCTTCACGACTGTCGGGGTGGAAAGGAACACTACGTGAGTGCTTGTAAATGAGTAATGCATCAGAAATATATATGGTAATAATATTTTAATTCCCACCAATGTAGAAATCACCCTCATTTCTATTAACCTTTTATCATGCATTATAAGACATTTGCAAGCATGTCATTGAAAGTTCAGGGGCATCAACAGTCCGTAATGGGGAGTTAGGTTCCTATATAATATATATATATATATATATATATATATATATATATATATATATATATATATATATAATATATATATATATATATATATATATATAAATATATATATATATATATATATATATATATATATATATATATATATATATATATATATATATATATATATATATATATATATTATATATATATATATAATATATATATATATATATAATATATATATATATATATATATATATATATATATATATATATATATATATATATATATATATATATATATATATATGATTTAAAATGAAAAAATAAAATATATAGGTGGAATGATTGTGTTTACAGGGTTGCAGAAAGGTCAAGGGGGATTGCGACCCCTATTTCCTGGTTAGAAGCTAGCTTTGACTTCATGAAAACGCTCCCAGAGACTCTGCACGCCCGAAACAACAATCGATCATGCCAATGGGGAAAAAATGGCCGAATCCCAGACAACATAAAAATGATCAAAATAACAAAAATTGGAAATTTTACTAACCAGCAAGACGAGAATCATGGAAGAGTTGCATAAAGCGTATAAACTTCGAATAGGAAAGCATACATAAAAAAGTCGCGTCTAACTTATAGAGCCATCTGGATGTGTATATATATATGTATATATATGTGTATATATATATATATATATATATATATATATATATATATATATATAAATTAAAATAACAAAAACTAAAGTGCAAGAGTGTGAATCAGTAACCACAGTATCTAACCGCGAGCAAAATAAAAGCGTGTGTGAAAAGCAAAAAGCAACGAGGAAGGGCCGAAAAAGCAGAGCACGGAGAGGCCAGGACAAGGAAAATATATTAAAAAATAGTATATCTGCCAGAAACGTCTTCAGGGGCACATTCTAGACAGATATACTAAAATCCGTTGTTTCTATGATTGCATAAAAACACGTGGTTAAAATATTATGCAATCTGTGCCCAACAACGGAATAACAGAAAAAAACCAAATAGGATAAATTCAATTATATAACATATATATATATATATATATATATATATATATATATATATAATCGTAATATTACTTGAATTGTATTTTTATTTTTTTATTTTTACATAATTCTAATTATTACATATTTCAAATATATATATTTATATTGGAAAGAAGTAATAATAAAAATAATTAATTCAAGTAATCGTGAAATATTAGCATCACCATAGAAGCAAACCCACTGTCATAATGCCGATAATAGAAAAGATCAGCAGCGGCGCAAATTCAGATATTAAAAGGAATTAAATTCATCTTCAAGTCTGAGTATTTAATTCTAATTGACCCAAACAAATGCCTGTTTCAGATGGGACAATAGTACATTACTATAAATGTCCAAGCTTAGACAATAGGCAACAAAAGATGATTGAAGATAAGAAACATTAGGAAAATTTGTATTACCATGTGGCAGGAACCCTTCTTCTTTCACCACGTGGATATGCGACTAACTTCAACGGTGTAATATCTAGAAGCACCGGAATGAACATGACGAAATACAACCTAGGAGGCAGTACGAACGTTCAAAGGGACACTCTTAGATCCGCCCAGTGAGTCAGAGCAGGAGATAGGACTATTACCCGTATAAGCAAAATAGAATATGAACATGAACCAAAGATAAAAATTCCTACTAAACAAGAGATTCATAGAAGAAATGGATAAACGAACATGCCACTATACACCATTATAAGAGCGCTCAAATCGTAGTTTTAAACTGGCTAAAGTTACAATTTTTTAGCGAAAATAAAATTGAAAACATTATTATTAATGCATTTTATTTTCAGATGTTTTTGATTTTTCTAATTTTTCAGCTTATTTTATTATTTTTCATTTTTATTTATTTATATAATTAATAAATAATTATAATCTTCATATATATATATATATATATATATATATATATATATATATATATATATATATGCATATATATAATATATATATATATATATATGCATATATATAATATATATATATATATATATATATATATATATATTTATATATATATATATATATATATATATATATTTATATATATATATATATATATATATATATATATACATACAATATACATACATTATATACAGAATGTCCCAAAAACATAGACCTCGGCTTTTATTCCTTAAATATTGATCTTGGCATATATAATAAATTACAAACTTGCATAAATAAAGGTAATGAATTTTATGAAATCTTAAAATTTTCAAGGGAATTAAATTTTAAGAAATACAGAATTTAAATTTTTATACGGCCCCCGTACAAAAACATTTCCAATGAGTAAAATGTGCCCCATGCACTAATAAGGTGATGTACAAAATTTCAGCATTTTATCATAAAAAGTCCCAGAGATATGAAAAGACAAAAATACTGACTTAAACCACTTTTCGATGCATCGACATGGGTTGGTTCTCAGAGGGAAGAAATCATGTCAGCAGATCGCATTTCAGGGGTCATACACAAATTACGAAAGAAAACAATGTGCACATAAATAAATAATAATTTTATTATTTATTGGTACAAAAGTATCTACATTGTGTAGAAATAATAACTTTACACAAAGATTACAAAGCTTGTTCAAAATGCTTTCCATACATGCCAAAGATCTTTTAAAGATAAGAGGCCGATATCATTTGCCTATAATGCATTTCTGTGTTGCGTCATTTGCACTCTTACTGTAAATATTTACATTTTAATTTGTGATTAATCCCTCACCAACTTTGTTTAAACATATCTCTGGGACTTTTTATGATAAAATGCTGAAATTTTGTACATCACCTTATTAGTGTATGGGACATATTTTACTCATTGGAAATGTTTTTGTACGTGGGCCGTATAAAAATTTAAATTTTGTATTTCTTCAAATTTAATGTCCTGAAAATTTTTATCGATTTTACAAAATTCTGTATTTTCTTACGCAACTTTGTAATTTATTATATATGTCTAAGATCAGTATTTAAAGAATAAAAGCCGAGGTCAATGTTTTTGGGACACTCTGTATATATATATATGTATGTATGTATTACAGAAATAATGTTCATATATATATATATATATGAACATTATTTCTGTAATATACTTTACAGTAGTGTACACAGAAACGTAGAATCAGCATTAATAAAACATGTATGGCCCTTGATAACGTACATGGTTTCAGAAATGCTTTTCATATTCATTTTATTCCTTTCATATTCACTAGATTCCATTTATTCCATTTCCAATCTTCTTGGGAGCTATAAAAGGCCTAGCTCATCGTGCTACACTTGGCTTCTGATTTACAAAATTTTTTTTACCTTTACCTTCAGTTTACAAGCAATTTACTTTGGTATTTCTCGGGTATATATATATTACAAGTAATCATAAACATCATCAATTATATATATATATATATATATATATATATATATATATATATATATATATATATATATATATATATATTATATATATATATATATATATATATATATATATATAGAGAGAGAGAGAGAGAGAGAGAAAATTAACGCTTTGGCAGACGATAATTAGCTGAATATTTCAGAATTAAAGCTGGAATTTTCATAAACACCTGTAATTGCGGCTTTTCTGATAGTTTGCCGAAATGATAAAAAAAATAGTTGAAAAAATATGAGCGAATGTTGCAGAATATTTCGCGAATGTTTTTCTTCAGGCCATGAGCTCATCTTAAATTTTAATACTCCCCATGCATTACTGTCTCACGCCATTTTGAGCGTCTAGTCTGAACGGCTTCTCACTTTTCATTTCCATCTGCAATAACCCCTTACGATCGTCGTCATTAAATAATCCTTTTGAAATATGCTAATCTCATAAAATGTCTCATCATTCTATCTAATTTGTCAAAGCCATTGTTTGAAAGCCCATAAAAACATGCCTGAGAAACCGCTTCACAATCTTGCAACTTTTCACAGACTAATGATTTACAAGCTTGTAGAATAATATTCCCCTCTGAAACCAGCGATGTGTATCGCGATTGCTGTCAGATAGAAATTAAAATCAAAGAATCGGTGCGTTATATTTATTTATATTTTGCACAAGCGCATCAAATTAAAAAAAAAATCGTATTAGAGTCATACTGAACTAGCCATATCACCTACATACATAATAAGAGTTCTGAATATCCAAAACCGCTTCAAATTTAAGCTTAAAAATATCGCACATTTTTCAGTTCTGTTCATATGAAAATTGCGGTATGTGAAACAATAATTTGTCCCCGATCACCGTGCGATATACCATTTTCTTTCAAAGTTTTCAGGCAAATCAGTTATTTATAGAATTATTTATCAATTATCTGATTTAAAGAATAACCAACAAACGGTTTCTGTATTTGAAATGTAACCCTGCTTCCAACAGTGAAATAAATACATGAAGATAGACAGACAAAAGGACGAGTGAATGCCTGAATTTCAAGTGGGATCATATCAAGGCTACTAATCAAAATTTCGTGAAATTCGGAACAACTGTTTTTACGTGATGATAAGACAAAAATACTAACAGATGAGAAAAAGAAATAATTAAAAAACATATTGTGCAAAGGATAAGAAAAACTTCAGCAACGTATTCAACTACAAATAAAATAAAAATGCAGCATACTGTTGTTTCTAGAGTACATAGAATCCCCTTCGTCAGTGTTAGCGAACGAACAAACCCGAAGTCAAAAAGATGGAATGGGTAAAAATAGAATGAACTTGGGTATATATACCCAAGTCGTGGATTGAAAGTCCACCTAAGAGAGCCAATTAAAAAGCAGAACGTAGAAAATTTCAGCCAATTTGAAACAGAAACTAGCACGCAATTTTAAATTATTTTTATTTTATTTAGTTACATGCATCCGTATTTGAGAACGCAGAAAATAAATTACAAAATCAAGAAGTAGTAAACTTACTAAAATCAAAATCTTCACCATTGATGCTGAATGTGGCCAAACCTTTGCGTAGAAGTGTCTAAAAAGTAAAGAAAAAAAATTGAAACAACATGAAAGGAAAGGCAAAATATTACTAATATACACAGTATTATTTTGTATTACGCATAATATATCTTGAATTACACAACTTTTGCATGTAATTAAGATGTGATAAAATATATTAAAATCCATATAAAATGTAAGGAAATTAAAAATAGAGAATTTTATGCTATATTAAAAAAGAAAAATCTAAATATGAGTTCTCTCCGCTTCCTTCAGATCAAAGGCCAGCACATTATTATTTACGGAGATAGCTCGAATATAAAATGCATACCACAAAGCCAGCTAAGTCCATTAAATCACGAAAAGTTATTAAATAGAATATGCAGCAATATTAAAAGATGTCTTAGGTAATGTTAGCATTTCAATTTCTTAACAATGCTTGCAATTATCTGGATGAGAATGGAAGGCAATTTGAACGCTTGCATAAATGCATATTTTTTCTTTATTATAAAATTTCAAAATTAAATTTATAAAAACAAATATAAAAGTCATTAACAATCAAAGTGTGCATGCATTTATGGAACACCCTGTATTTGGATTTTGACCAAACACACATGAATTGCAATATGAATTGTAACTGCATTTCGCCGGCGCCATGCATTTACTTGGCAAAGATTTTGGTTTTCGGTAAAATATTTGATTACTATTGTTTGCTGGATGAAATGTTGGAGCAACTGCTTTACGAACGGTTTGCTGTACGAAATGACTGTCGTTTAATAAGGCCTCTTCTTTAATTTGTAGTTAACTTGTAAATAATTTTTATACGATAAACGGGTGTCACTTTTCAAGGAATAAATTGCTGGTAGCATATTTGTGAAAAACGAGTGCAGCAAGAATGACATTTCAAACTCATTTAGATATCATTAATAAAGCATAATTAGTAAACAGAATTTTAAATATAAGTTTTAAATAATACACAAATAGATAATTATACACAAATAGTAATTTCGGTATATTAGTAATATCAAAAATTAATTATAATTGCGCATAAATGAAAAATTATAAAAAAAAATTATAATGTAAATTCAAAATGATAAAAGTATTTTAAAAATACCTTCCATCCGTCGGTGTTCAACTGAGCTTTCACCAATGTATTCGTCGGGCATTTTGGGTTCCAGTATACAGACAGTGATTCAACTTTTAAAAGCTAGAAATAATTTACACAAATGTTATAATTCTTTACAAATGAGTATTAAAACATATATTTATTATTATTAGGATGCAGTGAATTAATTTATTATTTTACTAGTCAGAATAATGTTACATAAGGAAAACAAGCTGAGTAGCAAGCGTAGTTCCGTTCCTATGCCGCATTAAAACAAAATTTTATATTGTGCTTTTATGTCTGTTGCTGTGCTCGCCTGTACTGTCTTGATTGTTGTATTAATAAATTTAAATTTAAATTTAAAAATCAGAAACATAAAATAATTGGAATTGATTAGGAAATTCATAGATGAAAATTAAAAAAAAGTAAGTAGAAGTTATAGTCACAACCTCAATGAATATCTATAATATTTATATATGTGCATCCACAATCATCGTAACTGATCTACAATAAAAGTATTCCATTAATAACAGCATAAAATGCTGATAAAAATATCAACTGATAAGTGATGACTCGTGAGCTGAAGCTGGTGACGCAGGATAAGCGCTGCTTCACCTAAAATTATCGGCTGAATGGGTTATTTTTTTTATTATTTGGCGAATTTTTCTGACTCATTTGGTTATTTTTAGATAATATTTGACAACACTTGTGCCGGTAGTGTGATGTCTTTTGATGATGTCCGTTATCGGAAGAGGAGGGGGGATCCCGCCGTTAAATCAAATTCCCCCATTCCTGAAGTCAGGAACCGCCACTGCAACTAATTTAAAAGTCAACAACTAGCTCTCTGTGCTAAACTAGAAAGGTAAAGCAACCCAACCACATAAATGTAAGAACGCGTCTGTTTTTTGTTGGTGGGATTATACTGGTTTTCCATATTGACGAAAAGGTTTTTCTTTTTTTGCCTTTAAATCAGTTGATACTTTTTTATCACTTTTTTTTTGCCCTGTTATTAACGAAGTATATTACAATGCAGATTAATTTCGACAGTAGTTAGAAAAAAAAAAAAAAACTCATAAATTGTATTTTTTTTTTTTTTTTTTTTTTTTTTGCAAAATCACAAAGATTGCAATAAAATAAGATATTTTAAAGATAAAATAGTTGAAATAAGTCATTTAAAATCAAAGGAAATATAAAACGTAATGTTTAATATACGTTAATGAAAGAGTAAAATTTATATATTTTTTCTTTATCTGGAAACAATTTACAAAATTAATTAGTGTAAAACCCCACATGGTTCTTGCATTTTATCAATGATGTCATTCACTTTTAACTATCAAGTACAAATCAAATGGCTATTTACTTAATCATATTCCTGATATAATTAAGTAAATTGTCTCTGATTTAATTTTTGCTTACAATCAAGACTCGTGCAAATTGACACAGTCCTATTAAATTTCTCGTTCAATTTACTAGAGATTTTGTGCCCTCAGTCTCACATACCTACACACAGAAGATACATTATTCAAAATATCAGCTATCAGTTCTTGTTAAAAAGTACACAAAACATGTAAATACATCAAAAGCCGAGAGTCACAATTTTGATCGAATCACAATAATTTCCTTTATATATATACTATATATTGTTATAAGAGTCATCAATTATAATCTTAGTAGAGGAAGCTGGTGAGAGTAAATATATCCTTTCTCAATAGCAAAAGGAAAAAAAAGTACTAGCTACAGCAACTGACAAAAGATTACAAAACTTTTCGATATATGCAAGCACCGGTTCTGTAGCATCAAATGATTTAAAATTTTTCCTGATGGATTAGAATAAAATGTCATGTGTTTGTTCTCTTTCATTTTAGTTACAGCTAGATTTGAATGCCTTTTTCATGCCATTTTGAAGTAAAAAATCTGATGTGGGCAGCACATGACTTTTCTCATATAATGCAATGAATTTACTACTTTTACGGTAAAGAAAAATAGATTATTTTTATAGTAGATATTTATATTCTTTCCAAGATATTGAATTTTCGTCAATGAGTCATCATTTTCATAAATGGAACAAGCTAGATCCACGAGAATGATGTCACCAAATTCAATGCATGGTATTACATATGAAAAGTGAACAGGTTTCTTAATAGGAATTTTTTATTTTATTTTATATGACTTTTTGATAATTTTTTGAAAAATGTGCAATATCTCAAGAACAGTTTATGTTAGCGTTCTAAAATTTATGTCAATCGTTTTCTAATGAAAAATTATATAAGAAATGTCCATTTGCGTAACTTTATTAGAGGTTTTGATTTTTTGACGATTTTTTCAATATTTCACTCGAAAATTTAGGGGGGTTCTGAACATTCGATTGCGTATAAAAACAATAGGTTTCCAGTGTTTACGGATTTTTGTTTTTTTTTTGTGTTTTTTTTTTTGTAATTTTTGTACCAAATTTCGTTTGAATCGTTCCATTCGTTTGTCAGTTATCGTCTCCACAGACTCACTGATACACACACACACACACACACACACACACATACACACACACAGACATCACTTCAAAAATGTTCGATTCGTGATCAAGGATGCTTGAAACGTGCTCTCCCGTCGAAAACTCGAATTCGAATTTTCGACCCTGTCACAATACTTTCCTTATACATTATTGTACGTATATAAGGAAAGTAAAAAATTATTTTTTTGTTTTTTCGTAGCGAATTAGCACATTACGTGGTTTGGATGTTTGTTTTTATTTCATACTTCGTATAAATTTGAGACAAGCGTACCTCTTAAGTGCCTCAAGCCATTCGCATACATTCATTTAGCTATAAGTATAATGTTGTATAACGAGTTCCAAATATACTTTGATTAAATACATTTATTGGTTTTTAAATATTGATGCACAAATACCGAAATGGAGGGCGCAGCGAATAGGAAGTAGAGCCGATTAGTAAAAGAAAGATAATGTTTCAACAATAAAGTTGTACATTACAAACAGAAGCACATGCACGGGTCAAAATTTCAGACTTTTACCAGGTCCGATCTGATAATACCAGTGCTCGAACCTCATCCGAATCGGAAGAATGGTTCAAATGTAGAACCCGAGCCGGATTAGTCAAAAGACTTATAAGTGCCAGTCCAGTTCGCAAATAAGTACAAGGTTTAATTTTTACTTTTATTTTACATCTTCACATCAGCAAAAATAATTAAATTCCATTTATAAATTCTTCAAACTTTGGACACATCCTGTCTGGCTTGACCCGAATTTTTAGAGACCAGGCCCGGCCCGATCCAGCTCCCGCCTCGGGCCATACCTAAGTCCGCTGGCCACGCCCGAGACCTGCAGATCAAGTCCTACAGAGCATCCCATTTTTATTTCTTTAAAATCAACCTATCGTTTTGTTATAACCTTTCCCAATTCTTTTAATTCTAATTCTTTTAAGAACAAGTCCACTCTCGGAGGATTGCATCTTGTCGTGTATTCACTGTTTCCGAGTTGACCGGGACAATCCACAATTGAAAATTGACAGGCAGCCAGAGCGATAACCATCGAAATCGTGTGACACCAATTTGAAACAGAAAGGGAAAATTGAATGAACGCGAGTCCCGCCGTCCACTCTGGACAGAACAAACAGGCCGAGACAAATATCAAAATCTCGAACTTATGAGGTCTGTGGGAAAATAGATAGGAGTGTGGTTAATAAGTACTTGTGGATAAATCCGGATTACTTCAGTATGGAAAACAGTCGTCTGGGCGTGTTCTTCTGTCCATACAATAGTCAAAAGAGAAACAAGGGAATATGTGCTTATACACTGGGTAAATTAATATCTTTAAAATTGAGATGAACTATCAAAAATACCCTTCCTTGCACGAGATAAAAATCTGATGTGGGCAACACATGACTTTCCTTATATAATGCAATGAATTTGCTATGTTTACAATAAAAAAAAAATGTTTTCTTACAGAAGTTATTTATATTCTTTCCAAGAAAGTGAATTTTCGTCAATTAGTCGTCATTTTCACTGATTTAGTGTCATTTCTATCCATTTGGCGAGATTTCCGTTAATTTGATAACATTTTAAAAAGTCGCCAAGTTGCCGACATTCCGCCAAATTTGGCACCAAAATCTCGCCAAGCGTTATGGACGGAGAAATAAGTTATTCTTATATCAGATAAATAGCTATTGGCGTTCAAATACAAAAGTATTACTCAAAGCATCTTTTCTCATGAATGGAACGAGCTAGATCCACCAGAATGATGTCACCCAATTTACCGCATGATATTGCATATGAAAGTGAACATGTTTCTCAACAGTTAATATATTTTTTATAATTTATGGGATTTTTTGATATATTTATTTTTTAAATGTGCAATATCTCGAGAACGATTCATGCTAGCGTTCTAAATTTTATGACAATCGTTTTCTAAGGAAAAATTACATTAGAAATGTCTATTTTCGTAACTTTATTAAAGGTTTTGATTTTTTGATGGTTTTTTCAAAATTTCACTCAAACAATTTAGGGGGGTTCTGAACATTCGATTACACTTAAAAACAATGGGCTTCCAGTATTCACGGATTGGGATTTTTGTACCAAATTTCGTTTGAATGGATCCATTTGTTCGTCAGCTATCGTCTCCACAGACTCACACACACACACACACACACACAGACACATACTTTCACACACACACACAGACATCACCTGCAAAATGTTTGATTCGTGATCAGGAATGCTTGAAACGCCCTCTCCCGTCGAAAACTCGAATTCGAATTTTCGACCCCGTCACAATACTTTCCTTATACATTATGTATATAAGGAAAGTAATAATGAAATTAAATAAACAATGTATAAAATGTAATATATTTTATCTGTTTTCAATAAGCTTAACAAACCAGTGGAAAAATGTGTGTCTTAATTTCCTTTGCTCCTCGAGCAGATAGAGAGATAAAACTTAAATCAAAAGCATTTTTGGATGAAATTTTCTTTATTGAAAAATGCTTCATGGAAATTGCATTTTATTAATATATATTTAATTGTATTTCATCGAAATTGCATTTTGTCATCATATATTTAATTGTATTTTAGAAGATACTTAACTTATAAGCATGACTTCGAATTTTCATTTTTATATGTTAACGTGGTAGAAAACATGAAATGGTCTATCCATAAAACCTGTTTTTTAGCTTAACAAACCGATGAAAGAAGTTTGTCATTTCGTTGAACCGTTCTATCAGAGTTATAAGTGGTCATGAAAGAATGACAGAAACACATTTTTAATTCTAGTTATTCCGCACTTGGCTGTTGGGTGATAAATTTTATATCCGTTCATTCTCTAGGCTTAGCCTCATTGCTTGAAAATAAATCTTCGAAGTCCTTAGCTTTGTTCAAGTTATATATTTAAGTTAAAAACGTGTACAGAAATTTTCATTTTCACATATTAGTCAAAATTATTGTATTTATCTTCTAGGACAGGTATTCATTATGCAAATAATGACAGTACAACAATCTTCCTTTTCGGCGTGGCTTGCATGGCAATGTTAAACTGACTGAAATTCAAAGACTAAAATGGTAAAATTAAAATACTCGTAACTATTTGTTGCGTTTGACAAACCGATTATTCAAAAAATGAATGTTATTACGGGAAGATTTTTTAGGATGTATAATGAATTGCAGATATATTACATTTAGATATATGAAAAAATTACTCTTAATAAATTAAAAGCGATTGTTGATTAAGACCATGTTCCCATTGCAGAGAGCATAATCCTCCATGGACCGGTTTCGCGATTATGGTGCTGCGCTTGTCAGCAAAGGATAACTGATACCTGCACAAGAAAACTTTCAATGGGCCACAATTTGGTTTACCTATATGATCATAATGTATCCTATATTATTATGAAGATCGACAAACACAGTTTTACCATGGAGAGATACCTTTAGATTTCTACAAAAGAATCTGATGTGGGCAGCACATGACTTTCCTTATATAATGCAATTAATTTACTTTTCTTACAGTGAAAAAATGATATATAATATTCACGGCACAGTGTTTTTAACGTATTCAGGGATTGTACCAAATTTCATTCGAATCGTTCCATTCATTCGTGATATATCGCCTCCACAGACTCACTGACACACACGTACTTACACACGCACACACACATATACACAGACATAACATCAAAAACGTTCGATTGGTGTTCAGAAATGCTTGTATCGTGTTTTCCCGTGGAAAATTCTATTTCAAATTTTTGTACAATACTTTCCTTATACATTATATTATGTATATAGGGAAAGTAAAAATATGGCTAGACTACGATGACGAGTGCAAAGTGAGAGCGAAACCGGTGGTCCGTGGATGCTGTCCTCTGCAGTGGAAGCGCTATACTAACTTCTAATACGTAAAACACACACACACACACACACAAGCAAGCTTAGTACTGTAATCATTGGATGAGTTACCGCAAAAGTATTTACGTTCATTCTTCGACAATTTTACGACACACTTAACTTCTAACGTACGGTACACCAAATTGCAGCGAAACATCGCTTGCTTTGAACGCAGTTCTCGGATGAGATGAGTGTTACATAATAATAAGGGAAAAAAAACACTTAGCGCGAAGTGATCGGCTTCCAGAGAAAACTGAAAGCCCATGAATAGTTATCGTCGCAAAATAACCAGACCGTAACATGATTGGAATTCCAGCCCTTTGATCATTGTCAAACTACGGTAAATAAATAGAGAAAAGGAAGTTGAATCATTCAATGTGTTCAAAGCACACAGTCAGCAAACTACAACACAATACGGATATCGAACCCTTGCAAAAAAAAAGTGACAGTATATAAATCAGAAAAAGTCATGATATCTAAAACTTTATCTTTCTATTTTTCAAATTTGTTTTAAGAAATCTCCGCATTAAATTAAAACGCGTAAAGTGAATTAATTATTACTTAGAGAAAATATTGTGTTAAGAATACATAAAAAAGCTTTTGCGGCATACTGCTTATCTCCAAGGTAAAACAATCTTTACATGCAACTATTGCCAGTATGTGAAAGTGCTGGTTGCCCGACCTTAGTGATATTTTTCGTGAACTTTGCACCAAATTAGCGAAATGTCGTCAACTTGGTGAGTTTTCTAAAACACTCACATTTTTACCTTCCTTATATACATAATGTATAAGGAAAGTATTGTGACGGGGTCGAAAATTCGAATTCGAGTTTTAGACGGGAGAGCACGTTTCAAGTATCCCTGATCACGAATCTGTGTGTGTGTGTGTGTGTGTGAAAGTATGTGTGTGTGTGTGAAAGTATGTGTGTGTGTGTGAAAGTATGTGTGTGTGTGTGTGTGTGCGTGTCTGTGTGTCAGTGAGTCTGTGGAGACGATAACTGACGAACAAATGGACCGATTCGAACCAAATTTGGAACAAAAATCACAATCCGTAAACACTGGAAGCTTATTGTTTTTATACGCAATAAAATGTTCAGAACCCCACTAAATTTTCGAATAAAATTTTGAAAAAATCGTCAAAAAATCAAAACCACTAATGAAGACAAAATAGACATTTCTTATGTAATTTTTCATTAGAAAACGATTGGCATGAATTTTAGAACTCTAATACAAACTGTTCTTGAGATATTGCACATTTTTAAAAAAATTATCAAAAGTCATATAAAATAAAAAAAAATATTTCCTATTGAGAAACATGTTCACTTTTCATATGTAATACCATACGATAAATTGGGTGACATCATTCTCGTGGATCTAGCTCGTTTCATTCATGGAAAAAGATACTTTGAGTAATACTTTTGTATTTGAACGCCAATAGTCATTTGTCTGCTGTAAGAATAACTTATTTCTTCATCCATAACGCTTGGCGATATTTTGGCAACGAATTTGGCGGAATGTCGCCAACTTGGCGACTTTTTGAAATGTTGCCAAATTAACGAAAATCTCGCCAAATGGATAAAAATGACGCAAAATCAATGAAAATGACGACTAATTGTCGAAAATTCAATATCTTGGAAGGAATATTAGTATCTACTATAAGAAAAACCTATTTACTGTAAAAGTAGTAAATTCATTACATTATATAAGGAAAGTCATGAGTTGCCCACATCAGATTTTTTTTATATATTTCCACAACTTTCGAATATAAGCCCTTTTTCTAGGGATTACTGTGGAGAGTATATATAAGGAAGTTTTCGCTTAGTCGGATAAAGTTGCGTACTACGAAGTCAAAGGGAATTGTTAAATAACAGTGTTTTGAGAACTGAATCGTTTGTTTTGTTAATTAGTTGAGTATTTAATTGTTGTTTAATCACACCCGACAGTTGTTTTGGAGTCTTGTAAGAGAGTTATCAAGTTATTAGCTATATATTGTTCTTGTTTACGTTTATTGGTGCTTTTAAATAAAAGCGTTAGTTATCGAGAAATTCGGGCTCAATTTTGTATGCTGAATGTACACGCTGTTGATGATACGTCGCTATTATGCCTTATTATCTTATCTTGACACCAACAGAAAGATCGTAAAATTTTATTTCAAACAAACTTTTTAACGGAGTTTATATGATGAATAAACAAATTTTAATGAATTTTTAAAAATATATACTTTCAAATATATATTTTAAAAAATATATAGTAAATATACTTTTAAAATGTACTTATATTAAATGTACTTTTAAAATTTACTTATAGTAAATGTACTTTTAAAATATACTTATATCAAATATATTTTTAAAACATACTGCGGGAGCTTATTTAATTATTTACACGTGGTGGACGCTTATTTAGAACAGGGAAAACGCCAAGTACTTCGTTCTAGTAATTTATGAAAAAATGCTTTTATTTAATTCCGTAATTCGAATGAAAAAAGATTCTGGTTTTTTTTTTATCTTGCTTCTCAATCGAAGCGTTAAGGCTAGCCTTGTGATACGCAGACGCTCAATGAGCTGGGGAAAAGTATGCATGAGAAAAGGGATGATTGGGAACTGTTACGCGGAACATACTTCTGAAGGACGGTACTCAGAAAAGTGCAGTTGGCTAATAAGCTCCGATAGGGTTTAATTAGAAAAACCACGGAATTTCCAAAGTACAAATACCCAAGAAATTACCAAGGTTTCTGAGCAGGAAGCCATTTCCCCCTTTAATCCAAACTTTAAAGTATTTTCTGCATTTTAGCACTCATATTTATTTTCAGATTTTCAGATTTATTTCCACGCTATCATAAATACAAAGTGTGCATAAACTCAGGATCTACTTTTGTGAAATAATTAGTTTTTTTATTTATAATTCTCTTTAATGCTCCCTTACAGAATGTGTTCGTTGTCACTGTCCCGAGGTAACTACCTCTTTTAGAACACGCCCGGTTAGAGCGCGAAGAAGAAAAAGGCCGTGTGTATATACAAACATTATTTTTTTACACTATATAAATATTTACACAATATTGATTTAAAATATTTAAAACACAACTTCCCATATTCCAAATGGGATGAATACCAATTTAAGATAAACAAGTACAAAAGTATATATAGTCTCACAGACTTAAATGTGAAAGATGGTAATTAAAAAATTAAGCTTAACTATTCCTATGTTATATTTAATCATCCTTAAAACGGAGAGAGAGGTCGAACAAATACATAATAGGAAATAGGTCCCAAATGAGTAACTCACCAAACATCGCTGGCCGAGTTGCGGGCTTTCAGCCTATAGATGAACTGCACTTAAAAAACGGGGCTACCTCTCGCCCTCGGGTCCGAGATCATTCTCTGGCTTCTTTTTTTAAATTCTGAAAAACTCTCTCTCTCCAAGATTTTAAAACACGTCCCTGAGACTCACACCCCTATCTCATTGGATTCTGGGTCTTAACCCCTTGACCCCAAAGCAACGCCATTGGCTTTTAGACCACCAGAAACAAAAAACCCCCTTCTCAAGCCCCTGCGAAACTGATATGCTTTCGGCCACTAATTCAAACAGGCCGCCAGCCCTATGATCCGTCCGAACCGGACAAACATTAAAATCCTTCGGTAAAAATGTGATCTCCAAAGAAAAACTCTCCGACATCCTGTTTTCTATTTCTTCCGACTGCAGCTGGCCAAATGAAAAGGTTGACCACCAAAATAAATACGTAAACTCTAGATCTCACCCCCGAAAAATATTGGATCATGGGTTTACCATGTGACAGTCACTATGCTAAAATTGCTATTATCTGAATGGATGTTTTCCAAATCGCTGGATCGGTTGAGAAAGCAGAACACCTTGACTAGCAAAGTAGCAAGACATAACCCCCTTTGGATTTCTTTATATTTGGATTTCTGCAAATTACAAGTCTATCAGACGAATATTACAAATTTTGAAAACTTAAGTACACATATGTGAACTGCTGAAACTCCTTGAAAACAAAATCCAAAGGTCGTGAGCTAGTTGGTCAAGGTCAGTCATCTAAGCTTCTGATCCAGTGATTTGAAAAACACCCACTCAGATAATTTTGTACAATTTTAGCATAGTGATAACTAATACTACCATGGAGCGTTGAAGAGTACACCAAATAAAAAAGTCATAATTTTACAAATATAGATCTTCACTTTATGTACTCACTGTATTTAGTCTGTTAGTCGAAATATTTACTTTTACATTTTTCATTCAAAACTTTTTTTATGCATTACATTTTATTGGGGTTTAGTTGGTTTGTCCTAGTTTAATGAATTGAAATACAAGTTAGTCTGAAGCTAAAAGTATATTCTGAACTAAACTGTGCTAAAGTTTGGACGCAAATATTACATTCCTTTTTGAATAAAAAGTATTAGTAATATAAGATTTATATATTTCTCAAACCTGACTCTTTGTCATAAGTAGTTATATAAAGGATTTTTATAATTATAACTCTCAAACATATATGGAAGTTTTCTCTACAAAATATTCTCTACAGGTATCCATAAAAGGAAAAAAACTTGCATTATTCTTTCGAAATAAGCTAAATTTGCTGCTCAGAAATCAAAGGTGTTTAGAAAGCTTTGTATAAAACAATATATAACACAAAATAGTGCAATAGGTTTTGAGTCTAAAAATTAGCCTCCATCTTCAGAACAAGAAGACAGCATGGGCAACATTATCTTCAAATTTTGCGTATTAGTTATAAAGTTTAAAATGTGGCTTTTATATGGTGGCAAATGTGCACATTTTATTTCTGACGGAACTATTAATCATTTTTATTTATTTTCTACAGTTATACGAATTTTCGGATAAAACCAGTAGTGGAAATTCTTAGTGAGCAGCACTACACCCCTCCGTAATTTTACGCTGCATCCATATCAGTCCTTATCTAAGCTCAATTTATAATCAATCCCGAGAAAGAGATGTTTAAAAAAATTGTACCGTATGTGGAAAAGAAACTGGAAGTGGAAATCCTAAGTCATATTCCGTATCCCATTATTTTCCGGAATTTGATGCTGAATCCAAATCAGTCATCATGTGGGACGTATAGCAGATGTTGAGAAATAAACTCTTTTGAAAAAGAAAAAACGAAGCACCCCCTAAAAATTAATCTGATCATCTCAAAATTTCGCATGCAAATTCCTTTATACCAAATATACAAATGATTATATTTGCAAGGTCAATGAGTGTTAACTTCGGTCATAACGCGCGTTTCTACTGCGCAACTAGCATCCTATAAAACAGGTTTAAAACGTGGACGGTTTACCTTTGCTCGTTATCGGCATTGCAGTTCCGTGGAGACACAACCAATAATGCCGTTACGACGTTGCCGAAGACCTTATAAGCAATTAGACGAGTTCGAACTTGGTCGTATAGTCTGGACGCGTGAAACTGGCTGGTCATACCGAGCAATAGGCCGCCACATGCACCGAACGGACACTGCAGTGCAAAGGTGCTGGCAGCAATGGTGATTGTAAGGAACTCATCGACTCTGGAATGAACGCCCTGTAAGGCCAAGGTGCACGAATGCGAGGCAAGATCGGTTAATTGCGCGACAGTTGGCTGAGGTGGGGTTACACTCACGGCGGCCTTTAAGATGTCTGCCCATAACCCCACAACATCGATAGAGTCGTTTGGAGTGGTGTCGTAGCCGAGCATCATGGCTGTCAGCAGACTGGCATCGTATAGTGTTCAGCGATGAATCACGCTCCAGTATTTCAGCATATGACATCAGGTACGTGTGTGGAGGCGCAAGGGCCAGCGGCCCCAATCAGCCTTTGTTTTACACAGGGACACAGCCATTACCCCTGGTGTGATGGTGTGGGGTTCTATCTCTTACGACAACAGGTCGCCCCTAGTCATCCTGCGTACAACTCTAAAAGCTCAACGATACGTTGATGAAATCTTGCGGCCGTTTGCGTTACCCTTCATGGCACGTCATTCTGGGGCCATTTCCCAGCAAGATAATGCCACGTCACATACGGATCGCATATCTGTGGCCTGTCTCCGTTCTGTTGATACTGTTCCTTGGCCAGCAAGGTCACCAGACCTTTCGCCAATCGAGCATGTATGGGACATACTAGGCCGCCAGATTCGGGCACCCCGAAATGTAGCAGATCTGGAGCAACAATTGAGGAATGCCTGGCAGAATGTATCACAGGATAACATTAGGAAACTTTATCACTCCTTACCTAGACGTATACAAGCATACATTGCCGCCAAGGAGGATTTCACCAATTACTGATTTGAAAATTCAATATGCAATTGCTAACTATTTATTGAAGGGTCCTGCGGCCTTGATTTTGTAATCATTTCATTAGCTGTGTATGAGCTGTACGCATATTTAATTTCAATAGAAACAGTCACTTTCTTCATGGTGATTCGTGTTTTTTGCAAAAGAGTGTAGATGTTTCAAGAAAAATATTTTTCAAAAATAATAATATGGCAAAATTTTTGCCACAAATAAAATATTATGCCAGTATACACCGTAAAACAAATAAGTAAAGGGGGCTAGTTTTGAAAGAAAAGGGCCTCTTGTTCTCTTATTAGAAACTTCTTAATTTCGTAGTTATGTATGTATGCTCGTAATTACTTTTAGGGCTTTGAGCAAATTTTTGTGGAGTCCTGCTATTACGTAACTCTTTGTTTTTTAGTTTAACTTTTATTGCTTTTGGGTTGAAGTAATTCGAATCCATAAAATGTTTATTGTCTGGAGAAAATTTATCTGGCTGGAGCTAATTTTAAAAGAATAAAATTCCCTTCTTTGTGTAATTTCCACAATCTGACATCATTGCCTCTACGTTGGATCTTTCTCCCTCACATTCTTTCACGAAAATCCCTATCGTAACAATTTAAGTTATTTATTTTTCCTGAGGTCAATAGGATTGGTTTACATGTTAATACATTTGCTATCACGACATAATTCTTCAAGTTCTCACGCGAACTCTATTTCTTCAAGTACGCTGGCAAAAATAAATGAATAATGAAAATGGGTTTGTACCCCTCGCTAAATGCTTACAAATATTTCAATCTGTCCGCACTTTCTTCGGCTGTACCTTTCCAAAGCAAATAAATGCACATCAAGAGGCCGGCTTCCCATGTCAAGTGTATGGAGACACGCTAAATAAAGCTCATTTCACGCTGTGTGTTCACGATAATCATGTAAAATTAGTTTCCGACATAACTGTAGCTGGTTCATTGGTTAGATGATAGACATCAAACCGGAGCGTTACAGTTCAGAACTATATGCTAATCTATAAGGTATCCAGATTTGATTTGAAAAAAAAGGATATGTCCCGATTCCATGATAGAAAATCCAATACTGTTCAACCCTTTCCGGACGGCGGAATTCCGGAACTGCCGTGACCCAAAGGAAAGAGCGCTTCGCTTAAGAACTGTTTGTTGTTCCCAAAGGACGGCTAATTTTTTGCGCTAAGCCTAATTCTCGAAAAAAATTCACTAAAAATCACCTATTCATCACAGACATCTACTTTTTTCAGGAATAAAAGAAATATTTATTTTCTGTATTATGTATATTTTTCATACAAATCTCAATACAAAATACTCGTTAGTTGCTTCCATTCTTTTATCCGAAATAAACGAATAATTTCACTGCCACACATTCCTCTAAAACCCAAACTTAAAAAAAAAAATACTCTCTTATATTCCTGTGATTCACCAACGAAATCATTAAGCTAAAATCAAAACGAGAGCCGGAACTCAATTATAAAATAGCTGATGATACAAGAAGTGCTCTATTTGTTTATATTATAAAATCATGTTTCACCACTCCAAATGGAGAAATGATTAATTGATCCTTCCTATGCCAAGGTCAAGTATCTGTAGAATACATTGGAGTTGTTAGCATGGACATTTAATGCCATCTAGTAGACAAATAAAAACGTTTCATATGAAAACGCGCATCCGAGACCGTCGTCTTTTAGGGTAAAGTTTTCTCCAATGCGAATGCGTGACAACCGTCCTTAAATGCTCGCAGTCGGTGAACCAACCGTCCGCAAAGGGTTAATTCCACGTACAAGTCTCATTTTCGCCCCAAAACAAATATTCAGATTATTGCCTATTTTCTGAGGATTTTAAATTTTTAGATGTCCATGTGTATTAGTGAAAAACTTTAGATTTCATTTAACAATATCGAGGAATTAAAATGCACTGCAAATATAACTGATATCATAAGAATTTAATATTGTTACATCAGTTACAGAAGCATGTTACGTCAGTTACAAAAGATATTGCAATTTCTGAAATTATGGTTGATAAATAAAATATAAATAGGTATGCATTTAGTCTATTAGTTATTTCGTATTGTTTACAAGCAAAACACATCTTACTAACTTTAACATTTTGATATTATTTCACTTTTTATTGAATCCGCAATTACAACTTGTCCAATTGCGTTACGTCAGTTACGCAATTTCAAAGTGAAATTATAGAGCTATATGCATAGCAAGAAATTTTTTTTGAAAGTGGCTATATGATAGCCATAGGTAATAAATATTTTAAAGCACAGTTTTACTTTGTCATTTTTTACTTTCCCTGCAATACATGGTAATGTATAGGGAAAGTAATGGAATCATACCAAAAATCGCAACTCGAGTTTTCGACGGATCTACACGTTTCGAGATCTCTAGAATACGAAAAAACTATTTTTAGCGTGACGTCTGTGTGTATGTGTGTCTGTCTGTCTGTCTGTGTGTATGTCTGTGTGTCTGTCTGCCTGGGCAATGTATGTATCCACTCTAACTCAAAAACTTATGGACCAAATTTCATAAAATTTGGTAGGTAAGTCACTTGGGTATGACCCTGGTGCTGATTAGTTTTTGGTATGATTCGTAAAAACGGGATCCGCCTTTTTTTGCGAAATGGCCCGTAAAAATTTCATGCATCCACTCTAGCTAAAATACTAATTGACCAAATTTCACAAAATTTGGTAGATAAGTTACTTGTAGCATACTCTGGTGCTGGTTAGATTTTGGTATTAATCGGAAAAGAACAACCTGCCTTTTTTTACGAAACGGCCCTCAAAAATCACCAAAATCTAGAAAAAAACTACGTATATTAAAATATTTCAATTAAATGCTTGTTTTATACGTAATTTTTGATGAGCAAAAGAATAAGAGCAACTCTATTACTCTAGGACTAACCGTTCGCGAGATATTTTAGATTTTTCGTATTTAGTTATGCCACTTTTGAAAAATATCCAATTACCAAATAAAAACAGAAATCAAATTAAAATGCAAATTTAGAGTTATTTTAAGCAATTAAACTCAATTTAATAAATTATTAAAGAAATAAAGAAAAAATGAATTTGAGTCTGCAGGGAAAGTCATGTGCTGCCCATATCATATTTTTAGTAAATGTTTCATGGTTTAAGGAAGCCATAAATCGTGTATTGATTGTCATGCCAGTTACAGCGGAACTGACCTACTATGGATTTAAGAGCTTGCGTACTTTTAGTCAAAGAGTGATAAATGTATCTGAAGTGTAACTGCACTATAAGATTGAAACAAAAGTTCAAATGTGAAACATTCGTTTTATTCTTATCCTGGAAGCAGATGTTGAACATAGATTTATATAAAATATTCCCTTACATCCAAAAGTCTGCGGTACGAGCTCCTAAAATCCATAGATGCATGCGGACAATGCCCTTTTCCCGATCTCTAATTTCAATTTCTGCATGGTCCTCTTAACAAAACGAAATTTCTTTACAACACCCCTTGAGAGCCTTCATAAGCCATAGAAATGATGCCCCCCTATAAATATTTATCAGTCGATATTTGATTTTCTCATTTTTGTGAAATTTTTCATGTCTTCTCCAGACTAAAAATAAAAGATTTTGGAAGTCCTGACCCCCTCTAAAGCTCGACTACTCCAGCTCTAGTGGTGTCCATTCATACTGATGGGCTATTTTGATTCCTTGGCACCTTTGATAAACGCACCTCTCCAGAGGACAGTGAAATGCACTATACTTTGAATTATAAAATTAATAATTTCCATAAATCGATAGAGATTACTGAAAAAAATGAATGTTAAATTTCATACATATTGAATTATCAACAGCTTGTTGACATTTCCTAAAAGTCGCTAAATTTTTTACCGTGGTCAACGAATTTGTCTTTAAGCCTGACAAACAGACTATTGGTTTACCTTACGTAAATTGTTTGAACGTGCTTTATAATAATAGTAGCAAGATAAATAATCTGCATATATAGTATCTAAAGTCTCGTTGTTCCTAATATAATTTCGCATTATTTGTGAATTTTTCTGTCAGACTATTTAGGTAATTTGAAGTCTGTAAACAAAGAACTCAGACGCGTGACCTCACGGTTGACAGTTTTTCTCGGAGAAGTTTACGACCTATAAATTCATGACATCAGCAGCAGGAAAAAGTCACGATGGCGACATTGTTGTTGTTGTTGTCGTGTCCCTAACATTACATTTAAGGAAGAATGTGTGCACTGCTTCTGTTTAGTCTAATGACCCAGGGCACCCGAAGGTAGAAGTCTGACTTCTGCCCCAAATAAGACATTACAACATCCATGCCCGCAGGCGGGACTCGAACCCGCAATCTGGTAGCCGAGCCATCACGAGGAAACGCCTGCCTCTTTGACCGCTCGGCCACCACATCGGCGACATTGGGCGTTACTAATGCTTCCGAGCAAGACTAACAGAAGCTATATTGGATTCGATCAGGATGCACACCAACATAGCACAAAGGCTAGGCCAATGACAGTCGGGTTACACGCGGGAATTGTACTCGAACGACCCGAGTTCGATTCTCGCCTCTATCCAAACTATAGCCGTGTTCACGCGGAGTACGATTACGTTAGACATGTGGGTCCGTAAGTCTTTTCAAGTACGGTTGGTGGTGGGGGAAGGAGGGTATGGTCCCTGTGGATGCTCCCTACTTCCCGGCGTGGCAAAACAAATACTTTACACCCTCGGGTAGATCAGACGGTCTGGGTCGAAGAAGAAGAATGAGAGTCAAGGAAAAGCAAGACCAATGAAAGTAGGAAAAGACGTGTTTCCCGGAGTTCGGAAAAGATGCGATTGCCTAGCAAAAAGTGAGACAAAATAAAATAAAAGAACAAGAGTTCGAGAGAGATGGTGACTGGAAGTGGCGTGATGTAGTCGAAAAAAGACGACAGCAATATAAATGGCGGTGTAATACGAAAAAGAGAATCTCCTAAATATGGGAGAGTAAATAAATACTTACTTGCATATCAACTTCAAAAAATCAAGTCCTTGCATTGATTGCATTGATGTGTGTTACTGCAACAAATGAAGTATGTACCGACTATTATATTATGGCATATAGTCGAGCTTAAAACATTTTCAATGTCCAGTGTCTCACATTAACTTCCTAAGTTTTTCCTAAGCCTTTTCTAAGAAGAATTAAGAAGGAATTTAAATCAAGAAATGTTGTAAATTGATTAATTATGAGGGGTTCTAGTGATAATATATGTAATAACAGTTAAGTGTACATAAAATAAATATAATTTTAAATATATATTATGCATTTACTGATCAATGTGTTTATTTGCAGCTAAAGTAATTGAGCTCACACTTGGGTAAATTTGGTGGATTATTAGGGCTCAACAATTAATTATTTTACATGCTATGTTTATGGTACTTTCCCATAAATTATACGATATGTTCTTTTAGAATTTGATACTGTTATTCTTGCTTTATCGCGGTCTATATTTAGAGTTTTGGATTGTCAAGGCAGTAATAGTGTTTAATTAACATATCGAGACGCATGTAAGAATTTGGATTTTAATTAAAATTAAATTATAAAAGATTTTTTTTTAATTATTTGTTCCACATAAGAGTTTCACCAGGATAAAAGATATTCCCTTCACTCAGTTTGGGGAAATTAACATCGCGCTGCTAAGCAACAGTCAAATATAATATATTTTTGTAAAAAATTGTTAAAATAAATTAGTCGATCATTATGCAACGGCAAATAAAACGCTTTTACATTCAATTTATCTCAATCTGTGACATTATTGCTCTTCTTTCAGCGAAAATTTTTCTTAAACATCATTGAAGTTTGGGACTGAAGTTCATTAAAAATGAAAATTTTCAATGGAAAATTTCAAAATTGCTCTAGAAAAACTAATATCTGCTCTAATTAGACTGAATTGAAACTTTAATTAGATTGAAATTCATCTAAAGCTGTTGATTGTTAAATCAGAAGTGCGATTTTCAATGGTAACTAATATTTAAATCATCTTATGTGACATGCATATCCGTGGCACAAATTAATGTTTGTGAGGTGAGATACCTATACAAAAGAGTAGTGTACTCAGTATCTTTACCTTAAACAAACTCTTGGCATCAGCATCAATCTGGCAGGCCTTCCACCTGCTATTTGTGGTTACAGCTGTCAGGTTTTGTAGAACTATTCCACAGGCTAAGGGTCCACTGGTCGATACACCGTCTTCATAACGTATGTGTACGTTCTGCAGTGACACCTGAAATAAAACGACATCAAGAGATTAAAACACCATCTCCATTATTAAATAAACACATAGATGTGAACAATGGTTAGTTATCTGATGAAATTTAAACACATTTTTTTTTAATTAACTCGTGCACCGGGCTGTCGAATATTTTTGTATGTAAAATATTTCTAAAAAACTTAAGTTTTTAATAATCACTCTTCAACATTTTGCATTTTTAGTTATCTTATTTCGTACTTCCCTTCGGTCACTCCCATCTCCTCTATAGAAGCTATATAATAATTGCCTAACGTTTTTTTTGTTTTCCCCGACCCTCTAGACGTTTCCCGAGTATCCTAGAAGACCTGAATTTTTGCACATTTATAGTAACAATCTCGGGACAGAATCTAATGAAGCCGAATTTTCTATTCTCTCCCCCCCAGGGGCCGTAAAAATGAGGTTTTCCTAAAAAAAAAAATTCTTGGCTCTCCAGAAGCCCTATCCCGTTGATCTAGTAGGCTACATATTTCACACTAACAGAATCGTCTATGGAACAGAACATAACGGGCACAAATTTTCGATTCTCTTTTCCAGAGGCGAAATAATAGAGTTTTCGGAAAGCTTTTCCACCCCTCCCCTCTTGAACCAACGGTCCTAGCATATGTTCATGTATGAAAGCATATGTTCTCGCTAGATCATCGAAGTCAAGCAGCATCGGACGCGGTTAGTACTTGGGTGGGTGATCACCTGGGAACACCGCGTGCTGTTGGCGCGGTAGCGTTTCGGGCGGGGTAGCTCGGTAGTTTGCGTGCTGGATTTGCACGCTGCCACAACTGCCGCCGTGTTCATGCGGAGTACGATCACGTTAAACATGTGGGTCCGTAAGTCCTTCCGAGAGGTTGGTGGTAGGGAAGGAGGGTACGGTCCCTGTGGATGCCTCCCCCACTGAGTTCCGGTCTAAATTGGGCGGCACTTCCCGGCCGTCCAAACCTTACACCTTTCTGGTAGGTCGGACGGTCTGGGTCTCAGCAACAACCCCCCCCCCCTTGTTGATTTTAAAGGCTAAAAATTTGCACACGTTTATAATAGCGTCTATGGAACTAAGAGTCGAATTTTCAAGTTCTTCCCTGAGGACAACCAAAATGGAGTAGGGTTCGATAAAACTTTCTAGATTAGAAGCTCCCATTGAAGTAGATGGCTGAAACTTTGCATATTTATAATAGCGACCGCGGAACAGAACCTAACTGGGCCAATTTTCGATTAAGGTGACTATTTTAGACGCTAAGTGTCATACATTGCTAAACAAAATACAACGTATTAAAAACAAATTGGCAGTGGCTCGAGTCCAGTGGAGCCGCAATAGTTTTAGCGTGAATAACATTTTCTCCATGGATAATTTGTCTTCTTTTGACATATACGAAACAGTTCAAAATACGCAATTAGAACCACCTTTTCAAAACAGTTCACAATACTGAAATATATCGAAATTATAACCACTATATTCCCAAAACTAAGAATCTGATCCGAAATTGAATGATATTTCCTTGTGATGCTTTCAAGAGTCTATAAATTACTCGCAATCTGTTTCTAGTTAAAACTTTTGGTTTTCGCTCCGATTTTTGCCGCATACCCTGACCATGAACTTCACGTCAAAATGTCAAATTATTTTATCTAACTTTCTTGGCGGCCTATAAACTAAACTTATAATGTATCTCTGATTAATTTGAATATTTTCAGAAAAAGGCTACAAATATTGCAAACTGTACTTCATACACCATCTTGACGCACATGAAAAAATTTTCAAAATGCCATAGCGCTATCGCACAGCATCGTGTCCATCATCAGTGGCAATGATAAGGAATTGACAGGCATGAACTTTTATACTACCCGAAATCGTAAATACAAATTTGCATAGGATAAATCGAATAAATCGATTCTAAAATTAACATATATTACAAATAAGTATATACATTTCAATCAAACATAATTATATTCAATTAATTTCAAAACCCATGTATATAAATAATTCAGGGCAATTCATAAACAAAACACTAGTGCGGTGAAGCACTACATTTCCAAAAAATCATATAATGGTTTAACACGGATAGATGATCTCTGATGAGATTTAATATTTAGGTGAATCCATAAAATTGTCTGGCGGGATATAAATAAGTACTACAATTTCATACTTCTCATTCTTTTCATCAAACCTCCCCAATCAATAAATATATTTAGAATCTTCATGAAATAATAAAACAAAATATCTTGAAACAAAACAAAATATCTCGTTCTTGTGTAACTATATGTCAGCAAGGAGGAAACGCATTGAGCTGTAACACTCTGATATTTTAAATGTTACAGTTTTCCCTCCCATTGGAAAACTTTAACAGGTCAAAATATTAAAATATCGAAATTATAACCATTATAATTTAAAAACCGAGAACTAGATCCAACATCAAATTATATATCTTTATAGAGCTTTCAAAGAACTGCAAATTAATTCTTATAGTTTATAACTAGTATTTTTGGTTTTTGAGATATAAACATTACAAATTTGAAAAACGAAAAAATTTTCAATATTCTTCGACTTGATAAGACAATTTCTTAATAATTGTAAGAGCTTTATAGAAACAAATTATACAGGTAAAACTGGATTTCTTACTGAATATTTTTATCGTTTACTGTTTATCTTTTATGGTTTTGAAGTGAAACAAACAAAGTGAAGCAAAAACTCCCTAGGACAAAAACATTTTAAGTTTTCGAAAAGAAAAAGTTCAAAATATTAAAATATTGAAATGATTTATTATATATTCTTAATCTGTACCATATTTTTGACAAAATGAGTACTTGTATAAGCATCCAAAGTGTTTACATTTTTCGTAACGCTTTGATATCTGCCATAAATACTCCAAGCATAGATGTTATTCAGATCAAATATTGCAACTTTTTTCTTAAAAGTATAAGTTTCCTTTGACAGGCTAAACTAGTTTTCGAAAGACATTCACATAAAAAGACTATGACCGTACGTTTTACGTACATATCAGCCAGTAATAACCAAGTTAATGAATTTTCAAAACAAAATGAAACTTCTTGCCAACTGAAATCATTACTTTCCTTATATACATAATGTAACATCTGATGTGAGCAGCACATGACTTTCCTTATATAATGCAATGAATTTACTACTTTTACAGTTAAAAAAATGTTATTCTTATAGTAGATATTTATATTACTTCCAAGATATTGAATGTTTGTCAATGAGTCGTTATTTTCATTAATTTAGCGTCATTTTTTCAATTCGGCGAGTTTTTCGTTAATTTAGCAACATTTAAAAAAGTCGTCAAGTTGGCGACATTCCACCAAATTCGTCGCCAAAATCTCGCCAAGCGTTATGGACGGAGTAATAAGTTATTCTTACAGCAGATAAATGAATATTGGCGTTCAAATACAAAAGTATTACTCAAAGTATCTTTTTTCATGAATGGAACGAGCTAGATCCACAAGAATGATGTCACTAAATTTATGGCATGGTATTACATATGAAAAGTGAACATGTTTCTCAATAGGAAATATTTTTTTTATTTTATCTGTCGGCGAAATATATCATTTGCTGTAGTTGCTGAAAAAGAGCCTGCGCAGCTAATAAATATTAAAACACATTTAAAATGTAGATTAGAAAATAAATGTAATAACATTTAAAGTTTAAATACATTTTACAAACATTTGAAAAATAAGAATACTAATTAAATGCATGCCAACACGCCTGCCCTTGTCAGAAATCACACTTGAACATAAATATTTTTAATTTGTGCTAGAATTCCATTCAGAAATTGTAGAAAATTACAAGTAAAATATATAAATTTCTCGTTATATTAAAAGCTTGTTGGGTTTGTGGAAGGCAAAATTATATCTGATTGCAGCTCACAATTTGACAGTCCAGCAGAAGTGAAGAAATATTTTATGTAATATCTTAATATTTTTACAAAATAGCGCTGATTTGCGTCAAATTAACACTGGCGACAAACTCACTAACTCTACACAGAGTGATTAGAATAAAGTATCTGTTTCCATGAATGGAACGAGGTTGATCCACGAAAATGATGTCACCAAATTTATCGCATGGTATTACATATGAAAAGTCAACATGGTTCTCAATAGGAAATATTTTCATTTTATTTTATATGACTTATTGATAATTTTTTTGAAAAATGTGCAATATTTCGAGAACGGTTCATTTTAGCGTTCTAAAATTTATGTTAATCGTTTCCTAGTTAAAAATTAAATAAGAAATGTCTATTTGCGTAAATTTATTAGAGGTTTTGATTTTTTGACGATTTTTTCAAAATTTTCGAGTGAAATTTAGGGGGTTCTGAACATTCGATTGCTTATAAAAACAATAGGCTTTCAGTGTTTACGGATTGTGATTTTTGTACCAAATTTCGTTTGAATCGGTCCATTCGTTTGTCAGTTATCGTCTCCACACACACACTTTCACACACACACACACACACACACACACACACACACACACACACACACACACACACACACACACACACACACACACACACACACACACACACACACACACACACATACACTTTCACACACAGACATCACTTTAAAAATGTTCGATTCGTGATCAGGGATGCTTGAAACGTGTTCTTCCGTCGAAAACTCGAATTCGAATTTTCGACCCCTTCACAATATTTTCCTTACGTCGAAAACTCGAATTCGAATTTTCGACCCCGTCACAATACTTTCTTTATAAGGAAAGTAATAAGGAAAGTTAAGGATTAGATTAGACTCAGTGTAAAGGCTCCAAAATTGTTGAACATACTATTCAAGACATGGGGAAAGGGATTACGCGAAAAAAAATTAGTTCCAGAAACACCGATAGGTGACGCTGTACAACAGAAAATATGCTGAAAAGGCACAAAATACACATTTGTAACACATTTTATTCGAACGTACCAAACATTCATATCACAAGGACCTTATCGATGCAGGAAATGCTGCGTATAACGTTATCCATTGATTGTTCAACAATAGCGGTGGCAACATCGTCAACGACATCTGAACGAGTCAATTTGCGTCCTCGACCCGGCTGAACTCCAAGATGTCCAGTTTCCTCGAATCGAGCGATCATTCTCTTGAGAGCTTGTGGAAGTAATGGTCCTTTGCGCAAATTCTTAAGTCGACGAAACTCTCGAAGTGCAGCTGCAGCATGTCCTTTGTTTTCATAAAACAGCTTCACAAGCAAAGCGCGTTCTGGCAGTGTGACAGCCATCGCTGATAAGAATGAAAATTTCCCAGTTTTATCCCCTTTTATGCCCAGAACATAGTAGCTGCAAACCAAGGGTTTATGCAAATTTTTGTGCTTACAGTGCGAAATTTCAGTTACAATGACAGTTTAAGTTTCTTCACTTTTTTTTTTCTTTTTTTTTTATATCAGCAAAAGAAATTAAAAAGGAAAAATTCCATATCGCATGTGTTTGTTTTTTTGTGATTATTTTGTGTCTTCTCAGCATATTTTCTGTTGTACAGCGCCATCTATCGGTGTTTCTGGAACTAATTTTTTTCGCGTAATCCCTTTCCCCATGTCTTGAATAGTAGGTTCAACAATTTTGGAGTCGTTACACTGAGTAGTTCGATGTATAGAGAGCTCAGAGTAGGGATGTTTAAATTCTGACCACCCGGTATATACACAAGTGCACAATCCAATTAAAAAATATCTGAAGTACGAGTCTCCGCTCGACTTTCTCATACATTCGTATTCCATTCGCATCCGCTTGTATTAAAATCATTATTAGAGTGAAAAAACTCCTCTATTTCGAATTTCGTACCCACTCGAACAACTCCACTTCGATTCCTGCCCCTGCCCAAACTGTCTCCGTGTTCAAGCGGAGTACGAGCACGTTAAACATGTAGGTCCATAAGTCTTTCCGAGATGTTTGTGGTAAAGGAAGTAGGGTACGGTCCCTGTGGATGCCGTCCCCATTTGTTTACGTTACACCTTCGGGTAGATCGAACGGTCTGGGTTGAACAACATCAAACACTAATTTTCACAAGAATTTGTTTTTTTTCATGTGCATTAAAATACGTTTAAAATACTTTATAACCAAACATTGCCTGACAACCATCACCTTAAAACACTGATGTTCAAAATTTTAACAAAAGTGATGATCGTAACTTAAATTTATGGAAAATGTATAAAAAATAATCAATATGTTGATTATTATTAAATGTAAGTACTAAACTCTTATTGCTAAATGATTAAGTATTTTTATTCCGAAATAAATAAACTTCATTTTTTATTCGTTATCACGAGCCATTTTAGATATATTAGAAATCTGAAGGAAAAATTTAAACAACTTAATTAAGTACAAATTAATAAACAATGCAGAATACATCTGTTTCGAGGATACACTTCTTTCGCTGGCTCTCTAAAAAAATCTTTAAATGTTTAACTTTTCTTGTTGGCAACAGCTTAGTGTATAATTTTTATTATTATTTTTTTTGTGTGTGTGTGTGGGTGGGGGGTATATGTAGACAGCGAAAAAACGTATGTCAATTAACTTTTTATGAATGAATTTATGAATGAAGTTTATTGACATTGTGGATTGCGCAACAGGATTTGCCCGCACAGGTAGTTGTTAAAAACCATTGAATGAGAGTGACGCTACGTTGTCATGGTAACTCAGTTTCAGAGTAAACGTCGACAAAAGGGAAACAGGCCGAGCTTTAGTGTGAATGAAAAGGAATGAGATGAAATCTGTGAAACAGATCTTTAGAAACAATCGGTATAATTTCGAAACATCACATTCAAAAATTTTAAAAATTGATGTGACGATTTTCCCTACATATTAATAAATTTAGATATTGTAGGAAAACAATAGCACAAATTAGAGGGTTTTTTTATAGCTAGATCGCGCTGAATATCTATAAGCATATCAAATTGCTTTAAATTGGATCGATTTTTTCAAAAATATGTCGCCCTTCCTGTGAAAAAGTAAAATCTCTAATATCTCGAGAACGGCTCATGAAAATTATTTTACAGTAGGGTCGATTTATTTCTGGTTAAAAGTACAGCAGAGCTTCGCATATGTGCTTCTCAAGGATTTAACGAAAACAACCGCATAACATTTAATTGAAATTTGCGTCAATGGATAGGAATGTCTAGGCGTGGGCGTAACCATATAAAGCGTATTTTCTAAATAAAATCTACTTGTGTGTTGGTCGCGCCGAAAGAAACTAATAATAAGTATTATCCCTGAGAGTTATAATCTATTTTTCTATTAATTCCAGTCGATTTGTGGAAATTAACAATTTATTTTCTTGATATAAAATATAGTGAGTGTCACTGTTCGTTTGTTAGTACATTTGATTAGAAGGGAGGGATTAAGGGAATCATAAAGTAATTGCGTTTTGAGCAATAAAGTAATTATGTGCTGTTGGGGAAGAGGGGGAAGGGTTGTATAATAACAATGAACAATATTGATCTGAAGAGGTGCGAGATTCGCGTGTGTCCCGGGATTTTAAAAACGTGAACGTTGCAGTCGGGGAAGTATTTGTTTTACGTAGTTTTTATGTACCCTGTTATCTGACGGATTTAACATTTAGAATTGCAAGTTCATTTAAGACTACGAAATCTGCTTCATAAAGGCTCAGTTAAATCTGAAAAAACAAAAATTATATAAAAAAATGTTAAATTAAAAATTTAAAAATATTATAAAAATCCCATGAGAATAAAACACGTTGAAAGAAAAAATACTGGTCTGTAAAACTTCCACGAACTGAGATACACACCGACGTCAAGTTAAAAATTAGATGCACCCTGGTCTAAAAGTTCTTAAAAATCGTAAATCTATTGAAAACATAAATTAATGTTCTTCTACTCTTTTACAATGCTTTCAATATTTATAAACTATGCGAGAATAGTAAGAAACGCCTGAAGCAATGACTTTAATTTTTCACAGTCAAATAATGATGTACAGATCAACAGAACAATGCTTTTTACAGTGAATTAACACTATGTAAATAAAACTTTGGCGCTTTTGGCAACTTATGAGTCCAAACAGAATGAATAATTCATACTCACGTGCAAACTCCTCATCAAAATACAACAATTATTCAATTAATGAGTGCAATACACTTTGTACGATGGATAAGAAAAACTTGAGCAACGTAAGAAAGCACAAAATTCTATTGTGTTATTTGTGCTTTTATACATTGCTCAGATATTTCTTAGTTATTCAATTTATTTCCTGTTATATATATGACTATTTACGAATTCTTGAGATCCAAAATATAAAACTATTACAAAAAGTATCTGAAAGGAACGATCTAGAACCACGAGAAATATGTTAACAGATTTACTGCAAATTATTGTTTATGGAAAATGAACCTAGCTGAAGATACTTACTATTTTAATATTATGTAACGTTTTTTTTTCAGATAAATGTATTTAAAAAGCGTGCAATATCTCGGGAACGGCCCATACAAATGTTTTAAAGTTACTGTTATTCGTTTTCTAATGAAAAATTACGTATTGAATGATCATCTATTACTTTCAATCATATTACTTTCCTTATATAAATAATGTATAAGGAAAGTATTGTGACGGGGTCGAAAATTCGAATTCGAGTTTTCGACGGGAGAGAACGTTTCAAGCATCTCTGATCACGAATCAAACATTTTTGGAGTGATGTCTGTGTGTGTGTGTGCGTGTGCGTGTGTGTGTGTGTGTGTGTGTGTGTGTGTGTGTGTGTCAGTGAGTCTGTGGAGACGATAACTGACGAACGAATGGACCGCTTCAAACGAAATTTAGTACAAAAATCACAATCCGTAAACACTGGAAGCCTATTGTTTTTAAACGCAATCGAATGTTCAGAACCCCCCTAAATTTTCGAATGAAATTTCGAAAAAATCGTCAAAAAATCAAAACCGCTCATAAAGTTACGCAAATAGACATTTCTTAGAAAACGATTGGCATACATTTTAGAACGCTGACATGAACCGTTCTCGAGATACTGCACATTTTTCAAAAAAATTATGAAAAAATCATATAAAATAAAAAAAAATATATTTCCCATTGAGAAATATGTTCACTTTTCATATGTAATACCATGCGATAAATTGGGTGACATCATTCTCGTGGATCTAGCTCGTTCCATTCATGAAAAAAGATACTTTGTGTAATACTTTTGTATTTGAACGCCAATAGTCATTTATTTTCTGTAAGAATAACTTATTTCTCCGTTCATAACGCTTGGCGAGATTTTGGCAACGAATTTGAAGGAATGTCGCCAACTTGGCGACATTTTAAATTATTGCCAATTTTAACAAAAATCTCGCCAAATTGATAAAAATGACGCTAAATCAATGAAAATGACGTCTAATTGAAGAAAATTCAATATCATGGAAAAAATATAAGTATCTACTATAAGAATAACGTTTTTTTTAGTTGTAAAAATAGTAAATTCATTGCATTATATAAGGAAAGTCATGTGTTGCCCACATCAGATTTTTTTAATTATATTTTCAAATCTTCATTTGAAAATATAATTAAAAAAATCTGATTCCGGGTGAGTATTCGATTGTGTTTAACATTGTTGGGGCTCTAGTGTTTGTTTTCTAATTGTAACAATCGTGAAAAATTGTTTATTAACACACAAACACACTAATATACATGCATACACACTAATACACATGCACATATTCTAACACACGCATACACATACACACACACACACACACACACACATATATATATATATATATACAGATATCACCTCAGAAACGTTGGATTTAATTTCATGGATTTTTCAAACGTTCCTATCCGTCGAAAAATCGAATTTGAATTTTCAACCTCGTCACAATACTTTCCCCTACTATGTACGTAGTGAAAGTAGAAAGATCTTATCACAGAAAACACTTGTGCTTTTTCTTTTTTTTTCTTTTCTTTTTTATGCCAAGGGTAATGACATAATTGTAATGAAATAAAATAAACCTGAACAAAAAGGCACAGAGCAGAAACAAAACCCGTTGACATGTGTGCCCTTCATATAATGACATAGTTTCAGCGGCCAAAATGAGAACATTACTTTTTTGTTTCCATGCGAACCCAGAGCAAGAGTAAATACGTGTTCCATCTATAAAAGATGATCCGGAATACTTTTGTGCTGAAGCAGAATGGATGTGAACCCATAAAGCGCGTCTAAATAGAAGCAGCTCGTTAATTCCGAAAATTGAGTCAGAAGAGGTCATCTTTTCACGAATAAAATGCACAAATAAAATGGCATTTATACTTTCCTTTCTGCCATAAGTTAATTCGTTGGTAGTTATTTGGACAATTTAAATTGGAAACTGAAATTGTTTTTGTAATGAACAGTTATCTCCCTTTATATTTCAATTATTTGTTTGCACTACAATTAATGAAATTTGTGAAAACAAATCAAGACAAGAAAGATAAATCATGCTTAAAGCATTGATTATGAAACACTTTCCAACTTCAATGCAATTTTATTTGAACATGTCTCAAATGCAATACATTCCTCGGTAATATTTTAAAACTTATCACAATACTACATTAATTTATTATATTTGAAAACTTAAATCTTCATCGAAAAACATGAACTTCATTCAAATGTCGGCATTGAAATATAAATTGCCTGGTTTAAACATCTCTAAAATGCGATACATTCCTCGGTAATAATTTTAGAATTATTATAATACTCCGATAATTTATTATAGTTGAAAATGTCATCGAAAACAACTGAAATTCATTCAAATAACGTCATAGAAAAAATAACACGCCTGACTCTCTCTATAAAAGCATCATTTCATTCATAAATAATTTCCCATTCATTTTATTCATCACAATACTATAATAATTTATTTTATTTAAAAATTAAGACCATGGAGCTACAAGTAATTAAACTCTATGGTTAAAACTTCATCGAAAAAAATCGTCCTTCTCGTTGTAAAATCAATGAATATTTCATTCATATCAGCTATGCTGACTCCATGAGCTAAATAATTTTGTGTTAAAGAAATACAGCAATTCTAATACAACTCATTCTACATATTTTGCTGTTTACATTTTACGTAGGTGAAAAATAGGCTTCGTTGCAGAAATAATCAAATGTGGATGAGCATTTAAACTCAGATATATTGTAATTGCGTTGTTTCAGTATGTAGATGCACAGAATTTAAGCAGAAATAAAGTGGTTTTACGACGGATACAACACTCAATATGAATTAAAAAGAACTTTAAAAATCACTATTTTGAGACAAGATGGATGCCATATATCATTTTGAAGTGGGTCACGTGATCTTTTCATATCATGGTCACGTGATCGCTTCATATAAGGGATGTAATTATTATTTCAATTTTTATTTAAAAAACTACTGAATATATTTCGCTGATTTTTTTTATATATTTTATGGAACAATTTGAATATTACCTAAAATTTTCGAAGCAATTTGTGAATTTTAAATCCGCTTAAAAAATGTTTGAAAAATTAATCAATAAAAAACTAATTGGGTGATATTATTTATTATATTCCCATAGGTCCCACAGACCGTCTGAAAAACATACTAAAATTTAATTTTGATAAAGTCATTTTTAAGGCAGTTATCGTGCTAACGGACAGACAGACAGACAGACAGACAGACAGAATGAACAAAGTCATAAACACTTTTCAACTATGTTGTAAAGTGTTAAAAAGATAGACAGCGCATGGCTTTTGTTATGGATTCAAATATTTCCCATGCGTAGTATAGAGAAAGTATTGTTTTGACGAAAATTTCCGGTTTCGAGATTTTGATGCCAATATATGTTTCAGGACCTCCTGAATACGATTTGACTAGTTTTGGAGTGATGGCTACCTGCCTGTCTTGTAAGGTCGATTTCTTGTGTAGTACATAGCTGCCGCAAATATTAATGGATTTGCACGAATATTATATTCTGCTTTGTCAACGTAAAATCCGGAACTAGATATATATTTTTTTAATTCGAGCGAAAACTTCGAAGTGTATTCGAGATTTTATATTTCCTTAATATGGCAGCATAGGACAAATTTTGACATGATCATGCTGTTGTTGTTGTTGTTCTCGTGTCCTAATTAAGGAAAGAAATTTGCGCTTCTTCTGATGATCATGCTTGAAACGAGTTATTTATGGCTCAATGATCACGAAACTTAATAGTTCCAATAATTGTATTAGAAAATAGCCGCTCTACAATTTTTGGGTTCGTGTCGTCATTAAACTCGGAATGAATCGAAATATTTTTCAAGCCCTTTAAATTGTAGGGTAGCATGCTGCAATCGTGATCGTTTTGAACAACGACACATATTTTTGAAAAATGTTCTTGTAAAAATTGAAAAAAGATCATAACACGAAAAAACAAAATGATTTAGATATGACAAAATCCAAGTATTTGACATACCCTATCCCAAACAGTTCGATCCCCTTTTGCAGACATTGGCATCCATGTACGCCAATGTCTATAAAGGGGGATCGAACTGTTTGAGATCGGGTATGTCAAATACATGTTTTTTGAGAGGTTCTTTGTTTGGGATGAACGCTGTCCCATCCGTAAGCAAAAGGTTAAAATTACACCGAATTTAAAATTTTAAAATAATTTCATTTGGGGGACTGCATCTAAAACGACATACTTGGTATATTTTAAAGGACAAGTGTCTAACATTTCAATCTTAGCATAATGTGAGTTGTTGTTGTTGAGATGCAGACCGTCCGACCTACCAGAAAGGTGTAAGGTAACTGTTTGGACAGCCGGGAAGTGCCACCCAATTTAGGGAGGCATCCACAGGGACCGTACCCTCCTTCCCCTACCACCAACCTCTTGGACGGACTTACGGACCCACATGTTTAACGTGATCGTACTTCGCATGAACACGGCGGCAGTTGTGTCAGCGTGCAAATCCAGCGCGTAAACCATCGGGCTACCGCGCCCGAAGCATAATGTGAGTGATTTTTTTCCTTTATCAACAAATTACACATAATATATACCGGCACATAATTGACATATTTAAGCATATTTATTCATTTAAAATGTTGTGGGTCATTTTATACAATTTTAACCAGTCTCATTGCTCTAATTTGTACTAAAAGCTAATCAGCACCATGGTAATGCAGATTACTGACTCCCAAATTTCATGAAAATTGGATGGATAGTTATGGATACATATAGTGCATAGACAGACAGATAGATTACACGCATACACATTACGTGCATTACTTTAGTGGTAGAATTGAGTTCCAGTTTACACAAAATCTGTAAATCCATTCGAAACTTGCATTTGAATATTTTCGATTTTTAATTTTTAAAATCCCAGTATTTAGTTCGTAAAAAATATTTGAAGGCCCCACTTTATGTGACGCTATCTGTTTGAGTGCATCATATATTTGAGATACATTTATGCTATTTTTTATAATTTTTTTATTTTTATTCTTTTATTTTTTTTTATTTAAAAGAATGCAGGCTACAGGACAAAGTACCCGTAAGAGTGTGCAAGTAAAATTCAATACAAAGATATACAGATTAAAATATTATAAAATAGATTAAAATGCAAACCATTAACAACAAATGGCTTTTAAAAGCACTTGCGAATGAATATAAAATACATTAAAATATAAAATATTTACAGCAAATGATTTTTAAAATCAATTTCAGATAAATAAAAAACAAAAATTATCTGGAAAGCTGTTGTATAGTTTACAGAAATTATTAGTGGCACAATAAGAACCAATATTATACACACTATTCATGTATCATTTTATATTTTTAAATATACTTTGTTCAGCTCTTGTATACCCACACATTTTCCATCTATACAATGATTGTATCCAATCAAGTATTGTTTTACGAAATTTGCTAATTAAATTTCATATGTATATGCAGTGACAAAGACTGAAGAGATTTGAGGAGACAGTGCCTACCCAAACAAATTGTTGTCAACTACAGTCTCTAAAAAATATCATACTATCATAACTCTATAGCTATATCCAACTGTATCAAACCCCAGATATATCAAACTTCTGCTATATCAAACCCCAGCTATATCAAACTCCTGCTATATCAAACCCCAGCTATATCAAACTCTTGCTATATCAAACCCCAGCTATATCAACTCCTGCTATATCAAACCCCAGCTATATCAAGCTATCGTACCCCCACAAAAATTGCTTAATTAGAAAATATATTTGCAAATGAATTACAGCATTACTGGACTGGTTGAGTAGCATTTGTTCTCATTAGACTAGCACACGTCTATTGCCTGATTACAGGAAAAATATCTATTCTTCTGGTAAGAGAACCCTCGCCCATTGTGTATGGGTCCAAATTATATGCTTAGAGAAAATTAAAATTTACTCTCTCCAAACTGTGAAAAAATTTGATGCAACATTCATTCATCCCAATGACATTCTTTGATTTCAGAGAGCAGGCAAGTGGAAGTAAAGTCAATTGCATGTAACAAAATATAAACGCTAAGATGATATATTAAATTGGCAAACTATCATTATTTTTTCCCAAATCCTCACTAACAATAATTATTAGTACAAACATTTTGTTCGATTACTTTTTGGTGTTATTGTAACTCTCATGTTGATTATGCATTATTCAATATACAAGGTAGGATCAAAAAGTTTGGAGACTGTACTGATATCTCCAACCCATATTGGAGGAGAGGGGAACTATTTTACCGTGGCTTAGAGGCATATGTGACGCGAGATGTGAAAAGGAAGAAGCAGGTGTTTTTCAAGACAATGCGTGTCAGTGAACTGGAGTCGTTGTTTTCAGTCGTCGAAAACGGAAATGACATATGTAGAACAACGTGCGAATATTAAATTCTGTAATGTTTCTGTCGGCGATTTGCCCAAACGCTGGCAGAATTTGATATTCGCACGTTGTTCTTCAAACGCCATTTCTGTTTTCGACGAATGCGAACGACAATAGTTCACTGACACGCATTATCTGGAAAAATTCCTGCTTCTTCCTTTTCACATCTAGCGTCACATGTGCCTCTACGCCACGGTAAAATAGTTCCCCTCTCCTCCAATCAGGGGTGGAGATATCAGCACAGTCTCCGAACTTTTTGATCCTACCTTGTATTTTATTCACTTATTTAGAATGGTGGACGATTGTAAAGAAGAACGTTACTTGGCAACAGGCTGTTAGGGTAAACACTGTCTCTCCAGATTCCCTTCACGTTTCATTACTATGTATATTAAGGCCTACAAGACAGCCTACTACTCTGACAGCCTTAGAAAGACAGCCTTAGAAGGACAGCCTTACTACAAGACAGCCTTAGAAGGACTACAGAGACCTATTACTACGTGCACCTGTTTAAAAAACCCTGAGTCTTCAGTAAACTATCTTGATAGGATTTTTTCAAAATGATGAACGCATCAGCTTTGGATGAAAAATATGAGTCCTCTTGTAGAATTCAGATGCCTTTTGCACATGTTCTGCTGAATACTCTGCAATAAATCGTTCGAAAACCTATTTTTTTACAATCGTGGTTGCTAGGTCAATTTTTCTCTCAAGAAAACTTCCCGCTTTCTACAGATCAGTTGGATTTCTGATTCTCTTGAGAGTCAGTTGCATGCATATTTTTCTTCTTCGATCCAGACCGTCACGCCTACCGGAATATGTAAATTTTCTATTTGGACGGTCGTGACGGTCCCACCCAATTTAGATCAGAACCCAGTGGGAGCGGCATCCACAGGGCCCGTACCCTTCTTCTCCTACTATCAACCTCGCGGCAGGAATGAACCCACATATTTATTGTGCCCGTAATCCGCGTGAGCACGGGGATAGTTTGGGCAGAAGAGGGAATCGAACTCGTGTCATCCGAGTGCAATCCCTGATGTGCACTAACCACTGGAATGTCCCACCCCTAGCGTGCATATTTTTGACAGTGTACCCATGAATGAAATTCTTAAAATCTGAAAACCTTGCACAACCTACGAAGCAAAATTTCGCGGAGTTGCTTCGTACTGCCTGACATAAGCAATCCAAATTATAAAAGTGTGACACAAGATGTAAAAGTAATCATGTACAATGAACATATATACATAATATACTAAATAATCGTATTTTTATATAAAAAGAATTAATATTTTGAATCGGGATGCGGTTCTCAAAGCTTTGGTATTCTTATTTGCAGCTTCTAAACCATTTAATTTAGTCACTTTTGATATATAAAGCACTTTTAAAAAACAAAGAATAACTTTTTTGGCGTTACATTTCCATTCAAAAATCCTATTCTTCAGTTTGTTTTCGTCCCCCCCCCTCCTCCCCCAAATTGTAAGTCCGAGAGAATTTTCGGAATGCGATCATTAGAATGGTCGAATGTGGGTCAGTTCCTTTCGAGCGGAGACATTCCCGTGGTCACGGTCTACTCACCTGGACGTTGTTGACGATAGTGGTCACTAAGTTCTCCATGAAGCCCTTCGGACGGTCACCTGCCGGGAGGGAAAAAAGAAAGTGAATAAATAGTTCAATTCGTAGTGTATAAAGGTGAATAAACAAGAAAATCGTGTTATTTTCAGGGATTATTAATTTGTGAATTCAAACTAAATTTGATAACCATCAAGATATTTAAACATTTTGATGTTACTTGAAGGAATTAGCACAATACAAAGCTTTCTTAAAACTTATATTAGCACCGCTTTTTTTAAATTGGGTAGACAGGAATAATACTAAAATATCTGATGTGGGCATCATATGACTTTCCTTGCAGATTCATATTCACGTTATCTTCAGTTCTTCAATAATTCATTAAATTGAATTTAATTGAACAAAATAACACCCATAATCATTTTAAGTGACATTGCACTTGCACTTTTAATTCAATTTTCGTTTTTATTTGGTAACTTGGGTTATTTTCAAAGTGGTGTGGCAAAAATGCGAAAGAACAGAAATATATCGAGAACTTCTAATCCTAGACTACCGGGGTTGGTCTTACGTAGCATACGTAGTCTTTTATTTTAAATTTTGACGATTTTGTCGAGCCCTTTCGTAAAAAGGCAAGTTTTTTTTTCCGAATCGTACCAAATCTAATCAGCGCCAGAGTAACCTACAAGTGACTTATCTACCAAATTTTGTTCAATTGGGTCCATTAGTTTTTCAATTAGACGCAAACAATTTTTGCAGGCTATTTTGCAAAAAAAGGGCAGGCTCTTTTATTCCGAATCATACCAAAATTTAATCAGCACCAGGGCCACACACTTGCCTATAAAATTTTATGAAATTTGGTCAATTAGTTTTTGATCTAGAATGGATACAAACTCTGCACACACACACACACACACACACACACACACACACGCACGCATCGCTAAAATTTTCGTGTTTTAGAGGTCCCAAAACGTGTAGATCCATCAAAAACTCGAATTGCGATTTTCGACATGATTCAAATACTTTTCCTATACAGTACCATGTATTACAGGGAAAGCAACAAGAGCGTTGTGAAGCAGTCTTCTTAGGCTTGGTTAATAGTGTGCACGTTTCATTTTTGACGTAACTGCTAAGCTGTTTTGCACTTTTCTTATACAGTCATTCGAATTTTCGGAAAAATAGAAAGGGAACTTTCCGGAAAGGAAAGTGGAAATCCTTAGTGAATTCCCATCCCTTTCGAAATTCGATGCTGAACCCATATAATTCACTATTTTAATTATGACCAATTACTAAGTTTTATTTATAGCCAATCTTGCGAAACAGATGTTGGGAGGAAAGTGTAATTTTTTTAACTGGAAGTGACATCTCAAGAATTGAAAGTGGAAATCCTTAATGAGACTCTTAACCACACCAAAATTTCGGGAAGCCATATCAGTCATTATCTAGGTTCTATCTATAGCCGATTCTGAAAACAAAAATATATGTTTTATTATAGTACCGGAAGTTTAATAGAACCGGAAGTTCAAATCCTTAAGGATCAAATCTTTAAAAATCTTGATGCGGAAAACTTGAATTCCATATTCCATATCATTCATCATGTAAACTCTACATACAACTGATTCTAAGAAATAGATGTTTCAAAGGAATTGAAATCTTTGGTAAACTTTTTTACCCCTCTCTTGAATTTGAAACTGAATCCCTGTCAGTCAAAACCTAAGCTATATCCGTAGCCAATCTTGAAAAATAGATATTGCAAGGAAGATGTAAATTTTTGAATCGGAAGTAACATCTTGAGAATCGGAAGTGAAAATCCGAAATCGTTTGTTGGTAATTCTTCAAATCAAACTATTGAAAAAATAATGTTATAATTAATTGGCTTTTACGGTTAAAATGTTTGAAAACGTTTAAAATAACATACAGCGATAGGATATTAAATATTGTTTCATATACTGCAATTTCTCTGTTAATATAACAATGCAATGGGCGCCATTTTTTATGCTTAAATTTGGAACAGTTATTGATATTCAGAACTTTTATGAAGTGTGTAGGGACCATTAGACGAAACGAGGGCGGAAATTGCAGCCTAAAATTATATTGTTGACAGACAAGCATTGTTTGCCATTAAAATAACTTAAACCGTTGCCAAATCAACACTACTATGCAGTCAAAAATATCGAAAGTGTAATTGTAAAAAATAAAGATTTAAAATCATTGTATTGATGTCTGAAGAAACAATAACTGAAGTGTCGTTTAACTCGACTTGCTCATATAAGAATTCATATTCTTTTTCAAATTTTACAAGAAAAAGTTTAAAAAATTAATATTGTGGGTCTAAATGATTACAACTATATAATCCTTCACTTTAGAAGGCTTGAAAAAATCTTTCGATTGATGCCATAGTTGACAAGGTACCCCCGGGGGTAACTTGCCCTCCAAGGGGGTGTAATGACATTATGAACAAAAAAAAATTGTATCGCGGCTATTTTTCACAGCAATAATTGAAACTATGAAGTTCTGTGATCATTGAGCCAAAAATAAACCCTTTCATGCATGATTATATCAAATTGTGTCCTATGCTGCCATGTTAAAAAAATCTGATGTGGGCACCACATGACTTTCCTTATATAATGCAATGAATTTACTACTTTTACAGTAAAAAAAAATAGGTTTTTCTTCTAGTAGATACTTATATTCCTTCCAAAATATTGAATTTTCGTCAATCAGTTGTCATTTTCATTGATTTAGCATCATTTTTATCCATTCGGTGAGACTTTCGTTAATTTGGCAAGATTTTAAAAAGTCGCCAAGTTGGCGACATTCCACCAAATTCGTCGCCAAAATCTCGTCAAGCGTTATGGACGGAGAAATAAGTTATTCTTATAGCATATAAATGATTATTTGCGTTCAAATGCAAAAGTATTACTCAAAGTACCTTTTCTCATGAATGGAACGAGCTAGATCCACGAGAATGATGTCACCCAATATATCGCGTGATATTACATATGTAAAGTAAACATGCTTCTCAACAGTTAATAGATTTTATTTAATTTATGGGATTTTTTGATAAATTTATTTTAAAAATGTGCAATATCTCGAGAACGGTTCATGCTAGCGATCTGAAGTTTATATCAATCGTTTTCTAAGGAAAAAATTGCATAAGAAATGTCTATTTGCGTAACTTTATTAAAGGTATTGATTTTTTGATGATTTTTTCAAAATTTCACTCGAAAATTTAGGGGGATGGGGGTCTGAACATCCGATTACGTATAAAAACAATAGGCTTCCAGTATTCACGGATTGTGATTTTTGTACCAAATTTCATTCTAATCGCTCCATTCGTTCGTGAGATATCGTCTCCACAGACTCACTGACACACCCACCCACACACATACTTTCACACACACATACACACACACACACACACACACACACACACACATACACACACGCAGACATTACCTCAAAAATGTTTGATTCGTGATCAGGGATGATTGAAACGTGCTCCCCCGTCGAAAACTTGAATTTGAATTTTCGACCCCATCACAATACTTTTCTTATACATGATGTATATAAGAAAAGTAAAAATATAAAATTTCCAACAAATTTCGAAGTTTTGTTCGAATTTTAAAAAATTCCATCTAAATCTAGATTTTTTTATAACAAAGCCGGATATAAAGAAATCGATCACAGACATCAGACAGACGATAACATCACTCCAAAAATAGTCAAAACATGTTCAGGGGGTTTTAAAACATATATTGGCATCAACAACTCGAAATCGAAACTTTTCTTGAAAACAATACTTTCTTCATACTACATATGAGAAAGTAATCTAGTTAGTATTTAAATGGTGCTTGTGTCATTGGACTTGAAAGTTAAGTAAAGCACCCAATTTTGATCCTGTAATATCCTGTAATATCCTGTCAAATATACACCTTTATATTAAATGCGATATTCATAAATTTCTCCAACCTATATGATAAAAATGGTTTTATTTATTAGTATATATTTTGAAATCCTTGAATGTCAAAATTTTGATGTGAATAACATTTAGATATGGAGTTGTGGCGGAAATCGGAGAATTATGAAAAATGTAAACATTTTGGACGTTTATACTGCCGAACCTAATCGATAAAAATATAAATATTTTTTCTTGTTTTGTTGGAAATAGGGTCCAGATTATGAATATTTAAAAATAATTTTAATATTTTGGACATATATCTATTTCAAAAATTTTTTAACACCTATCTGTCCAAGCGAGTATTTTTTTTTCTATTTTTTTAACTTTCACTCGATATATCTTCAAAACTATAAAATATAGATATAAATAGTAAACGACAAAATTAAGCATTAGGAAATGCAGTTTTTATATTTGCATTTATTTTTAAACGCTCTTACAGTTTTCGAGTTATCGTCTTGTCAAGTTAAAGAGGACTGAAAAATTTTCAGCTTTTTAAATTTGTAATGAGCATATCTGAAACATTTACAGTACTAGCTATGAAGAATAAGCAAGAATTCATAGCTCCTTAAAAACCTATTAAGTATATATAATTGGATTTTGGATTGAGCTCTTAGTTTTCGAAGTATAGTGGTTATAATTTATATATTTTAGTATTTTAACATGGGTTTTTCAATGGGTAAAGCTGTAGTACTTAAAATGTCAAGAGTGTTACAGCTTAATTTGTTTACTTACTCCTTGGTGAAATATGGGTGTATACACACGAGATATTTTATTTTGTTTAAAAAATAAGGAGGTTGAATGAACTTGGGGATTTTAAAGGTGTTTAATGATTGATGAGGTTTTAATAGAATAAATGAAAATGTACGTAATCAAGTACGTATTTATGTGCCGCCAAGCAAGTTTATAGATTAACTCGAATTGTACATTTCGTCAGATATATTGCATAAGTTTAATTTTTATCGAAAAGCAAGTAGGGTAGCTGTAGTTGGGAGATCCAAATGAAATCGGACGAAAACTAAAAGTGCTACCTGGCTAGAAACAGTTAGAAAGTAATTTGTAGTACCTTAAAAGACTTTAAAGAATTTGTACTGTTTTAAAAGACTCCAGAGTGCTTAAAAAACTTTAAAAGACTTAAAAGAATAAGACCAACCCCATTACACTAGGACTAGCCGTTCTCGATATATTTTAGATTTCTCGCATTTTCGCTATGCCACCTTTGAAAGTAAGTCCAGTTACAAAATGAGAAAGAAAAGTGAATTAAAAGTGCAAATTCAGTGTAATTTTAAATAATTATGGATGTTATTGCGTGCAATTAAACTCAATTTAATTAATTATTAAAACACGAATTATTGATAGGCGAAATAAGTCTGTAAAAATCGAATAACCTTATTGAACTTTATTAGAGATTCTTTTAACACTTTACAACAACGTTGAAAAGTGTTTATGACTTTGTTCATTCTGTCTGTCTGTCTGTCTGTCCGTTAGCACGATAACTGCCGTAAAAAAGACTTAATCAAAATGAAATTTTAGTATGTTGTGCAGACGGTCTGTAGGACCTATGGGAATATAAATGAATAATATCACCCAATTAGTTTTGGCTTGAACCCGGGTTGAAAAAATGAAATACATTGAACCCTATGGGATCTAAATCATCAAACATTTTTTAAGCGGATTTAAAATTCACAAATTGCTTCGAAAATTTTAGGTGATATTCAAATTATTCCATACAATATATAAAACAAATTTTAGCAAAATATATTCAGTAGTTTTTTAAATAAAAATTAAAATAATAATTACACCTCTTATATGAAGCGATTACGTGATCATGATATGAAAAAATCACGTGACCCACTTCAAAATAAAATATGGCATCCATCTTGTCTCAAAATTGTGATTTTTAAAGTTCTTTTTAATTCATATTGAGTGTTGTATTCGGCCTAAAACAGCTTTATTTTTGCTAAAATTCTGTGCATCTACATACTGAAACAACGCAATGACAATATATTTGAGTTTAAATGACCATCCAAATTTGATTATTTCTACAACGAAGCCTATTTTTTACTTATGTAAAATGTAAACAGCAAAATATGTAGGATGTGTTGTATAAGAATTGCTGTATTTCTTTAACGCAAAAGTATTTAGCTCATGGAGTCTGCATAGCTGATATGAATGAAATATTCATTGATTTTACAAAGAGAAGGACGATTTTTTTTTGATGAAGTTTGAAGCATAGAGTTTAATTACTTGTAGTTCCATGGTCTTAAGTTTTTAAATAAAATAAATTATTTTGGTCCTGTGATGAATGAAATGAATGGGAAAATGTTATGAATGAAATGCTGCTTTTATAGAGAGAACCAGGCGTGTTATTTTTTCTATGACGTCACTTGAATGAATTTCAATTGTTTTCGATGAAGTTTTCAAATATAATAAATTATTGTAGTATTATGATGATTTTAAAAATATTACCGAGGAATGTATCGCATTTTAGAGATGTTTAAACCAGGCAATTTATATTTCAATGCCGTCATTTGAATGAAGTTCATTTACTTCGCTGAAGGTTTAAGTTTTCAAATATAATAAATTAATGTAGTATTGTGATAAGTTTTAAAATATTACTTAGGAATGTATTGCATTTTAGAGATGTTTAAATAAAATTCCATTGAAGTTGGACAGTGTTTCATAATCAATGCTTTAAGCATGATCGATCTTTCTTGGTTTTCATTCACGCAAAACCGCGGCTCCATCGGACAGAAGCCATCACTGATTTTTTCGTTCAGTTTTACAACTCAAGAATCATTCTGACCATTTTGTGGACAACAATCCTGAACCTATGTTAAACAATAGAATCTACAAAGAAAAACGTCATTGATCCCTGAGCGGTACTTACACCCAAACTGCACGGTGAGTGAATGATGGGTACATTATTTTCTTTGAACAATCCATTAATTATTCGGGACAAAACGGATGATCAACTTTCTTTCTTATCTTCACTCTAACTGGATATTTGTTCTTGAACACGGCCGCAGTTTGTTTGGTATTGTTGAGAAACTATGTTCCGAAAGCGATTACGAAATGTTTCGCTATGTGATTGTCTTTTTTTCTTCGTAATTTCATTTATTTTGGCTTTACCAGTTGTAAGGACTGTGTGTCCTTTTCTCTATAGTGCTAGCTAAGGCTCCTTTATATACGAGCTGACTTATCAAGCATATTGAAGCCCACCATAGCTGGAGCATACCCGGTACTGAAGCATATTTCTGCGAGCTAAATTCTACAATATTCTAATTCAAACTTCTTTTTTCATATATAGTATTTATTTTAAACACTTATTTTATAATTTCTGTAACTGTAGTATGGAACCCTATGGGCTTCAATATGCTTGATAAGTCAGCCTGCATTTTCAGAAAAGAAATTAAAGATAAAAAAAAAATCTGATTTGCTCAGCACATGCTTTTATCTTCATTTTAGAGATTTTCAATATTGTGTGAAAACAATAAAACAAATATAACGTGAATCTTGAGGACAATAATATGCTTATTGTTACCAATGCTTATTGTTACCAATGCTTATTGCTACCAATTAATATTAACTGCTAAGGGTTATGGAGATTAGTGAGACCTGCAGGCATTCTGCCCTATTATTAATCTAAAAAATCTGATGTGGGCAGCACATGACTTTCCTTATATAATGCAATGAATGTCCTACTTTTACAGTAAAAAATAATAGATTTTTTTTATAGTAGATATTTATATTCTTTCCAAGATATTGAATTTTCGTCAATGAGTCGTCATTTCATTGATTTAACGTCATTTTTATCCATTTGGCGAGTTTTTCATTAATTTAGCAACATTTAAAAAGTCGCCAAGTTGGCGACATTCCACCAAATTCATCGCCAAAATCTCGCCAAGCGTTATGGATGGAGAAATAAGTTATTCTTATAGCAGATTAGCATTCAAATACAAAAGTATTACTCAAAGTATCTTTTTTCATGAATGGATATCTTTTTTCTTATAGCACTATTGGCGTTCAAATACAAAAGTATTACTCAAAGTATCGTTTTTCATGAATGGAACGAGCTAGAACCACGAGAAGGATATCACCAAATTTATCGCATGGTAATACATATGAAAAGTAAACATGTTTCTCAATAGGAAATTTTTTTTTTTAAATTTTATATGACTTTTTGATATATTTTTTTAAAATGGTCAATATCTCAAGAACGGTTCGTGTTAGCGTTCTAAAATTTATATCCATCGTTTTCTAATGAAAAATTACATAAGAAATGTCTATTTGCGTAACTTTTTCAGAGGTTTTGATTTTTTGACGATTTTTTCAAAATTTCACTCGAAACTTTAGAGTTGATTCTGAACATTCGATTGCTTATGAAAACGATAGGTTTCCAGTGTTTACGGATTGTAATTTTTGTACCAAATTTTGTTCGAATCGGTCCAATCGTTCGTCAGTTATCGTCTCCACAGACTCACTGACACACACATACACACACACACACATACACACATCACTTCAAAAATGTTCGATTCGTGATCAGGGATGCTTCAAACATGCTATCCCGTCGAAAACTCGAATTCAAATTTTCGACCCCGTCACAATACTTTCCTTATACATTATTGTATATAAGGAAAGTAAAAACCAGTTATTTCATTGAATATGTCCCGTACGATCGTAACAATAAAATCGGGGTTTTGTTTTCAAAAAGCGACGAACTGGCGATAGCTCTATTTGGATCTGATTACTACTTCAATTTCAATCTTTTGTATATAAAACTAAAAAAAAAACTCTTTATATGTAGATGTCTTGACTCATTTAAGACATATTACGCTTTCCATGATAAAGGTAAAAATTTTAAGTACAGTTCGTGATAACTCCTAAACAATGGTCTCCATATATTTCCGGTTAATAGTACTTGCAAACAAACCGAAGAATTTGCCAATAGTCAAGAACCAAAGAATTTGCTAATAGCCATTTATTTCACGTTCTATGCATTAACAGTTGGGATATTCATTAACACTTAAGTGCATTTTGATGGGGTTGTTGCACGTGAGTATGAGTAAGTCATTCTGTTCGAATGACTTGTTGACAGAAGCGCCAAATTTCATTTTTCGTGGTGTTAATTCAATGACAAAACATTATTCTGTTGAACGTGTATGTCATAATTTCGATGTGAAAGAATTAAATTCATTACATTATGTAGGAAAAGTGGGTAATTTATGAGTCCAGACAGAGTGACTTATTCATATTCATGTGCAAAATCCTCATTAAAATGTAATTGAGATTTAATTAATACATCGGCATATAAATGACAATCGACAAATTATTGAATGTCGAAATGTAGAACCACACTCATTGCCACAAAAATTTGCGCACCAAGAAGTTATTGTGGAATCGTAACGAAACTTGGCATGAAGGTACGTGTCAGGCAGATATGCAAATGATTAGAAATACAGCGTGATTGGGCATTGCTTAATGCCACCAGAGGGCGTTGAATTTCGTTCTCACTGTCACAGAAAAAAGGTACGCAGAGGCTTTTTGCCTATACTTATTTTATTGCAGAGGGACATTTTTTTAGGGATGCCGTTACGCTGCCATCGAAGACAATATGGTCGACCGTCAGAGTTCGATAGGGGAAGAATCATCGGGATGATGGAAGCCGGGTGGTCAGCTCGGCCAGTAGTCCGCCACGTAGGCCCTTCTGACTTTACTGTGAGGATGTATTGGGATCAATGGACGAAAGAGAGGTCGCATACAGGGCGGCAAATTTGAGGACGCTTTCAGCAGACCAATAGTCGAGAAGACCGTCACATCACCCGACACGCACACACAGCGCTAACTGCATCATTGTCCGTCATCCGAACACAGGCAACACCTTCACTATGGGCCTCTGTGTCTATCTGTACAAATCATGAGGCGCATGGCTGAAGGGCATTTGGTATCGCGGCGCCCATTACGTGTGCTGCCATTGACAGCCACTGACCGTCGCCTCCATTTATAGTGGTGTAGCGCTCGACGGGATTGGACAGCAACCGAATGAAACCAGGTCGTCTTCAGCGACGAATCGAGATTCAATTTGAGCGGTGGTGACAACTGTGTACGTGTGTGGAGGCTCCGTGGTGAACACCTCAATCCTGCCTTCGCTTTACAGCGGCACACTGCTTTCACAGCTAGTATGATGGTATGGAGTGCCATCGCATATGACACCCTGTCACCTCTAATATTGATCCACGGAACCATGACAACCCAGCGGTACATTCGTGACATCCTTCAGCCACATGTGTTGCCACTCATGGCAGGGCTCCCAGGAGGAATTTTTCAACAGGATTATGCTCGGCCACACACACAGCAAGGGTGTCACAGGAATGCATCATCCACATTACCACCCTTGCCTGGTCTGCTCGATCCCCAGATTTGTCACCGATCGAGCATGTCTGGGATCACTTAGGACGGCAAGTTGGACAGCCTACGAGTTTTCCCGAACTAGAGACGCGCTTACAACAACTGTGGAATTAGATGAAGCAGGACACCATACGGGACCTATACGCCTCAATGACCGCCTGTATCGCATCGTGTATTCACGCTAGAGCCCAACAGGGTACTAGAACCTCCATTCATTTGTAGTTTTTCCTGTAATAAATGATCCTTTTGTTTTGATTCTTGTATCATTTATATCAAAGTTGCACTCACATATATAACATTTCGTTCGATTCTGACAACTCTTTCTTGGTGCGAAAATTTTTATAGCAATGAGTATTATTATTATTAATGAGTGTATTACAAAAAATATCTTTTCGTGTGAATGGAAAGAACGAGATCCACCGGAATGTGTTAACAGATTGATTGCATAATATTGATAATGATAAGTGAAAATATTTGAAAATATTATTCATTTTATTTTATGTATTTTTTTTATAAATTTATTTGAAAAATGTGCAATATCTCGAGAATGATTCGTGCTAGCGTTCTAAGTGTGTGTCATTTGTTTTATAAGGAAAGTTTATGGATAAAATTATTATTTATTAAATAAAATTAAATATTCTGACTTACGAGGATTTTTTTTAATTAGTTTTAAATTATACAATACCATGAAAACTGTTTATATTAGGGATTGAGAGTTTGTGTCATTCCTCTCATAATTAAAAAATACGTCTGAAATAATTATTTATTTATAAATAGTGAAGGTCCTGATTTTTAATATTTTTTTTCAAAAATTCATTCGATAATTGGGGGATGCCCCAACCATTCGATTGCGTTTAAAATCAATATGGTTTCTGTATTATTCTCTGTACTTTTATGCACTGATTGCAATATTTTCGAAATGCTTCTGTCGTAAGATATTGTGTCCACAGAATGATGGATATACACACTAACAAACACTCGCGCTAGCATACATATACACACTATAACATACACATGCTTATACTAACATACGTACACACACTAACATACATACGCATACGTATACTAACATACGTAAATACCCACATATCACTTTAAAAACGTTCTTTTCGAGTTCAGGGATGCGTAAAAGGTTTGCGCAAAAGCTTTGCGGTTAACAAGTAGGTAAAAAACTCAAATTTATTATTCATTTTTGATGAATATATTTATTATTTGTCATTTCTGACACACATATAATCATTATTAATATGAATGAAAATTAAATTAACTAGAGTATGGATCAACTCAACTTTCTCATACCAGAATCCTTAAGCAGCTTGTGATTATTTATTTATTTGTTTATTAGTTATTTAATAATTTATTTTTTGCAAGTTTTACAAGAAAAAATGTGAAAAATCTCTATCGTTGTTCCGAATGATCACATTTATAGCATATTGCCCTTTATTTAAAAGGGCTTGAAAAAAATCTTTCTATTGATACTAAATTTGATAATATGTACCCGGGGGTTAAGTTAACCCCCTCGTCGGAGGGGGTGGCTAATAATGTCACGAACACAAAAATTGTATCATGACTGTTTTTCTCTACAATCAATGAAACTATTAAGTTTTGTGATCATTAAGCTATAAATTACCCTTTTTGTGCATGATTATGTCAAATTTTATCCTATGTTGCAATGCTAAGAAAATATAAAATTTTAAGTTTTCGGTCGAATTTAAAATTTTTTTATTTAGTTCTTGATTTTTCGTTAACAAAACACAATACAAAGTTTCGTAAAAATCCATTAATATTTGTGGCAGCTATTGTGTGCACAAGAAATCGACCACAGACAGACATTACTCCAAAATAGTCAAAAGTGTTCAGGAGGTCCTAAAACAGATATTGGAGTCAAAATCTCGAAAACGAAAATTTTCGTGAAAACAATATTTTCCCAACACTATGAATACGAAAGTAAAAAAAAAAACTGTGCCTTTTATCTTACATAATAAAGAATGATCGTCGTTGTACGGTCATGATATTTGGTACACAATTACTTTAGGACCCGAATCAGTGCACCTTGGCATTATTTTTTAAATTTCAAATTTGGTTTTGGGATATTTTAGGTTTTAGCCCGAGCTACAACGATTTTGGGTTATATTAAACACAAATCGATTCCTTAGAGACCTAAAATATTATCACAGATTTTCTTTCCTGACCCATCGAAAAGATCGAAAAATTCTCCTTCAGACATGATTTAATCCATAAATTCATTAATTCATATGACTAACAGACGAATTTTTGTGAATTTTTAAAATATATACTTTTTTTGCATTTTAATTCTCCTCGAATTTTTTATTACGATATAAAAAATTTACTTGCAATCCAATATTTATATTTTAACAGCAGAACCTTAAAATATCCCAAACTGCTCCAGAATAAAACATAATTTCCTAAACTCATCCGCTGATTAATTATAGTGTTTTTAACCGAGCGAACTCCTCAAATGTTTGTGTCAATGGCGCATTCGTCATTGATGAGCGGACCCTTTCTCTCCTGACCTCTACCACCATGTACTAGCAAAAACATTTAATATTGTTCGTTTTTCGGATAGCGTGAAATTTTTTTATATTATTTAAGTACCGTATTATTGAACTAGCGGATGTTTATTTAATTATTTATAAGTAGTGGACGCTTATTTAGGATGTATTGAAGTATCGGGTGCTTATTTAATTATTTATAAACAGCGACCGCTTATTTAAGTAGCAAACGCTTATTTAATTATTTATAAACAGCGACCGCTTATTTAAGTAGCAAACGCTTATTTAATTATTTATAAGTAGAACCCGGGAAACGACGGGTAATTCGCTCTAGTTATCGCATAAAAGTGAATTATGCATAGTGCATATTTTGTTTTTTAAATGCTGGATTTGATTTCAGAGCGGAATAAAAACAAGCCAATATATCATTTATGTCACGGTCATTTCTAACTCCGCAACATAGTGAATATGCATTAAAATTCCATTAATCTTGTTAAACAGTTTTGTTATCTCTTAGAAAACCTAAAATGTATTTCATATATATATATATATATATATATATATATATATATATATATATATATATATATATATATGAGGTAGGATCAAAAAGTTCAAAAATTGTGCTGATATTTCCAACCCTGATTAGAGGAGAGGGGAACTATTTTACCAGAGCGTAGAGATACATATGATGCGATATGTGAAAAGGTAGAAGCAGGTCCGCAGTGCAGGGTTTTTCCAGACAACAGGTGCAATGTTTCTGTCGGCAATTTCCCCAAAATGCTGTCAGAATTTGATATTCGCACGTTGTTCTTCAAACGTCATATCCGTTTTCGACGAACGCGACCGACTACAGTTCACTGACACGCATTGTCTGGAAAAACACCTGCTTCTTCCTTTTTACATCTCACGTCACATGTGCCTCTATGCCACGGTAAAATAGTTCCCCTCTCCTCCAATCAGGGTTGGAGATATCAGCACAGTCTCCGAACTTTTTGATCCTACCTTGTATACTACAAATGCACAAATATATATATATACATACATACAGGGTGTCCCAAAAAGTTTGAAACGCGCTTTAATTCTTTACCTGTTGGAGATAAGAGGGCAATGTGAATTGCAAAAAGTTGAAAGTAAGGTAGGAAATAAGAATAAAGAATGTAGGAAATAAGAATAAGATTAATGAAATAGTCTTCCCATTCATTTTCAAAAAAATACACTTTTTAAATTTTTATACGACCCCCTTAGGCAAATTTGGTCAATCAGAATTTTTTTTTATTTTTAATGCAACAAGATCATTAAAAAAACCCGCATATCTGTATCTTGAAAATTGAGCGAGTTATATTTAATTGAAAATTGAACATTGTGAATGGGGACCCTATATCAAATTAGAAATGTAAATTTGTGACATATCACAAAAAAAGATAAAACTGGATGATAATACATAGGATACTCAACCCTTTAGTGAGTACCACTGCTTTATATGATCTCTGTCTGTGTAATGCCTTATTTAGATGCATTTGTGATAAATAATTTTGACACATAGTAACGTATTTTTGATCTAAACTATCTTGAAAATTGAGCGAGTTATATTTAATTGAAAATTGAACATTGTGAATGGGGACCCTATATCAAATTAGAAATGTAAATTTGTGACATATCACAAAAAAAGATAAAACTGGATGATAATACATAGGATACTCAACCCTTTAGTGAGTACCACTCCTTTATATGATCTCTGTCTGTGTAATGCCTTATTTAGATGCATTTGTGATAAATAATTTTGACACATAGTAACGTATTTTTGATCTAAACAATTTTCCCCATTAATTTGTTTATGATCCCTATTTTCACTGATGAAACAGCCTTTCGCATGGTACGGAAAAGTGGCATAAGTCAGATTTTTTCATTTATCATAATTTAGTTGATTTTAAAGATACAGATTTTTTTAATGATCTTGTTGCATTAAACACAAAAAAAATTCTGATTGACCAAATTTGTCTAAGGGGTTCGTATAAAAATTTAAAAAGTGTAACTTCTTGAAAATTAATGGGAAGACTATTTCATTAACGTAATCTTATTTCCTACCTTACTTTCAACATTTTTGTAATTTACATTGCCCACTTATCTCTAACAGGTAAAGAATTAAAGCGCGTTTCAATCTTTTTGTGACACCCTGTACATAATCGTTGTGATGACCCTTTTTGCAAAGTCTGTGACATCAGGAGGTAATGGTCAGGTCTCACATTCTCCTCTTCCCGGCCCTCTCCACAACATCTGGGTGGGATCGATACTGGGGAGCAAGGGATCGTATGACACTTCGTCTATACACTTTCTTCTGCGGCTGTAATTTTACTTATTCATGTTAAATTTTTTGTTAACTTCAGTTGTCTTTTGTACCCACCATTGGAAAAAAAAAATGTTATACAGTGCGCGAAAAAAGTATACGGATAAGCGTAAACTCGCCAAATCTAGAAATCTTTTAGACGGAAATGTATGCAAACTCCTTAAGTAAAAATCTGATGTGGGCAACACATGACTTTCCTTATATAATGTAATGAATTTACTACTTTTACAGTAAAAAAATAGGTTTTTCTTATAGTAGATACGAATATTCTTTCCAAGACATTGAATTTTCGACAATTAGTCGTCATTTTCATTGATTTAGCGTCATTTTTATCCATTTGGCGAGATGTTCGTTAATTTGGCAACATTTCAAACAGTCGCCAAGTTGGCGACATTCCGCCAAATTCGTCGCTAACATCTCGCCAAGCGTTATGCACTAAGAAATTAGTTATTTTTACAGCCGATAAATGACTATTGGCGTCCAAATACAAAAGTGTTACTCAGAGTATCTTTTTTCATGAATGGAACGAGCTAGATCCACGAGAATGATGTCACCCAATTTATCGCATGGTATTACATATGAAAAGTGAACATGTTTATCAATAGGAATTTTTTTTTTTATTTTGTATGACTTTTTGACATTTTTTTGAAAAATGTACAATATCTCAAAAACGGCTCGTGTTAGCGTTCTAAAATTTATGTCAATCGTTTTCTAATGAAAAATTACATAAGAAATGTCTATTTGCGTAACTTTATGAGTGGTTTTGATTTTTTGACGATTTTTTCAAAATTTCATTCGAAAATTTAGGGGTGTTCTGAACATTCGATTGCGTATAAAAACAATAGGCTTCCAGTGTTTACGGATTGTGATTTTTGTACCAAATTTGGTTCAAATCGGTCCATTCGTTCGTCAGTTATCGTCTCCACAGACCCACTGACACACACACACACACACACACACACACACACACACACACACACACATACTTTCACACACACACACACACAGACATCACTTCAAAAATGTTTGATTCGTGATCAGGGATGCTTGAAACGTGCTCTCCCATCAAAAACTCGAATTCGAATTTTCGACCCCGTCACAATACTTTCCTTATACATTATGTATATAAGGAAAGTAAAAATATTGATAAAATTAGGTTCTTTTTCATGTAAATTAGTTAAATTTTCCAAAAATAAATATGCATAAATTAACTTTATAAATTTTAAACCCATGTGATCTTGGAGAAAAGTATAAGGACAACTGTTTTTCATCTAAAATTATAGTAAAATTTGCATATTTGAAAGCAGAAAATGACCATTTCAAATATAAAGACTGGGTTTCTAAACAAAATTCCCACTTGCCCCATTTCGTCACGATTTTTGCATGATGCTAGCAGGAACTCATTTGTCTGACCTTGACAAAGGGGAAATTCTTGCTTTTAAAGTATGTGGATTGAGTGGACATGAAATTTCGAAAAAAAATTAAAAGATCTAAAACTGTAGTTTATAATTTCCTAAAAGAACTTGGAATGTATGGGATGAGAAAACGAACTGGAAGACCAGATATTATAACGCATCGACAGAAATTAATTGTTGTCAGAAGAGCTTGCGAGGAAAAAGAAACTGCAAATGAAGTTAGAAGAAATTTGGATTTACCATATTCCACACGAACAGTTCAAAATACCTTGAATAAATATCCGAATATTTGGTATGGAAAGTTAATGTCACGTCCGCTTCTTAAAAAGGAACATAAGGAACGAAGAGAGAAATTTTTAAAAAAATGCATTTCTCTCGGTCTAAAATGGATTTATGTAATCTTTTAGGACGAAAAGAAGTTCGGTCTTGATGAGCTAGATGGTTTTCGCTATTTTTGGTATAATCTGCGTACAACCAAAGTTTTTTCCGGTGGGGGCACAGGTGGGGGCACAGCAGGGGCGGCAAATAGGGGGCGCGAGGGGACGCGGCCGCGTCCCCAAATTTCTCCTCGTCGTCTATCGGCTTCTCCATTTTTATCGACTTCCACTGGTCAGTTTTCTTACGCTATGGAGCTTCAAAAGAGCCAACCTTAACAGTGAAGCTTCTTCCGGCTGGAACGAGTCCTCTTCAACTTGAAAAGTTTGGATGATGTTATCCTTTTCACTTGAAAATTTCAAGTGTCCGATTAAATTCATGTGCAGTTAGTGCTTGCTCATCCATTCCTCCTACTAGAAATGCATTTTAACAGTTCAATGCATTATATTCTTTCATAGAAACATCCTATAAAAGACATGCTATTTTCGAAAAGATTTGCTCATCAACAAGTACTTTTTCTGGAGGCTCTTCAACTCTACAATCACTACGTGATACGAGGTGGTCTTCCAGAGTTAAAACCATAAAAGCACTACTTGATAATTTTGAAGTGGTGATTTTATCATTGGAAGAATTATCTGAAAACGATTCCCTCAATGGTGGAAGAGCCGAAGCACTTTTAACATGCATGACATCGTTCGAATTTTTGTCCCCTTTGTTTGTATTGCCCAGTGTTTTTGATCAATGCAATACTCTTTCAAAGCATCTTCAGTCATCTGATCTTAATTTTCAGACTGTTCAAGCATTGACTAAAGCTACTATTGAAACTGTTAGTTCTTTTCGCACTGATGCATATTTCAATCAAGTGTGGAGTTTTGTGACAGAACTTTGCGAAAAAAATTCTTATTCTGGACCAAATCTGAAAAGGCGTAAAAAAATTCCAAGCAAATTCGGATGCTGTGAAAAAAATCCCCATGATGATGTTAAATCATATCACAGAATCAATATTCAGTATGAAATTATAGATTCAGTATCTAATGAAATTGAGACAAGATTTAATTACAACAATATATCTGTCTTATTTGGCCTTAGTTCAGTATTATCCGGATCAGATGTCGAGAAAGAAAATGTTTTAACTATATGTAAAGTATATGACTTCCAGAAAGAGGAATTGCGACTGTTTTATTCAATGGTGAAAAAAGAAAACATAGACCATCCCAATTTTAAAAGTCGCCTGGATTATTTTAAAGAGCGGAATTTAAAAAATGTGTTTCCTGCCATAACATTATTAGTTAAATTGTTTTTGACTGTGCCAATCAGCTCAGACAGTTGTGAAAGGTCTTTTTCGTATCTCAGAAGGCTGAAAAATTATTTTCGCAGTACAATGGGACAAGAAAGACTTTCATCTTTAGCTGTTTTAGCTATAGGGCAAGATATAACACTGAATTATGATGATATTGAAACAAAATTTTCTCTTCTTCCAGACTCTTTAAGAACCAGCGTTTAAAACTTCAATAAAAGGTAAATAAATTTAGATATTTGTATTTAGAAAAATTATGTTAACAATTATGTTAACACAATTTGTACAAAAATTATGTTAACAATTATTTTCCTCAACATCTATTCAATTTTGTGATCTCTCCCCCCCCCCCCCCTGTTAACAAATATTTTTTTTATTCCATATGGTAGATTTTCATACATACAAATCTCTCACCCCCAAATGAAATGCTAAAATGCCGCCCCTGGGGCACAGTAATGATTTGGGACGCTTTTGCAGCTAACGGAGCCATATCTATCGTCTTTATCAACTACAAAATGAACTCTAATAAATATGTTGATATGTTAGGCGAATATTTGTTACCTGAGCTATCACTGAGTACTTCAGGAGACTATACTTTCCAACAGGATAACGCTTCCATACACGTTTCTAAGAGTGCAAAATTCTGGTTTGAAGCTATTTCAGTAAATTTACTTGACTGGTCGACGAGGAATCCCGATCTCAATCCAGTAGAAAATTTATGAGACCTCCTAGCCCGAGAAGTTTATAAAAATGGCACACAATATCAGTGTGTTTACACTGATATTGTGTGATCTTGTGCTACTCATCAAACAAGCTTGGATTAACATTTCCTTAGGCACTTTAAAATAACTTTCAGCATCGATGACCTCTCGGCTTATTCAAGTAATTGAAAAAAGTTTGTTTTCTTGATTATTAAGAGAAATATTAAGTAATTTAAAACGTGTCCTTATACTTTTTTCTATATTTTCTTTATTGATAATCTTTAAAAGGTCAACTTTTCTAAGGTTCATATTTGTTGTTTTATGTGTTATAAATGTTATTGTATAATTTCATATTAGGGGTCAGAAATATCAAAAGTTCATTTTGATAAAGTGAAAATAAAGTATATTTTCATTCAATTATACGTTGTCCTTAAACTTTTTTCGCGCAGTGTAGCTGTAGAAATCACTAAGAAGTTTATCTTTAGCTGCAAACATTACTTTATTAAGATGGCAATACTTGAACACGATTTCTTACAGTGGCCGAGCTGCCGTCGGCGACCAACTCGTACGAGATCTCAGTGCAATCTGCCGTGGTTTCATACAAGTTACATTTATGGCGGATGGGATGGAATCTGATGACGGCATGGGAAACATGCTGCCCTCGCATTTTGTATACTTAAAATATGATGGGGATGCTGCTTCATGTGAGAACGTTTATGTTGTGGTTAAAGTTAGCGGCTATATATGGTGTTGTAGAGGGAAAGAAGAAGTACGTGCATTCTTTGTTGATATTAAAAGAGTGGGATAAAATTTAATGTGGTTGCCACAAAAGGGTAACATGAGAGAGGAATTTGAAATAAGAATTAAGAAAGGAAAAGGTACTTTAATTGGGGAAGCTTCAAACTTCTGCATCATATATATATTACCGTCTTTGCTTTTTTATTTTATATATATATATATACATATATATATATATATATATATATATATATATATATATTTATATATATATATATGTATATATATACGTATATATATATATATATATATATATATATATACATACATATATATATATATATATATATATATATATATATATATATATATATATATATATATATATATATTTATATATATATATACATATATATATATACGTATATATATATATATATATATATATATATATATATATATATATATACGTATATATATATATATATATATATATATATAAATATATATATATATATATATATATATATATATACCTTTTTAATTATGATTTTTGTATACTCATCTTCCCCTCATCCCCTTTCCATTATAGTGATATGTTACCTTCTATTTTTACCCATAGTCTTGGTCTATACTTATTTATTTGTAACATATAGAGATTTCGTACTTACCTTAGTTTATGCATAGTTTTCGATTAAAAATTTCAATATATATATATATATATATATATATATATATATATATATATATATATATATATGGATTCAAATGATTAAGAAATGAAAGAAGTACAAAAGGATGGGAATGCTTACAAGGAAGTCGAACGGCCAAGGGGAATTACGACCCCTTGTTCCCGGTTGAAGCACGTTTTTAATTCCAGGAAACGTTCCTGGAACCAGACTCGCCTGAAGCAATCCTCCATATACCAACATTGGAAAAGCAAAATCCAAACCATTGAAAACGCAGATCAATAAAATGGAACAATACGAATAGCAAGACAACATGGATGTCTATACAACCTATACCATCCATATCAATACTGACTTTTCATTACGTGCAAGTCCGTATAACATGTTACAGTTAAGACTCGTGTTACGGTTAAGCTTCTTGCATACAGCGTGACGTAACTATAATAGTTCATAGAATTTTGCATAAAAGTTCTTATACTTTTTGTATGAATTTTCATAATAATGCTTTAGGAAATGTATCGGACATAGCTGTTTTGTCGCTTCACATACCAAATTACGTTCACATATAATGCGTTCAGTCTTGGTTGTATTTAATTTTTTAATTCTGTTAAGATGATTGAGTATTAAGTTACATAGTACTCCTATGCTCAAGTTGGTATTCCATTTTTTGGGATTAAAGGTTGGTTTCCTGGGATTAAAAGCGTGTTTCAACCGGGAACAAGGGGTCGTAATCCCCCTTGGCCGTTGGACTTCCTTGTAAGCATCCCCATCCTTTTGTAATTCTTTCATTTCTTAATCATTTGAATCCATATTAGTGCTTATATTGTATGTGCTGCAATGCGCCTTATGATAATATGGGCATATTTCAGTTTTAATATTTCTTGTAATAGTTATATTTTACTAAACATTTGCATGGTATATATATATATATATATATATATGTATATATATATATATATATATATATATATATATATATATATATATATATATCATATATATATATATATATATATATCATACCAGAAAAGTATAAAAATGAAAGAAAGCAATATATCAAAGAATGGCTGGGGGGGGGGGTTGTGACCCCCACTCCCCGGTTAAGCCAGCTTTGCGTCTAGGCAACACTCCCGGAAGCCGATATATTGCACAAATATGAATACCGAAGCATCAAAAAATTTTTTAAAAAGGAGGTTACAAAACATGAAAGTGTGGAGTACCCAGAAGACTCGTATTTTAAAACTGTACTATTAGTTTAACTCTCACAAAAATACCAACCCCCCCAGCCATTCCCCCCCCAGCCATTCTTGACAGCCATTCTTGACATTCCCCCTAGCCATTCTTGACATTCACAACCCCCCCCCCCAGCCATTCTTTGATATATTGCTTTCTTTCATTTTTATACTTTTCTGGTATGATATTAAAATCCACATTGTAGTACAGCATAGCGCCTTATTCGTGTGATTTCAGGAATTTTTTAACTTTCATTCTTTTATACATATTTATATATATATATATATATAAACAGGGTGAGTCAGAACTCTTGGGCCAAACTGTAAGGGGTGATAAGTCACATCTAAACAAGCAATTTTTGTCATGCAAAGCAGGGTCGTAACGCAAGAGGTGAACCGCTGGGTGGTAGCTTGTGAAATGAGGAAATGATGACTCTCTCGTGAAAAGAGAAAACACAAATATGGCAGAGTAGACACGAAGCACGTTTCACTGACAGAAATTGCAGAATGCATGGACAAAGTTACAGAAACTGCTCAAAAGTGCGACTACCAGCAGTAATGCAGGCTTCACACCTGCGACGTAGCGAGCGGCGCACGTTAGCAGAAATACCCTGCATATCTTGGATAACGCCGGCAGCAACAGCTCCTAGCAACAAGGTCCTCGTCGGAGTCGATGGGGCTATCGTAGATGAGACAAGAAGTTTTAGCTTTTCTAAAAAAATTTTAAACTCGGCTTAAACCCTGGCTAGTTCTGACGCAGTCGTCACTGCGTTCAATGTCAGCGACGTCTAAGGGTTCACCTCTTGAGTTATGACCCTGCTTTATATGACAAAATTGCTTGTTTAGGTGTGATTTATCACCCCTTAAAGTTTGGCCCAAGCGACTCACCCTGTATATATATTTGACCTTTTATTTATCTGATAATTGCCATCTATATAATAAAAGGCAATGTCTGTGTGTCTGTGTGTGTGTGTGTGTCTTATACACCATACGTTCAGCGACCGCGCGTCGGAGAGCTACGGAATTTGGCAATCGGAGACCCGGGGGGGGGGGAAGGGGACACGTGAAAACCGATTTTTAAAATTTTAATTTTTTTTTGTTATTTACTGTTTTATGCGATTTCAAACGTTTTTTGTCCTTTTTGCCCTTTTTTTCTCCACGATCCAAACGTCGTAGAAAAAACAAACACACCACCGGAAAGAGCAGACAATTGCGAGTAAAAATATATGAATTAGAAATCTCAATTTCGATTTCTAATATTTTTTAAAGATTTTAAAACAAAAGTCACGTTTAGTTCAAAAAAACCAACTTTCGTTTTTAAATCCTCCCATCGTAAAAACTACTGATAATTTCGACTAATAATTTACATTTTTAGAAAACTCAAACATCTGTCTTTCTTACAAGTCCAATCTGGTCAAGATATAATTATAAATATCCACAGGATCGCGATTTTAATGAACTAAGGATTTTCAATTTCTCGCCAATCCGCTATAGAAGTTCTTCACTGACACTCCCCCCGCGCAGAACTTTTTTCCCATTTCCACGGAGACCGTGCTTCCAGTTTTAAATGAATTAAGAGCTTAGCATATGTGTTGTATACATCGGGATATTTTAAATGGATATTTTTATTGAATTATGGTGGATTGAATTGTGGTGATGTATTTGAAATTATTATTTGGTGGAACGATATGGATGATTGATGGAACGATATGGATGATTGATGGAACGATATGGATTTTTCAAATGGATATTTTAAATGGATATTTGAATTTATGGATATTTTAAATGGATATTTTAATTTTATATATATTTTAAATGATGGAAAGATGGATATTTGAATTTTATGGATATTTTAAATGATGGAAAGATGGATATTTGAATTTTATGGATATTTTAAATAGCATATGGTCATTATAAAATTTAAATTAGCGGGAAGTTAGCGCGCGGGAATTGCACTCGGTAGGCCCGGGTTCGATTCCCGCCACTACCAAAACTGCCGCCGTGTTCAAGCGGAGTACGATCAAGTTAAACATGTGGGTCCGTAAGTCCTTCCGAGAGGTTGGTGGTAGGGGAAGGAGGGTACGATCCCTGTGGATGCCTCCCCCACTGGGTTCCGGTCTAAATTGGGTGAATAAAAAGAAAGTTATGCAGATTGTCGCGGAGGGCGCGGTAGCCCAGTGGTTAGCGCGCGGGAATTACACTCGGTAGGTCCGGGTTCGATTCCTGCCACTGCCAAAACTGCCGCCGTGTTCAGGCGGAGTACGATCACATTAAACATGTGGATCCGTAAGTCCTTCCGAGAGGTTGGTGGTAGGGGAACGAGGGTACGGTCCCTGTGGATGCCTCCCCCACTGGGTTCCGGTCTAAATTGAGTGGCACTTCCTGGCCGTCCAAACAGTTACCTTACACCTTTCTGGTAGGTCGCGGCAGCTAGTTTGCCACGGTCAGAATTTTCAAGGGTAGCGAACAGGCTGGTCGCCAAAGGCAGCTAGTATATGATATAAGTTTAAAATTAAAAATAATTAAGATGTTTGGGGAATATTTGGGAAATTCAGAAAGCATTTTGGGCCGGACTTTCCAGGAAAAGAAACAACTCGAGAATAGTAAAGTCAAATGTCAAACTGAACTGTAAATATATCCATATCAACCATGGTGGAATTAACTTGTCTCAAACATTAAAATGGAATGTTTTTTTTTATACAACCTTCTTCTCAAAATAAGTTAAATGAAATTGAGATCAAATCTGTCACATACCCATTAAAGTTATTGGAAATAATTTATTGTTTGAAATGGTACGTAAACCTTAAACGACACGCTGGAATATTTGAACAAAGGTGTTTATTATTTTCGTTTTGGGATAGGATTATAGTATATGTTACCATGGCTTTAATCGTTTTGTAAACAATGTAAAAAAACAAAACACACACAGACAATGGACAGAATTGAAGTTTTAGAGTAATTATACAAGAAATTTTCTGCATGACCAGTAAAGCGAGCATGAATTGTTTTTGAAATTCGTAGCAAAGAAATTCTTCGTTTGAATTAAAAATATAAAATAAATAGTGATGATTGTTTGATTGTCTAGCATGTTTTTGTCCCCCCCCCCGTCAGTGACTTAGAAGGCTGCATATTCATAGTAACAATCATCAGACAAAAAATATGATGTGGGCAGCACATGACTTTCCTTATATAATGCAATGAATTTACTACTTTTAAAGTAAAAAAAATAAATTATTTTTATAGTTGTTATTTATATTCTTTCCAAGATATTGAATTTTCGTCAATGAGTCATTATCCATGTCGTCATCATCAATGAGTTATCATTGATTTAGCGCCATTTTTATCCATTTGGCGAGTTTTTCGTTAATTTAGCAACATTTAAAAAAGTCGCCAAGTTGGCGACATTCCACCAAATTCGTCGCCAAAATCTCGCCAAGCGTCATGGACGAAGAAATAAGTTATTCTTATAGCAGATAAATGACTATTGGCGTTCAAATACAAAAGTATTACTCAAAGTATCTGTTTTCATGAATGGAACGAGCTAGATCCACAAGAATGATGTCATCCAATTTATCGCATGGTATTACATATGAAAAGTGAACATGTTTCTTAATAGGAAATATTTTTTTTTATTTTATATGACTTTTTGATAATTTTTTAAAAAATGTGCAATATCTCAAGAACGGTTCATGTTAGCGTTCTAAAATTTATGTCAATCGTGTTCTAATGAAAAATTACACAAGAAATGTCTATTTGCGTAACTTTATTAGCGGTTTTGATTTTTTGATGATTTTTTCAAAATTTCAGTCGGAAATTTAGGGTTTTCTGAACATTCGATTGCGCATAAAAACAGTAGACTTCTAGTGTTTACGCATTGTGATTTTTGTACCAAATTTCGTTCGAATCGGTCCATTCGTCCGTTAGTTATCGTTTCCACAGACTCACTGACACACACACACACTTTCACACACACACACACACACACACTTTCACACACATACAGCAATTCAAAAATGTTTGATTCGTTATCAGGGATGTTTGAAACGTGCTCTCCCGTCAAAAACTCGAATTCGAATTTTCGAATTCGACAGGGGTTCGCCCATGAGATTAAATCTAAAAAAAGATACGCGATTATTGAAAGTTTGGAAAACACTGGTCTAAAGAATGCACAAAATATGTAAGGAGGATTTTAGCTCTTATTGCATTAAAATACTTTTTCCTGAAAAATTCAATATAATGATGACAACAAAATAATCCTGTGAAGCATTCTATAAATGTACAAGGAGGAAGGACTCCGTTAGGCTCTTTTGTCATAAAAATTGCCAAACATATATTATTCGGCAATTTAAGAATAGTTCGTACAATTTTTGATAAATCTCCCAATGTCATCATACTTTTTAATCTCATAATTTTATGTAACTCACTCAAAAATAGATTGCATGATAATGATTGGCTAGTTTTTATTCTAATTTCGTAACAGCATAATAATCAAGAATATAAAATTTAAACTCGTATCTGACTACTTGAAAAAAAAAGTAGAATTATGATAATAGAGGGTAATTTGTAATTTAGGGAAAATCAAAGACATGAACAATACTTAAGATATTCCAGATAACCTAGATATTAATATACAATTGCCCTCATACACAATACAGCGGCATGTGCACGCCCAACTTGATCGGTACAGTGAATCACGATAACCGGGGTGCAGCTCTGCACTTTGATGCGTTTTAAATAACTTGGGCACGAAGTGACCACGCTATGATGTATTATTGATAGTGGAGAAATTGAAGCGTTGCTAGAAATATATGAAATAGCTACCTTTTTTTTTAAACTTACAAGTAAAAAGTGTGGAACTTGAAATTATTACTTTCCTTATATGCATAATGTATAAGGAAAGTATTGTGACGGGGTCAACAATTCAAAGTCGAGTTTTCGACGGGAGAGCGCGTTTCAAGCATCCATGATCACGAATCAAACATTTTTGAGGTGATGTCTGTGTGTGTATGTGTGTGTGTGTGTGTGTGCGTGTGTGTGTGTGTGTGTGCGTGTGAAAGTATGTGTGCGTGTGTGTGTCAGTGAGTCTGTGGAGACGATATCTGACGAACGAATGGATCGATTCGAATGAAATTTGGTACAAAAATCACAATCCGTGAATACTGGAAGTCTATTGTTTTAAAACACAATCGAATGTTCAGAACCCCCTAAATTTTCGAGTGAAATTTTGAAAAAATCATTAAAAAATCAAAACCTTTAATAAAGTTAGGCAAATAGACATTTATTGTGTAATTTTTCCTTAGAAAACGATTAACATAAGCTTTAGAACGCTGGCATGAACCGTTCTCGAGATATTGCACATTTTTCAAATAAATTTATCAAAAAATCTCATAAATTAAAAAAAGAAATATTAACTGTTAAGAAACATGTTCACTTTTCATATGTAATATCATACGATAAATTGGGTGACATCATTCTCATGGATCTAACTCATTCCATTCACGAGAAAATATACTTTGAGTAATACTTTTGTATTTGAATGGCAATAATCATTTATCCGCTATAAAAGTAACTTACTTCTCTGTCCATAACGCTTGGCGAGATTTTGGCGACGAATTTAGCGGAATGTCGCCAACTTAGCGATATTTTCAAATGTTGCCAAATTAACGAAAATCTCCCCAAATCGATAAAAATGACGACTAATTGAAAAAAATTCAATATCTGGGAAAGAATATAAGTATCTACTATAACAATAACATTTTAACTGTAAAAGTAGTAAAATCATTGCATTATATAAGGAAAGTCATATGCTGCCCACATCAGATTTTTTATAACAGTGGCTGTTACTTAATTAGCCGAGGTCACAGATATGCAGTATTAATTATTATGAGAAATGATATAATACCATATACAAAACTATATATGCTAATTAAAATTTACTACCTTTCTTGAATTTTAAATAATATTTTCACACGGCAATTGTTAGAATCGATTTTTATTTTCTTCTAGTCTTCAGAAGAGCGTTTATTACATTACCATACTAGTCCGTAGAAAAAGGTCTTCTTTAAAATGTTCGAATTACCGATTTAGATTTCTAAAAACACGTTTTAAGAGATGAAAAGATTTCAAACCCTTTTGAAAATAGGACTGTGTGTGTGTGTGCCTGTGTGCAATGTGTGGACACAATGATTCAATGAGTGGTCATATAGCTACAAAATTGTATGTATAGATGATACGTAGATTTTAACTTCTCTTGTAAAAAATGCCCCCTTTTCAAAACCTTTATTCCAAATTTCTATTCTTGGGTTACATAATGATTTACAATTTAATTAATTACAACTTATTACATTCTCACGCCATGTCAGCCGTCTAGTACAAATTCTGTACACAACTGCTTCTGTAGCAATCCTTTTGACCTTCATAATTAAACTCTCCATCTAAAATATGCTCTATATAAATTTTCTCGTGATTCGAGTTCTTCAATCTATAAATTTCATTATCCAAAATCACTGGTGATTGCCCGATATTTAGGTTCTCACAAAATCTGCCTAAGAATTTTCGCGAACAAAGCATTTTGAATTGTCTAGAACAATCTTCCCCTCATCATAGTGAGAATATTTCATTATGACACTATCTGTGATACAAGTGAATCATAACAATCTACACTGGTAAAAGTTAAGCATAATCGCTATACGAGTGAATATTTCACGAACCGAAAATCGGAATAGAACGAAACTTGGTAACCGTGCGTAAAAGGGTAATGCAAGTATAACAACATGAAAACAACAGAAAAAAAAAAGAATTTTATACCAGAATTATGCATATTTAAAAAGATATGCAAAAACGTGATTTTTGCATTTTTTTAATAAATTAAAATGTGAATAAATTAAAATGAAGCTGATACATGAGCATTATTAAGAGATGGGATCCACTTCTTGTAACCACGTCAGCCACACATCGATTTTTTGTGCTTTCTATGAAGTTGTCCATGAGCTGTGTGAGCAAAAGCCCCACTACTAAAGTAGAGCTATTTTTAGCTCCAGAATGGTCCTTTGTGGAGGATTACTTGATGTAATTCGCTTGTCTAGTGCATCCTACGTCTGCTGATTGGGTTTTATATCCAGAGACTACGATGGCCAATGTATTCGCAGGATATCTTCAGTTTTAAGAAAATTGTTGACAGGTTAAGAGCGGTATTGTGCGCGTTAACATCTATGAATACGAATTATGAACCTACAGAAAATCGAAATGTCGAACATAGGGTTACGGTATATCGTCTCTGTACTTAGTACCAGTAGAAGAACCTCTGTCGAAGATGAGGAGCTCTGTGTACTATTTCAACGTTATGTCTGTCTAAATCAAGATTCCATCATTTCTGAATTAACCAGTTTGTGTGACGAAGAAGATGGTATCGTGTTCTCAGTTCTCTCCATACAGTGGTGTCACAAAAATCAGTCTGCAATCTAAATCCCGACTCACCAGTCAGGCAAAACCATATTTCCCCACTGATTCAGAGTCCATTTTCGATGTTTCTGGCTCTACTGTAAACGCATATGCCTGTAAGAAGAGGTGAGCCGGAGACAAACTGCTGGACGTTTTGCATGCAGATCAGTGTCGCAGAGCCTCCTGTAAACAGGTTGGATACAGTTACTTTTGTAAACTTTTTTTTTGTTGTGTTGCTCTCCAGAGAGTTGCCTTGCAGACATCGTTCTGTGGCGTTGTAAACTTAACAGAAGATACCGGTACTTCCGAGCTATTCTAACTCTTGGACGACCTTATACTGGTTGTCGACTGAAGTCTGCGTGTTGTGAAACATTCTCCATTGTCTGGAGATTACACATTTTGGCACATCCAGTGCTCTGGAAACTTTTGTCTGTATTTGCCCCAATTCAATCATTCGGTGATTCTACCCTTCAAAAGGAAAGTAAACTTGGCGTCTTTGTGTCCTAATTGGTTCTTGCTGAACAATGGCAACACCACTTTTTATGGGGCTTGTAAAAATTGGAAAAGGAAATGTCCGCTAAAGTCAGCGGTATTTAAGGCGTTGCAATATACGCATCGCATTCGCACATATAGCACAGCCAACTGATAAAATTTGCATTTACACAGAGATTGGTTTAAGTTAGCGAATAATCTACATTCAAATTATTTCTGATATTATGTTTGCGTCAACACTTTACTTTTCATGTTCTACGCTTAACTTTTGGACACGAGTGTATGCAAAAATTGTCTAGCGTAGTTGTTGTTGAGACCCAGACCGTTCGACCTACCAGAAAGGTGTAAGGTAACTGTTTGGACGGCCGGGCAGAGCCACTCAATTTAGACCGGAATCCAGGTCTAGCGTAGTTGTGTCATTCCAGTCCCTCCAGAAGCACACATGGCATCCAGGTTCATTCATAGAGGGGACAAATAACACTCGAACAGGGGCGGTCCCCCAGTATTTATTTTGAAGTTAGAGAAGACATGAAACATTTACAAAAGAAGAAACTCAAATATGGATAGGAGACCTTAATAAATGTTTGCAGAGGGTTTATAAGCTATATGGGTGGAACTGGGGGACCTCGAAAACTGAATCTTTGCATACTTTCAGTATTCACCGTTGGACAGAACCCAACATATCCGGATTTGCGATTTCTTATACCTAAGGGGACCCAGTTCTTTTAGCCTGTCCAGACCGTCCAGGGGCCCCACTCGATGACCTAGAAGGTTGAATCTTTAGGCACTTATAGTATCGACTACGAGATAGAAGTTAAAAAAATGGATTTTTGATTACCTCCTTGGGGGCGGAGAAAATATTTTTTCAAACAGTATCTAAAAACACTCGAGAAGCCCCGGTGACATGCAAGACTTAATCACTGCATACTTATAGTACAGACCACGGGATAGAATCAAACCGAAAAATATTTTTAATTCCTGAACTGTGGGGAAGAGAAAGTGAAGCATTGGAAAAATCATATCAGATCCTTCAGAAGCGTCCTGACGAACAAAATGTCTGAAGTTTTGCATACTTACAGTACAGACTACAAGATAAAATTTAATTGAAATAAACTTAGATTAAGACGACTACTTTTGGCGCTAAAAGTCATACATTGTCAAACAAAGTAAAACTTATTTTTTAAAAAGCAACTTTGTTTTTTAAACGGAAAGTTTCCTATTTTTTAAACGGAAAGTTTCCTATTTTTTAAACGGAAAGTTTCCTGTTTTTCAATTGGAAAGTTCCCTGTCTTTGACGGAGCTTAAATACCAATATGAAATATAAATCTACGCAAAAGTCTAGTGGAGCTTCACATAGGATATTTTCAAACAGCGAAACACTCAAACCTCAATAAATTGAGATATATTGCTTGAGGGAGAGAAACCTCAAATGCCAATTGTTTTCTCTTTCCTTTAACCCGAGACCACAAATACGGCTACTTAGCCTTTGGGCGAAGACTTTGAATTATCTTTCTAATTGGAAAGGTAAACTGTTTATAAAAGTTCTTGTTACATTCTATTGTCAGCATAGTAACATGTGATGACTCGTGGCATTTTCCGGAAATAAAGGCTATACAGCAGTATTGCATAACACGGAAATAGCCATTTCTGAGAAACTTCTCGGCAAGCCTTGCTTACAGTGTCCCACTTTTGATAAAATGGTAGAAAGTGCTTAAAATCACCCTGAGGTGGGGGCCATGCCATTACCAGATGCTTCGTTTCGAAATTTCCTTGAACGTGACCAGGCGCTACAATTACAGTCGGTACTTGATATCTCGAACTTAAAGGCAGTATAATTTTTTTTCCCGAGATATCGAATTCGAGTTACCGAAAATTAAAAAAAGGATAGTGCTTTTAATCATAAAAACATGCTTTTAATCCTAAAAACATACGAACGTGATTTTAATCATAAGAACATGCGAACATGTTTTTAATCACAAGAGTCATAAAAACATACATATATTTAAGTATATTTGACTTATCTTACTGAGAGAAGATCACTATAATTCAGAATTGTTATTGATCAGTAGATGAAGCTTTTTAATATGTATATGAAGTACTGTACACGTATATGTACTTACTATTCAAGTGTATATCTTGAATTGATTTTATGTGAACAACGTATGTATTCGAATCGAATAAATTTTAGTGATTAAAATTTTTTCTAAAACAGTTTGTTGCCGGTGACTGGCTCTCTCGTGCTGCTCAATAACAGTTTTTAGGTGCTCAATTGCATGAAAATTTTCAGAAGTCATAATGGGTCTGGATTGGCACAATGCTCAGTGAAATTTTTGCTTCTGTAGACGATGCTGAAGGTGTTAAACAAATTTCGGTTTCATCTTCAGTAATATATTGCCTTAATATATTTCACTTTAAAACTCTGCATCCTGGTATAGAGACTGTATTTTTGAAATTATGTTTGGAGGCAGAAACGCGCCTTATAACTGACTTCAATTTTACCACACAACGATAGACGTACAATTGTCGATGTGAAAAACAATCTTGCGCATTTGACAAGTCATCATGTGATATATCACCTTAAACCTTTTTTTTTTTAAATGTTGAAATCGTCATAAAAAATGGAATTATTGAGGGTAATCAAGAAAAAAAGTAGATATAATGGGATCGTTTTTATATCATTTAAATAGCAAAGGTGTAACGAGAGGAGAAACATTTTCAAGATATTGAAAATTCGAGTTATTGTTGGGATTTGAGATATCGAAAATTGACTGTATAACCGGTTAATCACTTTTCAATGTAATTTTTATAGCAATAACATTGTAAATGAACTGCCTGCTATGAACATAGTATTTATATAAAAACATATACATGTTATGCAAATAAAGAGTTAAGTCTAAATAATCAGTTCGTAGTGAACCCAAAAGTTATATCAAATTTGATTTCGGTATGTCTTTAAACATAAGTTTATCATTATTTTCGGGTTGTTATACTAGGAAACTAGGAAGACGTAACACTCTAGAATATTATAACAAGAAAGATCAATCATGCTTAAAGCATTGATTATGAAACACTTTCCAAATTCAATGCAATTTTATTTAAACAAGTTTAAAATACAATACATTCCTCGGTAATATTTTGAAACTTATCACAATACTGCATTAATTTATTATATTTGAAAACTTAAACCTTCATCGAATAAAATGAACTTCATTCAAATGACGGCATTGAAATATAAATTGCCTGGTTTAAACATCTCTAAAATGTTATACATTCCTCGGTAATAGTTTTAGAATTATCATAATACTACGATAATTCATTATATTTGAAAACTTCATCGAAAACAACTGAAATTAATTCAAATGACGTCATAGAAAAAATAACACGCCTGGATCTCTCTATAAAAACAGGATTTCATTCATAACTTTCTCCCATTCATTTCATTCATCACAATACTATAATAATTTATTTTATTTAAACATTTTATTTAAGACCATGGAGCTACAAATAATTAAACTCTATGCTTAAAACTTTATCGAAAAAAATCGTCCTTCACTTTATAAAATCAATTAATATTTCATTCATATCAGCCATGCAGACTCCATGGACTGAATTATTTTGTGTTAAAAAATACAGGAATTCTAATACAACTCATTCTACATATTTTGCTGTTTACATTTTACATAGGTGAAAAATAGGCTTATTTGTAGAAATAATCAAATTTAGATGAGCATTTAAACTCCAATATATTGTCATTGCGTTGTTTCAGTATGTAGATGCACAGAATTTAAGCAAAAATAAAGTAGTTTTAGGACGGATACAACACTCAATATAAATTAAAAAGAACTTAAAAAAAATCACGATTTTGAAACAAGATGGATGCCATATATCATTTTGAAGTGGGTCATGTGATCGTTTCATATCATGGTCACGTGATCGTTTCATATAAGAGGTGTAATTATTATTTTAATTTTTATTTAAAAAACTACTGAATATATTTCGCTGAATTTTTTTTTATATATTTTATGGAACAATTTGAATATTACCTAAAATTTTCGTAGCAATTTGTGAATTTTAAATCCGCTTAAAAAATGTTTAAAAAATTAGGTCCATAGGGCTCAATGTATTTCATTTTTTCAACCCGGGTTCAATCCAAAACTAATTGGGTGATATTATTCATTTATATTCCCATAGATCCTATAGACCGTCTGAACAACATACTAAAATTTCATTTTGATTAAGTCATTTTTACGGCAGTTATCGTGCTAACGGACAGACAGACAGACAGACAGACAGACAGAATGAACAAAGTCATAAACACTTTTCCAACTTTGTTGTAAAGTGTTAAAAATATAACTAGAGTTACACGTATTGAATGTTTTAGTCCAGACACAGATCAAGAACAATATTTTTCTTTATGAACATAATTTATACTTTCATATATGTCATCTTTTAAAGAACATTTTATGGCATTAGTAGCAAATTGAGAAAGATTAGACTTAAGGTGAAATTTATTTGTATGTAAGTAACTAATAAATTTTATTTTCTAATTTTATTATTTAATAATTAAATATAAATCTTTTTACTAATATTATTGCTAATTATATTTTATAATAATTTTAAGCATATAATTAATAATATTTGATTGAAATGTGCATTCAAACACACTAGTATATTATTTTTGCTTAAGAAAAAATTATTTAATACGTAATTCATTTAATTCTTTGTTAAAAATGATTTAACTTTCATCTTTGAAAATATGTTGCAGTACTTTCTCATTTTATTAAAATCTATATTTTGCGCAAAAACTCTATTGTATTTCTTCTCAAAGTGGGCCTGTTACACGTTAATTCTATATTATAATAAAGTTGGGCAGTTCTTAATAAAACTATCCAGGGGACACTGTGTAATTATCTGTTCCAGTCAGTTACAATTTTGAGATGGAAATAAAATCTAATCCTCTACAAAGGGAACACATCCATCTACACTTTAGCGATGACAAATAAGTTTCCCTTCAAGAACAGTGCAGTTATCTTAGCAAAGACCGAACTGTCTAAGAATGGTATTTAATAGATTTGATCAATGAATAAAAATGGAACAGATTTGGGTGTTTTAAAAGTGTCATAAAAAAAGGAAAAATCATTCCATGAAACGGGTCTATATGTACTGTACCTATGCCATAATATAGTTATATGATTTGCTTTTCAATTCGGGGGTATGTTAAATCATTTATGGCTTAAATCCCTTAAACCATGGTTATAAAATATTTCCCCATATATCACCTTACTTTATTAAAGAAGGAATTCTGAAATCGCCTACCTGCAGCTTCTGAATCTGGAGGATTGGCGTCCTCCAGCTTCCTGTTCTTGAACGCCCTGGAAAGGCGCTTGTCCCTCTCCGGGTCATGCTTTCTGTCAGCTGTTGGCCCGGCCAACACGAGAATCTCCTCCACGTGAACCAGAACGGGATCGTAGTACAGTGAAGTCCATGGTATGTCGATGGAGATTTTACCTAAATGAAATAAGGCACTTATAATTGGAATATGAGCACGATTTGAGCACAGAGAGAGACCCATTTCTATCTCAAAGGTAAACAGCAGTAAGATAAGGGATCGGGACAATCCCGAAACTGCCCCCGTGAAATGAGTGGACATTAGACCTCTGAGATAAACTACATGCATTTTGAAAAACTATTTTCTGCATTCACATATAAACAATATAAGCAGTATACCGCGAAAATTGGGCCCAAATCGCTTCAACTGCTTTTTAGACTGTGGAGGGTCACTGATTTTCACAAAATCTCTTTTTATAGAACATTTTTTGGATTTCTTTCTACGTACGTGTCTAGCCAATACACATAGTATACCATGCAAACTTGGTTCAAATCGCTTCAGTGTTTTTTTATTATGAAGGGCCACGGTTTTGCCCCCCCCCCCCCACACACACCAAAAATTGTAATTTTCTGGTATCTAGGGACTCTCTACCTGTGTATTTACATTTAAAACTCTACTTATGATTAAATAACGATCACTATATTTCTTTAATGCTATATCAGTTAAAAAAATTTGCTGTAGGCAACACATGACTTTCCTTATATAATGTAATGAATTTACTACATTTACACGGTAAATGCAATAATGTATAAGATCCACGGTACTGTGTTTTTATCGTTGAATTGTACATTTGGCGATTTTCTGGATGACAACATGTAAAATTATTTCAAAATACTCAATTAACTTATATTTCGGGCAACTCTGTATAAGCAATTATCAATATTGATAGCATCCTCAGTAAGCGATATAGTCCATATATTAAAACATTTTAAAAATAAATTCATCCATTAGGCAATATTTTCATTAATTTAGAGTCATTTTTGCAATTTTAACGATATTTTTGCCAATCTGGGGCTAAATATTGCCAAATTGGAAATACTTTGCTAAATTATTTACCAAGTTCTCCAAATGCATCACCAAATGTTACAGACAAACGGAGAGATGAGCATTCCTTATATACTAGAAGATATATGCCCCTCATATGACGGAAATCAGAATTTGCAAACCATTACTTAACATTTGGCGTCACTTTTAGCAATTTAGCGACATTTTTGCCACTTTGACAACATTCAAAATAGTCGCCAAGTTGACGATGTCACGCTAAATTTCTCGCCAAGCAATATGGACGGAGAAATGAGTTATTCTTATAGTCTACTCTTATGTTCTTTCCAAAAATTGATTTTTCATCAATTAGTAGTCATTTTCATTGATTTAGCGTCATTGTTATCAATTTGACAGCATTTAAAAATGTCGCCAAGTTGACGACTTTCCGCCAAACTCTTGCCAAGTGTTATGAACGGAGAAATAAATCATATTTATAGTATTGATACTTATAGTAATGACTATTGGCTTATCCTGCCAAGTGTTATAAACGGAGAAATAAATCAAATTTATAGCATTGATACTTATAGTATTGGCTATTGGCTTTCTTAATACAAAAGTATTACCCAAAGTATTTTTTCTCATAAATGAAACCAGCCAAATCCACGAAAATGATGTCACCAAATTCGTGAAATTATATTACTTATGAAAAGTGAACATATTTCACAATACTTAATATTTTGTTTTATTTTATATGATTGTTTGATAATTTTTTCGAAATGTGCAATATCTCAAGAACGGTTCATGCTAGCGTTTTAAAATTTGTGTCAATCATTTTCTAATAAAAAATCACATAAGAAATACTTATTTGCGTAACTTTATTAAAGGCTTTGATTTATTGATATTCGTGAAATTATATTACTTATGAAAAGTGAACATATTTCACAATACTTAATATTTTGTTTTATTTTATATGATTGTTTGATAATTTTTTCAAAATGTGCAATATCTCAAGAACGGTTCATGCTAGCGTTTTAAAATTTGTGTCAATCATTTTCTAATAAAAAATCACATAAGAAATAATTATTTGCGTAACTTTATTAAAGGCTTTGATTTATTGATGGTTTTTTTTTTAATTTCATTCAAAAATTTAGGGGGTTCTGAACATTCGATTGAGAATAAAAACAAGAAACTTTCAGTATTCACAGATTGTAATTTTTGTACTAAATTTCGTTCGAATTGCTCCATTCGTTCGTGAGATATCGTCTCCACAGTCTCTTTCCTCTCTCTCTCTCGCTCGCTCTCTCTTTTCTCTCTCTCCCTCACACACACACAATCTCAAAAACGTTTTATTCGTGTTCTGGGGTGCTTGAAGCTTGCTCTCCCGTCAAAAACTCGAATTCGAATTTTCGACCCCGTCACAATACTTTTCTTATACATTATACTATGCATATAGGAAAGTTAAAAGGTTTACTTACTGTACTGCATATTTAAAGAAAAAAGTGATACAAAGTCACAATCACTATCACTATGCTTTCCCTTAGCTCAGCGCGAGAAAAGTTAAATAAGAGTAACTTATACAATATTTGTATAGTTATACCTTATTGTGGAATACATATTTCAGATAATTTTCTTTTATTTTTCTGCAAAGCAAATAAAATGTCAAGTAGCGTAAATAGTCCTATCTACTTCATAAAATGAAGCACATGGTCTTTTTATCTTTCTTTTTTGTATTTTCTTCATCTTCCTCAACTTTTGCGAGTGTAGATGGAGAACCATCGAGGTGAAATATAGGTAGAGAGACTTATGGCAACCTTTCCGTGACCACTGAACTAAGTCACATGACTTAGGCACTCCCCTACACGCATATTTTCTTGCGCATCTCTCCTTCTATTGCAATTGCATTACGTTTCCGAAAGCGAGAAGTCACATCACACGTTTGTGCTTTTACTTTTAAGCAAAATATGGTAATGTCCTGCCCTGCATATGGATGTACGTCAAAGTTTATCAAAGGTGGATACACTGCGTTTCACAGGTAAGTCGTTTCCATTCATTTTAAATCATATTTTATCTAAAATAAAGAGTTAATTGGCATGTACGACCATGCCGTCCTATAATAAAAGTAGATTTTCTGGCTTTGTAAATAATGTATAGCCTTGTAACTATTTTTAAAATAAAATATTTTATATATGTTTGTGTGCTGTCATAAACTGTACCTCTATAAATGCTTAAAATTAGAAGAGAAAAAATAAAAATAAAGGTGAAACTTTTAATACGCCTAGTTTCCTCTCTTGGCGACATTTTTTTTACGCCAACTTGGATTGTTTACATTTTCATACTCTTTTCCCCTGACAATGTTTTCATGCCATATAATGCTATGAAATGATTAATAACTCCCAAGAAATTTATATAAATATCAGCAAATATACATTTAAAATTGATATTTTTTGCTGAGCTATATTTTTACAGACTTATAAAAATAAATACAGTATATGGCCGTAAATATAATTTTTTCTTGAGAATTATAGCAGAAACAATTACTTTTTGCACTTTCTTTTAGTATTAACTGTCTTTGTATGTACATTAAAAAATACTCGTTAAACATTTCAAAAAAGTCCTTAACTGTATATGTAATGTATCAAATGAAATTGAGCAATTAAAATGTGATTTAAAAATTTTTTTTTTGTGATTATGAAATGTATAAAGTAACCATATAAAATTCCTAATATTTATCAATGATAAGTGCAATAAAATATACTAAAATATTTTTCAATTCAGTTTTTGTGTATTTTTGTGTACTTTTATTAAAATGTTAGCTAATTTTTATTATTTTTATTAGTTTTTCCAAAGATGAAGAAAGATCTGGGAAACACAACTGAAAAGAGAAAAGTTTTAAGCATTAAAATATGCTAAATTGTGCTATATGTGCAAAATATGCTAAATTACATCAAAATATGCTAAATTGCATCAAAATAGGCTAAATGAAAAAAAGTTAACGTTTAGTCATTTTAAACAATTATTTGTTATGCCTAGTGTTCTATAAAGGCTGGAAATTTTTAAACAGTCGGTGGGGGGATGAGGATGTTTTTTACAGAAACATGGGAACAAAACTAATTTATGTTTTCAACTTTGGCTTTTTTCCATATCTTAAAAATGAAGAAATCTATAGTGTCTCACTGTCTGATGAATAAAGCAAAAAATGAGATTTGAAATAATTAAAAAAAAACATATATAATGAGTCGCCGGATAAATTCATAAGAGATTCAAAGTAATACTTTTTTTTAAAATTAGAATGGGACGATATCATTCCATTATGTTAAAAATTGGAATTGTGAAAATATTAAATTTTGGGATGCAACAACATAAATATAAGAAATTTTATAACACATATTTAAAAAATTAAAAATAATTTTAAATATGAAGAAATTATTGTTCTATAGATTCTATTTAGCTCTTTGAAACTTCGTTCGTTGATCCTTTTAATTATGTCAAAGTAATAATATTTTTTATCAGTGAGGAACTGAGTGTGAAAGCGCTACAAAATTGTGTTTAAAATGTTTATTCATTCCCCACTTTTTCCCTGCATTTAACAGGGTGTTGTTCTATTGATAAATATGAACTAATAAAGCCATTTTATTAGAAAGTTTAAGTCATTAATTTTTGCAAGTTAATGCCTTACAAGCAGCATTTTGATTTATTATAATAACACTGTGTCCAAATATTTTTAAAAGCAATTTTTTTTTTTTTTGGGGGGGGGGTCAAGGAATATAAAGTAACTGTTGCATAATCTGGGAATAATATACAAGAATTTGAATAGTTACAATTGTATAATGCTCAGCTATATTTCTAAAGTTGAAAATTGGCATTGCCTTAATGCCAATTTTGCACTTCAGTTTGTACAAAAATAAAAGTATTTTATTAAAAATGAAGTTTTACTGAAGTAAGAAAATAATTTTAGCGACACTTTTAAAACACTTAAAGGTATGGTAATTCTAATGACTGAATGTATATTTTTAAAATCTCAAACTTCATAAAAGTTTTTTATTCATTATTAAAATGTTGATGCATTAATATTAAACATCAACAGCCTTAAATAATATAATTGATGCTTTTTTCGAAAATAAGGACAATTTAACTGATGATTTTATTAATTGAATTGAAAACAAGTAAAAATGTATTTTCTTTTCAAGTACACCCTTTTATTAGTTATATGTGACTTAAATATATGGCTACAACAGCATACAAAATGTTTGCTCCGGTTCCCGAGTTATTCCGCAGACTAACATTAAGTTGTTCCTCAATGCATTTCTCTAACGGTTCCTGGACGGGCCGGGATAGTAGCAATGAATTTAATTGCTCCGATAATTCAAAATCCAATGAATTAAAATATACCACGAAATATAATCATATGCTAAATATGATATAATCTTTCTAGATACAACGGATCTCAAGTTATTCCCGAATTATGAGTATATTTATATGGCGGGCCCAGGACGGGCTAACCCGATAAGGTTCAATATCTAAGAAATCAATATGCACCGTAAAAGACAACGAAATACTACATTTGGACCTAGCTAGAAAATTAAAATATATCACAAAAGAAAACGACATGCCAAATTTCATGTTACTGTGATTAATAGAACTTGATCAGTTAGGACCTAACCAATATGTATTTCGAAATACATCAGAAACGTAAGAGGTATTCAGCACTGTTTTACACCAGTGAAAAAAAATTATTTCAAAGCGCCAAGCGCGGCAATAAGTCGCCATGTCTGGGAGTGTTCGACCATAAGTCACGTGATACATGCAATGGTCATGTTTTCAATCTCTTCTGAATAGCAATGCGCAGTCTACCTATATCTCTCGTCGAATTGGAGAACTCCCAATTCTTCTGCTCTCAGTGGTTTGTTTTCTTTTAGAATATAGAAATTTGGAATTCTTCTTAACTTTTTAAATCGGCTATGATAACAACTTATTGATAACCACCTGAAACTCATGAGTCGGAGATTTTGCTATCCCAGTTTTAATGGTAAAGCATTCTGCTCTCATATAATATGCTTTTATAGGGTCCTTTTTACTTTCCTTATATACAATAACGTATAAGGAAAGTATTGTGACGGGGTCGAAAATTCGAATTCGAGTTTTCGACGGGGAGCACGTTTCAAGCATCCCTAATCACGAATCGAACATTTTTGGGGTGATGTCTGTCTGTGTGTGTGAGAGAGAGAGTCAGCTAGTCTGTGGAGATGATATCTTACGAACGAATGGAGCGATTTGAATGAAATTTAGTACAAAAATCATAATACGTAAATACTAAAAGCCTATTGTTTTTAAACGTAATCGAATGTCCAGAACACCCCCTCCCAAATTTTCAAGTCAAATTTTGAAAAAATCATCAAAAAATCAAAACCTTTAATAAAGTTACGCAAATAAACATTTATTATGTAATTATTCCTTAGAAAACGATTGACATATACTTGAGAACGCTAGTGCGGACTAGACACTGAAAATAGACGGTTAGCACTTTCTACCGCAAAATATAATTGTCATCAGACTATTTTCCCTATTTTATGTGGTGTAAAATATAGCAAGGTAATTATTTACATGGCAACGGTGATGTATCTGATAGCATAACTCCAAGATGTGCGAGTGTGATTCCCCGTTCTAGCCAATCGATTTTATGAGATGAATATAAGTCAAATGTTCTACAATTGGCTTGATCGATAGATCGATTTGATCAATAGCGGACTAAACACTGAAAAAAGACGGTTAGCACTTTCTACCGCAAAATATAATTGTCATCAGACTATTTTCCTTATTTTATATGGTGTAAAATATAGCAAGGTAATTATTTACATGGCAACGGTGATGTATCTGATAGCATAACTCCAAGATGTGCGAGTGTGATTCCCCGTTCTAGCCAATCGATTTTATGAGATGAATATAAGTCAAATGTTCTACAATTGGCTTGATCGATAGATCGATTTGATCAATAGCGGACTAAACACAGAAAAAAGACGGTTAGCACTTTCTACAGCAAAATATAATTGTCATCAGACTATTTTCCCTATTTTATATGGTGTAAAATATAGCAAGGTAATTATTTACATGGCAACGGTGATGTATCTGATAGCATAACTCCAAGATGTGCGAGTGTGATTCCCCGTTCTAGCCAATCGATTTTATGAGATGAATATATGTCAAACGTTCTACAATTGGCTTGATCGATAGATCGATTTGATCAATAGCGGACTAAACACAGAAAAAAGACGGTTAGCACTTTCTACAGCAAAATATAATTGTCATCAGACTATTTTCCCTATTTTATGTGGTGTAAAATATAGCAAGGTAATTATTTACATGGCAACGGTGATGTATCTGATAGCATAACTCCAAGATGTGCGAGTGTGATTCCCCGTTCTAGCCAATCGATTTTATGAGATGAATATATGTCAAACGTTCTACAATTGGCTTGATCGATAGATCGATTTGATCAATAGCGGACTAAACACAGAAAAAAGACGGTTAGCACTTTCTACAGCAAAATATAATTGTCATCAGACTATTTTCCCTATTTTATATGGTGTAAAATATAGCAAGGTAATTATTTACATGGCAACGGTGATGTATCTGATAGCATAACTCCAAGATGTGCGAGTGTGATTCCCCGTTCTAGCCAATCGATTTTATGAGATGAATATATGTCAAACGTTCTACAATTGGCTTGATCGATAGATCGATTTGATCAATAGCGGACTAAACACAGAAAAAAGACGGTTAGCACTTTCTACAGCAAAATATAATTGTCATCAGACTATTTTCCCTATTTTATGTGGTGTAAAATATAGCAAGGTAATTATTTACATGGCAACGGTGATGTATCTGATAGCATAACTCCAAGATGTGCGAGTGTGATTCCCCGTTCTAGCCAATCGATTTTATGAGATGAATATAAGTCAAATGTTCTACAATTGGCTTGATCGATAGATCGATTTGATCAATAGCGGACTAAACACTGAAAAAAGACGGTTAGCACTTTCTACCGCAAAATATAATTGTCATCAGACTATTTTCCTTATTTTATATGGTGTAAAATATAGCAAGGTAATTATTTACATGGCAACGGTGATGTATCTGATAGCATAACTCCAAGATGTGCGAGTGTGATTCCCCGTTCTAGCCAATCGATTTTATGAGATGAATATAAGTCAAATGTTCTACAATTGGCTTGATCGATAGATCGATTTGATCAATAGCGGACTAAACACAGAAAAAAGACGGTTAGCACTTTCTACAGCAAAATATAATTGTCATCAGACTATTTTCCCTATTTTATATGGTGTAAAATATAGCAAGGTAATTATTTACATGGCAACGGTGATGTATCTGATAGCATAACTCCAAGATGTGCGAGTGTGATTCCCCGTTCTAGCCAATCGATTTTATGAGATGAATATATGTCAAACGTTCTACAATTGGCTTGATCGATAGATCGATTTGATCAATAGCGGACTAAACACAGAAAAAAGACGGTTAGCACTTTCTACAGCAAAATATAATTGTCATCAGACTATTTTCCCTATTTTATATGGTGTAAAATATAGCAAGGTAATTATTTACATGGCAACGGTGATGTATCTGATAGAATAAGTCCAAGATGTGCGAGTGTGATTCCCCGTTCTAGCCAATCGATTTTATGAGATGAATATAAGTCAAATGTTCTACAATTGGCTTGATCGATAGATCGATTTGATCAATAGCGGACTAAACACTGAAAAAAGACGGTTAGCACTTTCTACCGCAAAATATAATTGTCATCAGACTATTTTCCTTATTTTATATGGTGTAAAATATAGCAAGGTAATTATTTACATGGCAACGGTGATGTATCTGATAGCATAACTCCAAGATGTGCGAGTGTGATTCCCCGTTCTAGCCAATCGATTTTATGAGATGAATATATGTCAAACGTTCTACAATTGGCTTGATCGATAGATCGATTTGATCAATAGCGGACTAAACACAGAAAAAAGACGGTTAGCACTTTCTACAGCAAAATATAATTGTCATCAGACTATTTTCCCTATTTTATATGGTGTAAAATATAGCAAGGTAATTATTTACATGGCAACGGTGATGTATCTGATAGAATAAGTCCAAGATGTGCGAGTGTGATTCCCCGTTCTAGCCAATCGATTTTATGAGATGAATATAAGTCAAATGTTCTACAATTGGCTTGATCGATAGATCGATTTGATCAATAGCGGACTAAACACTGAAAAAAGACGGTTAGCACTTTCTACCGCAAAATATAATTGTCATCAGACTATTTTCCTTATTTTATATGGTGTAAAATATAGCAAGGTAATTATTTACATGGCAACGGTGATGTATCTGATAGCATAACTCCAAGATGTGCGAGTGTGATTCCCCGTTCTAGCCAATCGATTTTATGAGATGAATATATGTCAAACGTTCTACAATTGGCTTGATCGATAGATCGATTTGATCAATAGCGGACTAAACACAGAAAAAAGACGGTTAGCACTTTCTACAGCAAAATATAATTGTCATCAGACTATTTTCCCTATTTTATATGGTGTAAAATATAGCAAGGTAATTATTTACATGGCAACGGTGATGTATCTGATAGAATAAGTCCAAGATGTGCGAGTGTGATTCCCCGTTCTAGCCAATCGATTTTATGAGATGAATATAAGTCAAATGTTCTACAATTGGCTTGATCGATAGATCGATTTGATCAATAGCGGACTAAACACTGAAAAAAGACGGTTAGCACTTTCTACCGCAAAATATAATTGTCATCAGACTATTTTCCTTATTTTATATGGTGTAAAATATAGCAAGGTAATTATTTACATGGCAACGGTGATGTATCTGATAGCATAACTCCAAGATGTGCGAGTGTGATTCCCCGTTCTAGCCAATCGATTTTATGAGATGAATATAAGTCAAATGTTCTACAATTGGCTTGATCGATAGATCGATTTGATCAATAGCGGACTAAACACTGAAAAAAGACGGTTAGCACTTTCTACCGCAAAATATAATTGTCATCAGACTATTTTCCTTATTTTATATGGTGTAAAATATAGCAAGGTAATTATTTACATGGCAACGGTGATGTATCTGATAGCATAACTCCAAGATGTGCGAGTGTGATTCCCCGTTCTAGCCAATCGATTTTATGAGATGAATATAAGTCAAATGTTCTACAATTGGCTTGATCGATAGATCGATTTGATCAATAGCGGACTAAACACAGAAAAAAGACGGTTAGCACTTTCTACAGCAAAATATAATTGTCATCAGACTATTTTCCCTATTTTATATGGTGTAAAATATAGCAAGGTAATTATTTACATGGCAACGGTGATGTATCTGATAGCATAACTCCAAGATGTGCGAGTGTGATTCCCCGTTCTAGCCAATCGATTTTATGAGATGAATATATGTCAAACGTTCTACAATTGGCTTGATCGATAGATCGATTTGATCAATAGCGGACTAAACACAGAAAAAAGACGGTTAGCACTTTCTACAGCAAAATATAATTGTCATCAGACTATTTTCCCTATTTCATATGGTGTAAAATATAGCAAGGTAATTATTTACATGGCAACGGTGATGTATCTGATAGAATAAGTCCAAGATGTGCGAGTGTGATTCCCCGTTCTAGCCAATCGATTTTATGAGATGAATATAAGTCAAACGTTCTACAATTGGCTTGATCGATAGATCGATTTGATCAATAGCGGACTAAACACTGAAAAAAGACGGTTAGCACTTTCTACCGCAAAATATAATTGTCATCAGACTATTTTCCCTATTTTATATGGTGTAAAATTTAGCAAGGTAATTATTTACATGGCAACGGTGATGTATCTGATAGCATAACTCCAAGATGTGCGAGTGTGATTCCCCGTTCTAGCCAATCGATTTTATGAGATGAATATAAGCCAAACGTTCTACAATTGGCTTGATCGATAGATCGATTTGATCTATAGCGGACAAGACACTGAAAAAAGATGGTTAGCATTTTCTACCGCAAAATATAATTGTCATCAGACTATTTTGCCTATTTCATATGGTGTAAAATATAGCAAGGTAATTATTTACATGGCAACGGTGGTGTATCTGATAGAATAAGTCCAAGATGTGCGAGTGTGATTCCCCGTTCTAGCCAATCGATTTTATGAGATGAATATAAGCCAAACGTTCTACAATTGGCTTGATCGATAGATCGATTTGATCTATAGCGGACAAGACACTGAAAAAAGATGGTTAGCATTTTCTACCGCAAAATATAATTGTCATCAGACTATTTTGCCTATTTCATATGGTGTAAAATATAGCTAGGTAATTATTTACATGGCAACGGTGATGTATCTGATAGAATAAGTCCAAGATGTGCGAGTGTGATTCCCCGTTCTAGCCAATCGATTTTATGAGATGAATATAAGCCAAACGTTCTACAATTGGCTTGATCGATAGATCGATTTGATCTATAGCGGACAAGACACTGAAAAAAGATGGTTAGCATTTTCTACCGCAAAATATAATTGTCATCAGACTATTTTGCCTATTTCATATGGTGTAAAATATAGCAAGGTAATTATTTACATGGCAACGGTGGTGTATCTGATAGAATAAGTCCAAGATGTGCGAGTGTGATTCCCCGTTCTAGCCAATCGATTTTATGAGATGAATATAAGCCAAACGTTCTACAATTGGCTTGATCGATAGATCGATTTGATCTATAGCGGACAAGACACTGAAAAAAGATGGTTAGCATTTTCTACCGCAAAATATAATTGTCATCAGACTATTTTGCCTATTTCATATGGTGTAAAATATAGCAAGGTAATTATTTACATGGCAACGGTGGTGTATCTGATAGAATAAGTCCAAGATGTGCGAGTGTGATTCCCCGTTCTAGCCAATCGATTTTATGAGATGAATATAAGCCAAACGTTCTACAATTGGCTTGATCGATAGATCGATTTGATCTATAGCGGACAAGACACTGAAAAAAGATGGTTAGCATTTTCTACCGCAAAATATAATTGTCATCAGACTATTTTGCCTATTTCATATGGTGTAAAATATAGCAAGGTAATTATTTACATGGCAACGGTGATGTATCTGATAGCATAACTCCAAGATGTGCGAGTGTGATTCCCCGTTCTAGCCAATCGATTTTATGAGATGAATATAAGTCAAATGTTCTACAATTGGCTTGATCGATAGATCGATTTGATCAATAGCGGACTAAACACTGAAAAAAGACGGTTAGCACTTTCTACCGCAAAATATAATTGTCATCAGACTATTTTCCTTATTTTATATGGTGTAAAATATAGCAAGGTAATTATTTACATGGCAACGGTGATGTATCTGATAGCATAACTCCAAGATGTGCGAGTGTGATTCCCCGTTCTAGCCAATCGATTTTATGAGATGAATATAAGCCAAACGTTCTACAATTGGCTTGATCGATAGATCGATTTGATCAATAGCGGACTAAACACTGAAAAAAGACGGTTAGCACTTTCTACCGCAAAATATAATTGTCATCAGACTATTTTCCTTATTTTATATGGTGTAAAATATAGCAAGGTAATTATTTACATGGCAACGGTGATGTATCTGATAGCATAACTCCAAGATGTGCGAGTGTGATTCCCCGTTCTAGCCAATCGATTTTATGAGATGAATATAAGTCAAATGTTCTACAATTGGCTTGATCGATAGATCGATTTGATCAATAGCGGACTAAACACTGAAAAAAGACGGTTAGCACTTTCTACCGCAAAATATAATTGTCATCAGACTATTTTCCTTATTTTATATGGTGTAAAATATAGCAAGGTAATTATTTACATGGCAACGGTGATGTATCTGATAGCATAACTCCAAGATGTGCGAGTGTGATTCCCCGTTCTAGCCAATCGATTTTATGAGATGAATATAAGTCAAATGTTCTACAATTGGCTTGATCGATAGATCGATTTGATCAATAGCGGACTAAACACTGAAAAAAGACGGTTAGCACTTTCTACCGCAAAATATAATTGTCATCAGACTATTTTCCTTATTTTATATGGTGTAAAATATAGCAAGGTAATTATTTACATGGCAACGGTGATGTATCTGATAGCATAACTCCAAGATGTGCGAGTGTGATTCCCCGTTCTAGCCAATCGATTTTATGAGATGAATATAAGTCAAATGTTCTACAATTGGCTTGATCGATAGATCGATTTGATCAATAGCGGACTAAACACAGAAAAAAGACGGTTAGCACTTTCTACAGCAAAATATAATTGTCATCAGACTATTTTCCCTATTTTATATGGTGTAAAATATAGCAAGGTAATTATTTACATGGCAACGGTGATGTATCTGATAGCATAACTCCAAGATGTGCGAGTGTGATTCCCCGTTCTAGCCAATCGATTTTATGAGATGAATATATGTCAAACGTTCTACAATTGGCTTGATCGATAGATCGATTTGATCAATAGCGGACTAAACACAGAAAAAAGACGGTTAGCACTTTCTACAGCAAAATATAATTGTCATCAGACTATTTTCCCTATTTTATATGGTGTAAAATATAGCAAGGTAATTATTTACATGGCAACGGTGATGTATCTGATAGAATAAGTCCAAGATGTGCGAGTGTGATTCCCCGTTCTAGCCAATCGATTTTATGAGATGAATATATGTCAAACGTTCTACAATTGGCTTGATCGATAGATCGATTTGATCAATAGCGGACTAAACACAGAAAAAAGACGGTTAGCACTTTCTACCGCAAAATATAATTGTCATCAGACTATTTTCCCTATTTTATATGGTGTAAAATATAGCAAGGTAATTATTTACATGGCAACGGTGATGTATCTGATAGAATAAGTCCAAGATGTGCGAGTGTGATTCCCCGTTCTAGCCAATCGATTTTATGAGATGAATATAAGCCAAACGTTCTACAATTGGCTTGATCGATAGATCGATTTGATCTATAGCGGACAAGACACTGAAAAAAGATGGTTAGCATTTTCTACCGCAAAATATAATTGTCATCAGACTATTTTGCCTATTTCATATGGTGTAAAATATAGCAAGGTAATTATTTACATGGCAACGGTGGTGTATCTGATAGAATAAGTCCAAGATGTGCGAGTGTGATTCCCCGTTCTAGCCAATCGATTTTATGAGATGAATATAAGCCAAACGTTCTACAATTGGCTTGATCGATAGATCGATTTGATCTATAGCGGACAAGACACTGAAAAAAGATGGTTAGCATTTTCTACCGCAAAATATAATTGTCATCAGACTATTTTGCCTATTTCATATGGTGTAAAATATAGCAAGGTAATTATTTACATGGCAACGGTGATGTATCTGATAGAATAAGTCCAAGATGTGCGAGTGTGATTCCCCGTTCTAGCCAATCGATTTTATGAGATGAATATAAGCCAAACGTTCTACAATTGGCTTGATCGATAGATCGATTTGATCTATAGCGGACAAGACACTGAAAAAAGATGGTTAGCATTTTCTACCGCAAAATATAATTGTCATCAGACTATTTTGCCTATTTCATATGGTGTAAAATATAGCAAGGTAATTATTTACATGGCAAAGGTGATGTATCTGGTAGCATAACTCCAAGATGTGCGAGTGTGATTCCCCGTTCTAGCCAATCGATTTTATGAGATGAATATAAGTCAAATGTTCTACAATTGTCACCCGATCAGAAATATAACGTTGAAAGTAACCGGAGGGAGTTTATATCTCCCAGGGTTTTGTTTAGAAGAAGGATGATTCAAAGGGTAATTCAAAGGAATTTTTTATACATTGCTGGAGTGGTGTACTTGATGATTTCCAGAAGCTTGTACTTGATTCCTGGCTCCAACAAATCCAAATACTGTGATCAAAATAATTTGATATCCTTCCACAGCTTTCATAACTGTTCAAATTAACATCTGTTACGTTGGTGAATAAAGTATTAATCTTTGCATATTTTCAACGGTAAAAATGAAAAAATTACCAATCAAAGTTCCCCACTTTGAGAAGAAATACACTGTTTTACATATATTCCTATAGTGTCTATTAATTTATTTTCCATTTCATGGATGCAGCCAATCAATTCTATATAATCAGTAAATAAATAAGCAATGCAAGTAAAAACACTATGTGTTCGACACAGTGTTTTTACAGCATATTGACAAATTTCGATATTGTGATAAAAAACATAAAATAGCGCTTTCTTCTATCGCAGGTCAGCTAAAAATTAACAGTTCGTTGTTGTGACCGATCAAGCATAGCACATTTCATAAAAATAGCTTGATTCATTTGATAGATTGCACAGCCAGTGAAAACATAAAATATATTGATGGCGGTTTTTGACTGCTCACAATAGAATCTATTCATTTCTGATTGATTAAAATGACTTTTCTATTTATTGATACCAAGAATATTTAATTTTTAATGTACTTTACTCAGTTCCTGGTGACTCGCGTGCTCTATGGCGTAGTCGGTGGTTTTCTTTGTTCGGTGGGATCGGGTGGCCCGTTGGATCGGTTTTGTGTTGGGGATCAATCATTTTCTCGGCTGTACATCTAATGTCTCAGAGCCTAATAGGCGGGTCGTGCGGTCTAGGCCAGTGTTTCCAAACCTTTTTTGTGCCATGCCCCACCTAAGCCTTTCTAAAATTCTTATGCCCCCCCATGTAACATATGCATAATTTTTAATGTTCAAAAATTGAATTGTTCACTGAAGAAACTTAAATGATAGGTTTTATGAAGGAATCACTAGGAAATTGTTGAGGAAACACAGTAAGTGAATTTTCAAAACATATAATGGAAAACTGAAATGCAAGTACGAAATAATTTTAATGGAAGATTTTTCTATATTATTTTAATTATTAGTAATTATTTATTATTTAAATTTAGTGAGAACCTTACGCTTGCTGCTTGCTGCAATGAGATTTTATGTTAGGTTCCAATTTAGTTAGCTCCAGTCTCAAGTCTCCCCTTTGTGTTATATTCAGCCGATTTTTTTTTTAGCAGCAAATCATTTATGGCACTAAATCCACATTCAGCTAAATATGAAGATGGAAACGGTAACAATAGTTTTTTTGCACATTTGGTTGAATTTGGATTTTGATTTCTGTTTCCTCAGAAAGCCATGCCATTGCTCCTTTTATATTAAATAAAGTTTCAACCGACTCATCATTTTGCATTTCTGCGAGTTCTTCTTGATATTGCATATCTGAAATATCAGACAAGTCCACAAACATTGGCTGCATCATCCAAATTGGAAAATCAATTTGTTTCAAATCAGAAAATCTTTCTTTCAAATCAGTCGATAGAATTTTCAGATGGTCGACAATAACAAGTGTAGCGGTATCAGTCACTTCACTTTTTTGGAGCCAATGAAACTTTTCAAAATTTTTGTTGTAAATATATTTCTGACATAATTCAATAAAGGTAATGGAACCAAATATCTTCGCTTTTGCATCGACAAGAGTTTTATGTATTCCTTGAAGTTGATTAATTAATATATTTAGTTTTTCAAAGATATCGGTTAAATAAACGAACATGGCGGACAGAAGTTACCTATACTGGACGTTTACCCAGCTCGAGTAGCGACTGAGAGTCGCCATACGGTTACTTAAACTCTGGACGAGTCCATTTTCGAATTGCCCCCCTTAGAAATCAAATTGCCCCCCTGTGGGGCGTGGGCCCCACGTTGGGAAACACTGGTCTAGGCCATGGAATGTACTTTTCTCATCGCAAGACAGAATTGTGCACTATTTTAAGAACTTCGCTCACATATTAGTGTCTATACATGTTATTCAGTTTTGAATATAAAATTACGCAGAAAATGACTGTTTCTTTTACATCTTTCAATTTATTGGTGGCAAAATTTTCGTCACACTAGTTTTCTCTAAACTGTTTTCCTTGAAACATCTATTTCTCGGGAACTGTAATAGATAGAAAGAAGCATCGAACTTTAAAGGGTTGGCTAAGGATTTTTCCACTTCCGGGTGTATTCTCATTTCCGTTTCAAAAAATGTTATTTAATGTGAAAAATCTATTTCTCAAGATTGGCTATAAATAGAGCTTAGATATTAACCGATATGAATTTGACATCCAACTCTGGAGGAAATAGAGTGGTTAACTAAGGATTTCCACTTCTGGGTTTTTCTTTCACTTCCGGTTCAAAAATTTTCTTGAAACATTTATTTCTCGTGATTGGCTATAGATATAGATTATATGATGACTAATATGAATTCAGCATTAAATTCCGGAGGAGGTACAATATTAAGGAATTGTACTTAGTTCTGAAGATATCACCTCTAGTTTTTCCAAAAATTCGTATGACTGTGCGAAATACGTTTGCAAAATAGATTTAAAATGCCCTTTGTCCCCATATGATAGCTACTTCTTAAATTTCTCGTTAATTTTATGTTTTGTTAATTTATGCAAAAATACATTCGAACACCTGAGGTTCTTTCTTCCTGATTAAGTCTTTCTAAATATTAAAAAACTCCTATGTTTACAGATTAAAATCCTTGTATTCATTGCATTTCAATCCTTCAACCTTTTTGATAGATACCCTACCTAAAGTATCGCACATAAAGATCATTGAAGAACGGGTTGATTCATAATCAGTAACACTGACAAACTCCTAGTGCTGGAATTTTGAAACGATCTCAATTTAATATTTTCTATTTGCATATACTATGCATTATAGCAAGAAATAAATACGATTGTTACGTACATTCTAATTTTTAACACTTTACAACAAAGTTGAAATGTGTTTATGACTTTGTTCATTCTGTCTGTCTGTCTGTCTGTCCGTCCGTTAGCACGATAACTGCCGTAAAAATGACTTGATCAAAATGAAATTTTAGTATGTTGTTCAGACGGTCTGTAGGACCTATGGGAAAATAAATGAATAATATCAGCCAATTAGTTTTGGATTGAACCCGAGTTGAAAAAATGAAATACATTGAGCCCTATGGGACCTAATTTTTGAAACATTTTTTAAGCGGATTTAAAATTCACAAATTGCTTCGAAAATTTTAGGAAATATTCAAATTATTCCATAAAATATATAAAAAAAATTCAGCGAAATATATTTAGTAGTTTTTTAAATAAAAATTAAAATAATAATTACACCTCTTATATGAAGCGAAGCGATCACGTGACCATGATATGAAAATATCACATGACCTACTTCAAAATGATATATGGCATCCATCTTGTCTCAAAATCGTGATTTTTTTTTAGTTCTTTTTAATTTATATTGAGTGTTGTATCCGTCCTAAAACCACTTTATTTTTGCTTAAATTCTGTGCATCTACATACTGAACCAACGCAATTACAATATATTTGAGTTTAAATGATCATCCAAATTTGATTATTTCTACAACTAAGATTTGTAGAAATAACACTACAACTAAGATTTCTACAACTACAAATTTGATTAAAGCCTATTTTTCACTTATGTAAAATGTAAACAGCAAAATATGTAGAATGAGTTGTATTATAATTGCTGTATTTCTTTAACACAAAATTATTTAGCCCATGGAGTCTGCATAGCTGATATGAATGAAATATTCATTGATTTTACAAAGAGAAGGACGATTTTTTTCGATGAAGTTTTAAGCATAGAGTTTAATTACTTGTAGCTCTATGGTCTTAATTTTTAAATAAAATAAATTATTATAGTATTGTGGTAAATGGAATGAATGGGAAAATGTTATGAATTAAATGCTGTTTTTATAGAGAGATCCAGGAGTGTTATTTTTTCTATGACGTCATTTAAATGAATTTCAGTTGTTTTCGATGAAGTTTTCAAATATAATAAATTATCGTAGTATTATGATAGTTTTAGAAATATTACCGAGGAATGTATCGCATTTTAGAGATGTTTAAATCAGGCAATTTATATTTCAATGCCGTCATTTGAATGAAGTTCATTTTTTTCGATGAAGGTTTAAGTTTTCAAATATAATAAATTAATGTAGTATTGTGATAAGATTTAAAATATTGCCGAGGAATGTATTGCATTTTAGACTTGTTTAAATAAAATTGCATTGAAGTTGGAAAGTGTTTCATAATCAATGCTTTAAGCCCGATTGATCTTTCTTGTTATATTATATGCTCAATAAATGCTTTCGTATTTTGATATTTCATTTTACATATTTTTGATGACAGACTGCGATAGATTTACACAGTTGTGGAATATTTCATATGGGATGCTGTAGTGTTAGGTATAATAAGCGTTAGGTCAAGGCCTGAGCAATAAAAGGACAGTCCAGCAAGCAATGCAGGCAGTCGGGGTGTACATTAATGTCCAAGACTGTACATTAATGTCCAAGACTGTACATTAAAGTCCAATTAATTTATGGTGGGCAATAAATCTGGCTCTATGCTTTTTACAAAGTTGCTCTGATTCTTTTGGCCATCAAGCCCGGTGGCAGTTCCCTACAGCCAATGAGTGCATTCTCGCCCAAGCCAACTCAAGCCAATGGAGAAGGAGCTAGGGTGTGATGCTAGTCGATGGATCAATGTATGCAAAAGCCGGGAATAAGGAGGAAAACAGTAGCGAGAGTTGAGAATTTAGAGAGAAGACTTAAGCAATAAGATGAGTGTAAAATGAGTGTGTCCCGAAGTCTAGAGGTGTTCAGAATGAATTCTTAAGCAATTTGCTTGCAACTACTGCTCTACGTCCAAAGATGCTCCTTCAAAACAACGTGTCAAGAAAAGTAAAAAGTACCCTTTTATTAACACTTTACAACATACTTGTAAAGTGTTTATGACTTTGTTCATTTTGTCCGTCTGTCTGTCTGTCCGTTAGCACGATAACTGCCGTAAAAATGACTTTATCAAAATGAAATTTTAGTATGTTGTTCAGACGGTCTGTGGGACCTATGGGAATATAAATAAATAATATCACCCAATTAGTTTTGGATTGAAGCCGGGTTGAAAAACTGAAATGCATTGAACCCTATGGGACTTAATTCTTCAAACATTTTTTAAGCGGATTTAAAATTCACAACTTGCTTCGAAAGTTTTAGGAAATATTCAAATTATCCCATAAAATATATAAAAAAATTTCAGCGAAATATATTCAGTAGTTTTTTAAATAAAAATTAGAATAATAATTATACCCTTTATATGGAGATATCACGTGACCATTATATGAAGAAATCACTTGACCCACTTCAAATTAAAATATGGCATCCATCTTGTGTCACAATCGTGATTTTTAAAGTTCTTTTTAATTCATATTGAGTGTTGTATCCGTCCTAAAACAGCTTTATTTTTGCTTAAATTCTGTGCATCTACATATTGAAACAATGTAATTACAATGTAGTTGAGTTTAAATGATCATCCAACTTTGATTATTTCTACAACGAAGCCAACTTTTCACTTATGGAGAATGTAAACACCAAAAGATATAGAATGAGTTGTATTAGAATTGCTGCATTTCTTTAACGCAAAATTATTTAACTCATGGAGTCTGCAATATAGCTGATATGAATGAAATATTCACCGATTTTACGCAGAGAAGCAAACGATTTTTCGATGAAGTTTTAAGCATATTGTTAAATTACTTGTACCCCCATGGCTTTAAGTTTTTAAATAAAATAAATTATTATAGATTGTGATGAATGAAATGAATGAAAAAATGTTTATGAATGAATGCTGCTTTTATAGAGAGAGCCATGCGTTTTATATTTCGATGGCGTCATTTGAATAAATTTCATTTGTTTTCGATGAAGTTTTCAAATATAATAAATTATTGTAGTATTATGATAATTTTAAAAATATTACTCAGGAATATATCGCATTTTAGAGATGTTTAAACTAGGCAATTTATATTTCAATGCCGCCATTTGAATAAAGTTCATTTGTTTTCGATGAAGTTTTAAGTTTTCAAATATAATAAATTAATGTAGTATTGTAATAATTTTAAAAATATTACCGAGGAATGTATCGCATTTTAGAGATATTTACATAAAATTGCAGTGAAGTTGGAAAGTGTTTCGTAATCAATGCTTTATGCATGATTGATCTTTCTTGTTTTCCATGAGGACGTTACATTTTAATTAATAAATTAATTATAAAGTTAAATATCAAAAAGTCATGCCTGTCATGACAGCCGTTCTAATTTAAATGGATAATCAATGAAGATGAACTATCAATTTATAAATTCAATGAGTATAATTGTAACATGAAAATCCTATTTTTAATAAAGTAAATAATAATTTTAATAAATATTTAAGTTTGGCAAAACAAAGTGTCATCCTTTTGTAGTTTTGCATTTTAATGATCTTTTATCGCATTCCATTCCCGTCGCATCCCATACTTTTTAAACCACAATATTTACCTGTCCATTATGTTAATTAGGTACCCGAACTTCCGGGATATCTACATATATATACAAAAGTACCAAAAAAGGAACAATCATCGGACTCATAACACCATTAGTCAGAGAACACGCAGACTTTCTCTTACTAATGATAGATTTCAAAGGCAACAAGATAATAAGATTACTGATACTTTGTAGAAGACAATCGCAAAATGAAGCTAATGATCATGCATTATGTCATTAAAGAGAAACTGTAACCTGCATTTAGCACAGATTTTTCATCAAAAATTTCTTTTTGAGCAAAAGAAGTTTTTCATTGTTAATCGCTTACGTGAAAATTGATGAAAACATAATTATATGCTTTGAGGAATGTGGTCCTTTAAATATGTATTGAATTAATTCCATAAGATTAATTTTTTTAATTGTTGAAAAGTGTCGCGTGATTTGTATTTTATGTATCCCATACAATAAAGTGTGTTCTAATTTTTATAAATTTAAAAGTTATTAACACTTTACAACATAACTGAAAAGTGTTTATGACTTTGTTCATTCTGTCTGTCAGTTCGCACGATAACTGCCATAAAAATGATTTTATCAAAATGAAATTTTAGTATGTTGTTCAGACGGTCTGTGGGACCGATGGGAATATAAATAAATAATATCACTCAATTAGTTTTGGATTGAACCGGGGTTGAAAAAATGAAATTCATTGAACCCTATGGGGCCTAATTTTTTAAAAAAGTTTTAAGCGAATTTAAAATTCACAAATTGCTTCCAAAGTTTCAGGAATATTCAAATTATCCCATAAAAATAAAAAAAAACTTTCAGCAAAATGTATGCGGTAGTTTTTTTAAATAGAAATTAAATTATAATTAAACCCATATCATATAAAGAGATCACGTGGCCCATTTCAAAATAAAGTATGGCATCCATCTTGAGTCAAAATCATGATTTTTAAAATTCCTTTTATTAACACTTTACAACAAAGTTGAAAAGTGTTTATGACTTTGTTCATTCTGTCTGTCTGTCTGTCTGTCTGTCCGTTAGCACGATAACTGCCGTAAAAATGACTTAATCAAAATGAAATTTTAGTATGTTGTTCAGACGGTCTGTAGGACCTATGGGAATATAAATGAATAATATCACACAATTAGTTTTGGATTGAACCCGGTTTGAAAAAATGAAATACATTGAGCCCTATGGGACCTAATTTTTCTAACATTTTTTAAGCGGATTTAAAATTCTCAAATTGCTTCGAAAATTTTAGGTAATAGTCAAATTGTTCCATAAAATATATAAAAAAAAATTCAGCTAAATATATTCAGTAGTTTTTTAAATAAAAATTAAAATAATAATTACACATCTTATATAAAACGATCACGTGACCATGATATGAAACGATCACATGACCCACTTCAAAATGAGATATGGCATCCATCTTGTTTCAAATTCGTGATTTTTTAAAGTTCTTTTTAATTCATATTGAGTGTTGTATCCATCCTAAAACTACTTTATTTCTGCTTAAATTCTGTGCATCTACATACTAAAACAACACAATGACAATATATTTGAGTTTAAATTCTCATTCAAATTTGATTATTTCTACAATTAAGCCTATTTTTCACCTATGTAAAATGTAAACAGCAAAATATGTAGAATGAGTTGTATTAGAATTACTGTATTTCTTTAACACAAAATAATTCAGTCCATGGAGTCTGCATGGCTGATATGAATGAAATATTAATTGATTTTATAAACAGAAGGACGATATTTTTCGATGAAGTTTTAAACATAAAGTTTATGAATTGTAGCTCCATGGTCTTAATTTTTAAATAAAATAAATTATTATAGTATTGTGATGAATGAAATGGAGAAAGTTATGAATGAAATCCTGCTTTTATAGAGAGATCCAGGCGTGTTATTTTTTCTATGACGTCATTTGAATTAATTTCAGTTGTTTTCGATGAAGTTTTCAAATATAATAAATTATCGTAGTATTATGATAGATTTAAAAATATTACCGTGGAATGTATTGCATTTTAGAGATATTTAAACCACGCAATTTATATTTCAATGCCGTCTTTTGAATGAAGTTCATATTTTTCAATGAAGGTTTAAGTTTTCAACTATAATAAATCAATGTAGTATCGTGATAAGTTTTAAAATATTACCGAAGAATGCATTGCATTTTCGACTTTTTTAATTAAAATTGCATTGAAGTTGGAAAGTGTTTCATAATCAATGCTTTAAGCATGATTGATCTTTCTTGTTTATATTTAATGTTGTATCCGTCCTGCAGCCGCTTTATTTTTGCTTAATTTCTGTGTATCTATATTCTGAAACAGCGCAATTCCAATATATTTGAGTTTAAATGATCAGTGCCATCCAGCTTGTGTCAAAATCGTGATTTTTAAAGTTCTTTTTAATTTATATTTGGTGTTCTATCCTTTCTAAAACTGCTTTATTTTTGGCTAAATTCTCTGCATCTACATACTGAAATAACGCAATTACAATATATTTGAGCTTAAATTATCATCAAACTTTGCTTATTTCTACAACGGAGCCTCATTTTCACTTATGGAGAATGTAAACACACCAAGCTGTAAGGATGAGTTGTATAAGAATTGCTGAATTTCTTTAACGCAAAATTATTTAACTCTGGAGTCTGCAATATAGTTGACATGAATGAAACCTTCATTGATTTTACATAGAGCAGCAGACGATTTTTAGCAGACTTGTTCGATGAAGTTTTAAGCATAGAGTTAAATTATTTTTAACTCCATGGTTTTAAGTTTTTACGTAAACTAAATTTTTGTAGTATTGGGATGAATGAATGGAATAGAACAAAAGTGCATGAATGAAATATTTACTACTTTTCATAGAGAGCCAGGCGATTTATATTTCAATGACGTCATTTGAATTTACTTAAACTAAATTTTTGTAATATTGGGATGAATGAAAGGAATAGAATAAAGTGTATGAATGAAATATTTACTACTTTTCATAGAGAGGCCAGGCGATTTATATTTCAATGACGTCATTTGAATAAAGTTCATTTTTTTCGATGAAGTTTTAAGTTTTCAAATATAATAAATTATTGTAGTAGTGTGATAATTTAAAAAATATTACGGCTGAATGTATGGCATTTTAGAGACGTTTAAATAAAATTGCATAGCAGTTGGAAAGTGTTTCATAATCACTTCTTTATGCATGATTGATATTATTTGTTTCTTTATACACTGAATCCATTAAACTATTTTATACGCAATGGAACTTCTTTTTTAGCCTTACTAATATGATACAGAAATTTCATGCTTCCCTACTAGCGTAGCCTTTTCTTTTATAATTATTACTTCTAAATCCAGCTCATGTCACTTGCTTATTGTAGCCACATCTCAAGACATTAATATTACCAGAGAATGCAGGTGCCCCGTTTTTACATCTACAACCGCATATTTGCCCAGTAATCCTAAACACAACGTAAATTTTCTCATTTGAATTCATCTTCCCTCTCAGCCTTGAAAGGCCTATAATCATAAATAAACGACACAAATATATTTCTAAGATAAACTTTTCCCTCCGTAACTGCATCTCCATCATATTTTTGTAGTACAGAAACTGCAAGGACAGCATAGTTTCCATGCCGTCAGAGATATTTCTCTCTCAGAAATAAGTGTTATGTGTGTGTAAAAGCAGACTGCTCTGTGACTCCTTACCAGATAGAGGGCCGATGTGAAGTCCGGCCGATGTATAAAATTTGCTCATATAGTGCCATGTAATAAATCGGTTTCTATAGATCTCTCTCTCCCTCTCTCTCTGTCTCTCTCTCCCTCTCTCCCTCTCTCTCTGTCTCTCTCTCCCTCTCTCTATCTCTCTCTCTGTCTCTCTCCCCCTCTCTCTCTCTCTCTCACACACACACATATATGTATATATACACTCTTTTGAAGAAACAATGAAGCACTATGAAGAAAGTGGCAGTTTTTATTGAAATGAAAAATGCTTACAACTCATACGAAATCAATTGCCGCAAGACCCATCAATGGTTAGCAATTGCACATTCAATTTTCATATCAGTAATTGAAGAAACCCCACTTGGCGGCAATGCATTTTTATATACGTCTAGGTAAGGAGTGATAAAGTTTCCTAATGTCATCCGGCGATACATTCTGCCAGGCATTCCTCAGTTGTTGCTCTAGATCTGTTACATATCGAGGTGCCCGAATCTGGCGACATAGTATGTCCCATACATGCTCAATTGGCGAAAGGTCTGGTGACGTTTCTGGCCAAGGAACAGTATCAACAGCAAGAATACAGTCCAAAGATATGCGAGCCGTATGTGGTGTGGCATTATTTTGTTGGAAAATGGCCCCAGAATGACGTGCCATGAAGGGTAACGCAAACGGCTGCAGGAATTCATCAACATATAGTTGAGCTATTAAAGTTGTACGCATTATGACTAGGGCGACCTGCTGTAGTAAGAAATAGCACCCCACACCATCACACCAAGGGTAATGACTGTGTGCCTGTGTAAAACAAAGAAGCCCATATGATCTTGGAAAAAAGTATAAGGACAACTGTTTTTTCATTTAAAATTAAAGTAAAATTTGCATATTTGAAAGCAGAAAATGACCATTTCAATTATAAAGACTCGGTTTCTAAACAAAATTCACACTTGTCTCATTTCTTCACGATTTTTGTACGATGACAAAAGGAACTCATCTGTCTGACCTTGAAAGGGAAAATTCTTGCTTTTAAAGAATGTGGATTGAGTGGGCATGAAATTTCGAGAAAAGTTAAAAGATCTAAAATTGTAGTTTATAATTTTCTAAAAGATCCTGGAATGTATGGAATGAAAAAACGAACTGGAATACCAGAAATTCGAACGCATCGACAGAAAAAAATGGTTGTAAGAAGAGCTTGCGAGAAAAAAGAAACAGCAAATGAAGTTAGAAGAAATTTGGGCTTATCATGTTCTACACCAGGGTCTCCAAACTTTTTAGCATAAGGGCCACACTGACTCCTACACTAAGTCCCAAGGGCCAAGAGTGCAGAACTTTTAAAGAGCAATGGGGATATCAATATTTCCTGATTTAGTCAAGTAATAAGGCAATGTGTATAATTTGCAATGAAACAATATCAGTCCCCAAAGATTACAATATAAAAAGTCATTATGAGACTAAACATTCTCAGAATTACTCCAAGTTTACAGGAAGCGTACGGTTAGACAAATATGAATCTTTGAAAACCTGGTTGAAATCTCAGCAATTGTTGTTTAAGAAAGTAAATGTTGAACAAGAAGCAGCAACTCGTGCTAGTTTCCGTGTGGCTCATTCAATAGCGAAACATGGGAAACCATTTACTGACGGCGAATTAATTAAGGATTGCATGATTGCAGCAGCAGAAGAAATGTGTCCAGAAAAAGCTGATTTATTTAAAAACATCAGTTTGTCAGCAAACACTGACTCGAACAAATATGCAGAAAATATATTAACTCAATTGTCTGACAAAAATCGACACTTCGGGTGATTCTCTTTGGCCCTGGATGAGTCAACAGATGTTTCAGATACTGCTCAGGTGTTACTTTTTATTCGAGGGATAGATAAAAATTATGAAGTGTATGAAGAGCTTCTTGATGTCCATAGCATTCACGACACGACCACTGAAGAAGATATTTTTAAAGGGGTTGAAAATGCTGTTCAGAAAAACAATCTTCAACGGAAAAACTTGAAGTGTATCAGTACTGACGGTGGCAAAAACATGTCTGGATAAAATAAAAGTGTCGTTGCTTTCGTATCAAAGGCCGTAGAATATGACGGTGCTTCAAAACCATTAATCGTACATTGCATCATTCATCAACAATCTGTTTGCGGAAAATGCTTGGATATGTCAGAAGTTTTAAAGCCAGTCATGTCAGCTGTCATGTCATATCAGATCACATGCACAATCACATCGTCAATTCAGCGAGTTTATTGAAGGGATTGGAGAAAATAACTTACCATATTATACGGCAGTAGTAGCAGTACTGGCTTAGCTGCGGAAAAGTTCTAACGCGATTTTTTGAGCTCCGAGCAATAATCGAAATTTTCTTGAATGAAAGTAATCGGCCTCTGGCGGAGTTACAAAACAATGAGTGGTTATGGAAGTTTTCATTTTATACAGATTTAACTAAACATATGAATGACCTTAATTTAAAATTACAAGGAGAAGACCAGCTTCTGCTTTATTTATACACTCATATTAAGTCCTTTCGACAAAAAATTGTTTTGTTTCAATCTCAAACAAAAAATGTTTCACGCATTTTAATACATGCCAAACATTCAGTCATTAAACTGAGACTCCATTTCCGGTAGATTTCGCATTTGAAACTTTGGGTGCTTTAAAAATAAATTTTGAGTCTCGTTTTTCAGATTTTGATGTAATTGCAAACGATATCAAGATTTTTCAAAATCCTTTTAACGCCGATGTAGAAACTCTTGCCCCAGAACTTCAAATGGAAATGATTGATTTGCAGTGTAGTGATATTCTTAAAGAAAAGTATTTAAATTCATCATTACAGGAATTTTATAAGAGTCTTCCACTCACACAGTTTAATCAAACTGTGTGAGACTATTGCATAAATTTGCTCGTGGCTTTTTTTCCGCTTTTGATACTACTTATCAGTGTGAAAAAACAAAATGAAATATACAAAAATATTCACAGATCCAAATTAACTGATGAGCATTTGAAGTCGCTGATGCTAATTTCCACTAGTAAACTTGATTCACAACTGCAAACAATTGTCAGTGGAAAGTTACAGCTACATAAATCTTATTAATCATAATTATAATGTTTAATTTCATTATATGAATTACCTATGTATGCCACTTATTGTAAGTTTTTAGGATAAATCTCATATCATTAACTACAGTTAAAATGTTTAATTTCATTATGTATGTTAGTTATTGTGTTTTTTAATTGGTCGCTAAATAAAAACATGCATTATAAATTTAACAATGTAATCAAAATAAACTATGACTGGCCGGATACCGGGCATGTCCGGCACGCTACCGCGGGCCGGTGTTGGCCCGCGGGCCGTAGTTTGGAGACCCCTGTTCTACACGAATCGTTCAAAATGTTTTGAATAAACATCCGAATATTTGGTATGGAAAGTTAAGGTCACGCCCGCCTTTTAAAAAGGAACATAAAGAAAGAAGACAGGAATTAAAAAAAAATACATTTCTCTCGATCCAAAATGGATTGATGTAATATTTTCGGACGAAAAGAAGCTCAATCTTGATGGGCCAGATGGTTTTCGCTATTTTTGGTATAATCTGCATAAAACCAAAGAAGTTTTTTTCCAAACATCAATACGGTGGGGGCACAGTAATTATTTAGGGCGCTTTTTCAGCAAACGAAACCACGCCTATAGTCTTTATCAACTAGAAAATGAACTCTGACAAATATGTTGATACAGGTATGTTAGGCGAGCATTTGTTACCTGAGGCCCCACTAATTACTCCAGAAGACTATATTTTACAACAGGATAACGCTTCCATGCACGTTTCCAAGAGTGCAAAATTGTGGTTTGAAGCTAATTCAGTAAATTTACTTGATTGGTCGGCGAGGAATCCCGATCTCAATTCAATAGAAAATTTATGGGGCCTTCTAGTCCGAGAAGTTTATAAAAATGGCACACAATATCAGTATAAGCAGGATCTTGTGTTAGCCATCAAACAAGTTTGGAATAACATTTCCATAGAGACTTTAAAAGAACTCTCAGCATCGATGACCTCTCGGCTTATTCAAGTAATTGAAAAAAAGGTTGTTTTCTTGATTACTAAGAGAAATTTAGAACATGTCCTTATACTTTATTCTATATTTTCTTTAGTGATAATCTTTATATGGTCAACTTTTGTAAGGTTCATATTTGTTGGCTTATATGTTGTACATGTTATTGTATAATTTCATATTAGAGGTCATAAATATCAAAATTTCATTTTGATGAAGTGAAAATAAAGTATATTTTCATTCAATCATATGTTGTCTTTATACTTTTTACGCGCACTGTATTAATTTTAGTATTGATACTTCATATTTAGATGTAAAATGAAAAATAAATTTAAAAAAAAAACTAAATACTGAGTTATTCAATATATCTGTTACGATAGAAGGAGAAACGCATACCTGTAAATATTTTATCTACTGCATGAACAGCTGGCATTTTTGTGGAACCTTTCAAACATGTATTTTGTGTTCCCAATGCTGACGTTACACAACAAAAAATGTATGTATTTTATTTGCCAAATGTCTGGCATAAATTAATTCAACAAGTCATTAATATTCTGTATAATGTCTTACACGCAGAATATTGAGAACATTGCAAAATTTTATTTGACAACAGGTTTGAAAGTTTCTGAATCATTATTTAAACCATGCATACACTTTAGCTATATAATTTATATTAATTGCAAAAATGTTTTTAAAGTTCCATACGATTTTATAATGACCATTCTTCGTTAATAAATAGTCTGTTCCATTATGTTGAAATGCATGCAATAGTAATGCAGTCATTTAATTAATCTAATGATATATATTTAAATCCAATTATCAGCCAATATAATTATAGTATAATTTATAGTTTCTAAGGAAACTAGTTGCGTAGTAAATTAAAATATTAATTGGCAGAATAATGAGATAGACTTAATAAGGATAGTCTCTAGGAAAATGGGAATTTCCTAGATCACGAGTTCTCTTTTATTACAACCAGTAATATTTCCCTTTACAAAGAGATTCAAATATCTTAAATTTCCTAGCAGTTCGTTTGATAGACATTCATAACAGTTTACCCAATAGAGACTTTGACAACAGTTTGTCTTTGACAACAATTTGTTTGATAGAGTCTTTAACATTTGTTATTACTTTCCTTATATACATTATGTATAAGGAAAGTATTGTGAAGGGGGTGAAAATTCGAGTTTTCGACGGGAGAGCAAGTTTCAAGCATCCCTGATCACGAATCGAACATTTTTGAGGTGATGTCTGTGTGTGTGAAAGTATGTGTGTGTGTGTGAAAGTATGTGTGTGTGAAAGTGTGTGTGTGTGTGAAAGCATGTGTGTGTGTGTGTGAAAGTATGTGTGTGTGTGTGTATGGGTGTGTCAGTGAGTCTGTGGAGACGATATCTCGCGAACGAATGGAGCGATTCGAATGAAATTTGGTACAAAAATCACAACCACTGAATACTGGAAGCCTATTGATTTTAAACACAATCGAATGTCCAAAACCCCCCTAAATTTTCGAGTGAAATTTTGAAAAAATCATCAAAAAATCAAAACCTTTAGTAAAGTTACGCAAATAGACATTTCTTATGCAATTTTTCCTTAGAAAACGATTGACATAACTTTTAGAACGCTAGCATTAACCGTTCTCGAGATATTGCACATTTTTCAAATAAATTTATCAAAAAATCCTATAAATTAAAAGAAAATATTAACTGTTGAGAAACATGGTCATTTTTCATATGTAATATCATGCGATAAATTTGGTGGTGATATTCTCGTGGATCTAGCTCGTTCCTTTCATGAGAAAAGATACTTTGAGTAATTCTTTTGCATTTGAACTCCAATATTCATTTATTTGCTGTAACAATAGCTTAGTTCTCTGTTCATAATGCTTGGCGAGATTTTGGTGACGAATTTGGCGGAATGTCGCCAACTTGGCGACTTTTTTAAATGTTGCCGAATTAACGAAAATCTCGCCAAATGGATAAAAATGACGCTAAATCAATGAAAATGACGACTAATTGAAGAAAATTCAATATCTTGGAAAGAATATAAGTATCCACTATAAGAATAACATTTTTTTAAACTGTAAAAGTAGTAAATTCATTGCATTATATAAGGAAAGTCATGTGCTGCCCACATCAGATTTTTTTTACAACAGATTCATGTTGGTTAGTTTATATAGAAAGGGTTGAATGGGCCAGACTGTCTCATTAGAGTATCCAAATGCTTTGACATATATAATCATTTATAAAATCTTAAGTCGAATTATGGTCTAGTGGCTTCAATGGTTACGCTCTCTGGACATATCAGTTAGTAATGTGATTGTCTCACGATTTAGAGATTGAGTGTTCGAGTCCCTCTCGGGCTATGGAATCATAAGCTGACAACTGAATTAGATAGAGTCAAGCCACAGGACACAAGTAAAACCATCCCTCATATCGCATTGGAAGTTTGCACGTGCTCGTATTTCATGCATTTACTAGCTTTATACAGTTTGATAGACAGGTTAATTTAGGGCGAAGTTCTATTGGAGACATTAAATTCCCTTTAGCCCCAGTCATTTCAGTGGTAATTTAGAATACCACTTTACATTTGAAAAATCTCTTGGGTGTTAAGCTTTGTTAATGCGCAGTTTTCTATGTAAAAATCTCTATTGAAGTATGTTTTTGTAGGTTTTGTTGTCCCCACTGCATAGATAATAGCTTTGTGTCGTAATATTATTCATCGGTACAACGACGCAGTTGTATCGATAAACCTATTACAATATTGATATTGGATTTTTGAAGACTTTCATACACTATAAAATATTTGCAAGTATGTTTGAAAGTTATACTGAAAGTTTCAGGGGAATCACCTGTCTGTAATGGGGAGTAAGGTTCCTGATAGCTAAGATAATATATATATATATATATATATATATATATATATATATATATATATATATATATATATATGTATATATATATATATATATATGTATATATATATATATATATATATATATATATATGTATATATATATATATATATGTATATATATATATATATGTATATATATATATATGTATATATATATATATGTATATATATATATATATGCATATATATATATATGCATATATATATATATATATATATATATATATATATATATATATATATATATATAGATATATATATATATATAGATAAATATTAATTATATATATAAATATTGTATATATATATATATATATATGCATATATATATATATGCATATATGCATATATATATATATGCATATATATATATATATATATATATATATATATATATATATATATATATATATATATATATATATATATATATATATATATATATATATATAGATAGATAAATATTAAAATTGAAAATCCAATGATAGAATAGAAGTAGTACATATATATATATACATATATATAAAATATTAAAATAGTAAATCCAATGGTAGAATGGAAGAAGTAACTCATAATACACTATCTTAAAAAAAATTATGCCAACAGAATGCAATGAAATAAAATGAAATTCAACAATAAAGAGGAAATTATAATACATATTACAGTTCAGAAAGCTAAAGATAATCAACAAATGTCAATGGAGAGGAATCGATAAAAGGAATACCAAAATAATCAAGCATTAAAGCTTGCACGTGGAAGAGCTCTAGGCTTAAGAATAGTTCATTTCGAAAAAAATCTTTATAAAGTCCTAATATTTTAAACGAAATGAACACAAAAATGCTTGTTTCTGAAACACAAGATAGATTTTATCTATAAACATGTATTATTAGGACGACAAGCATAAAGTTTGAAAAAATAGAAAGGAAACATAAATACCTTAAAATACACATCAAAAGTACAAGCGTGACGAGCAAAAAATGACTAGACCAGTGTTGCCATTCGATAAAGAGGAAAGAAGTGATTTACTGTTGCCAAAGTGGAGTACTAAAAATTGTACTGCGTAATGGCAGTAAAATGTGATATTCTACAGTAAAAGCAGCAAAATCCAAAGATGAAAATATATTGTAATGTAAAAACAAGAGAATGTAGAAGTAAAGCTAAAATAAGATACTAAGGAGAGAATATTAAGAATTTTAGACTAATCGAAGTTTATTAACTATACCATTTACTAAATATGCTGGATATTCATATAATTTACTGGTAATTATGAGGTTATTTATGTGCAAAGCATGAAATTTTTTATCTGATAACCTATAAATTCTAAAAAGTTGAATAAGTATAATATTTCTAAGCAATTGAATCGAGTTGCAGGAATTAAAAGGTAATATTTTATTCATATTGAATTTAAAAAAATCTTTTTTTATCATATAAATTAGTAGCTATCTCATTAGTAGGTTCTATAATTAGATTTAAATCCAAATAATTAATAATTATATGTATATATATATATATACACACAAAAATAACGCTTCGGAAGACAATAATTTGCTGCATATTACAGAAATGAAGCTGGAATTTCCATGAAAGCCTGTAATTGTGGTATTTCTTATCAGTTTGTCGAAATTATCAACAAAGTAACTGAAAAAAATGAGCAATGGTTGAGGAATGTTCTACAGAGTATTTGAAGGTATTCTAACTACCAGTGGTGGAATTCAATACTGCTTCCCCTCCGTCCTCAGAGATTCTAACATGTGTCCCTTAACCCTTAAAATTAAAGTATGTATTCCATAAATTTCTCTTGGGCCTCTATAAAATCTGCCACTTCCCTTCTTCCGTGTATTGCAGGATTTTGCAATATGGTAGTTTCGTCCCTGCTAACTACCGAACATCAGCATAAGCCACAGACAGATATAACCATTCATTCTTGTGTTTTGCATCTACAAGCATTAGCGTACCAGGTGGCTTCTGAAAGACCTCAGAAGTAAAGAACGACCGAGAGTTAATGGTCCGTAAATGCAATGATAGCTAAGCAAGTGAATGGGGCCTCTAATTGCTTTGGGTGCGTTGTTGGGTAATTGAATACCAATGAAGGGGTTTTGCTTTTACTTGATGACGCTAGATCGATAATCTGACTAACACACTTCAGTGAAGTAGAAATTTCCCCTTTTGTATCGTGGGGAATTTGAATGCTGTTAGAATGATCATTAAAGCATAACATATCAAATTGATTTTATAATCCTACATTTTTATTGTACGCTTGAATATTCGATAATTGTCAATTTTGTGTCACTTGAGCTTTAAAGCTCACTGTAAGCTTTAAAGTTCAAGTAAATAATAATAAATAAGATAAATATTTTTGCAGCATTTGTTTAGAATACAATATGTCTTTCATATTTTTCAATAATACGAAATATAATTTTAACCATAAAAATATAAATGTGCCATTTGTGTGATGTGAGTTGAGTTTTCATATCATAATGACATCAATAAAAACACAAATCATGCAAATAGAGGGGTGAAGCATAAGAAATTACGATTTTTTCTTACAAGTAAACTCTTATTTCTAAAAATTTGTGTGGTAATGCAATGTTGTCCAAATAATCGATCTTTTTTCATCCACCAGATAGCGACAGAAGTAATTTTAAGTTAGTTAAAGAACACTATTTAGTTTTGTTCCACTCTATTTAAAGTGTTGGAACGTTGCTATATCCATTTGAGACAGTTCTTTTCCAAATTCGGGTAGATCTGATGGTAGAACTCTGGTATATCAATACAGGTAGTTGGGTTATCAACATATACTAGAACCGATTGTTGGTTCCGAAAACATTTATACTTAATAGTGGTAGAGCCAACGGCCCTACCGTGCTGAAAATACCGGTTCTCGTTAGATCACCGAAGTCAAGCAGAATCGGGCGCGGTAAGTACTTGGGTGAGTGACCACCTGGGAACACCGCGTGCTGTTGGCACATTTCGAGTGCGGTAGCCCTGTGGTTTGCGCGCTGGATTTGCACGCTGCCACAACTGCCGCCGTGTTCATGCGGAGTTCGATCAAGTTAAATATGTGGGTCCCTAAGTTGGTGGTAGGGGAAGGAGGGTACGGTCCCTGTGGATGCCTCCCCCACTGAGTTCCGGTCTAAATTGGGTGGCACTTCCCGGCAGTCCAAACAGTTACCTTACACCTTTCTGGTAGGTCGGACGGTCTGGGTCTCAACAACAACAACTTAATAGTGGTAATACTATATTTCCCTTTTTGCATATTTTTAATAGGGTATTTAGCATTATTTTGGATAATCTTGGCGATTTTATGTGCTTAAACGTATCACAAGCTTTTAATAAATAATGCATTCCATCCGGAAAAATATATAAGTTCATCAAAATCTCAAGCGTGTGGAAAATGCAATATTCACTCTTATGAATTTTAAGCTACTAGAAATATTTTTGAATTCTAGTAATAAGGAATATTTATATAAAATTTATTAAAAGAAGTTTAAAAGGCGTAAAATTGTATAATGTATAACTTATATTTGAAATACATAAGCTTTAATTTCGTGAAAATAATAAATATAACCAATATAAGTCATTGAAATGTTACTTGTTTGCAATAATTATTTGATTTACCTGTCGATACATGACTAATATCGAGCTTAGCGTTTTACATTATATCAGAAAGCTTTTAAAAGCTATAATGCGAAACATAAATAAAATGCAATATGAGTATAAACAAAATAATCACATAGAAAGTAAATAAACCGTAAAAAACATATTTCATAATTATTTACCTATTTATCCTAAACTTTCAACAAAGCTTTCAACAAAGCTTTCAACAAGCCATTAAAATTAAGAATCGAAATGATAAAGAATAATTTCAATAAAATAAAAATAATTTAAAAGCCTCTTTAGCATTAAGCTTTTATCAAACATTTAGTCAAATATACACTTTTCACAGCATTAAAAGAATAAAATGAAAATATTTAGAATTATATAAATTAGAATATTCCTGTTTAAATTAGGTAGTTCCATTCAATTTAAATTGCCAAAAGAAACTATGAAATTTAATAATCAGACGAAATAATTTAAATATTTATTCACTCATGCAGACGATTTCTATGAATTTTAAAATCAGTGTAAATAATACGCTTTAATCATTTGATATTAGTTCGTCTGATCGCATTTTCAAAGTTGTTACGTTTATTTTATTCGCAAGAAAGAGAAATAATTAAAAAACGTAATTTAGTCTATAAGGAAACGGAAGAGTTTCGGGATCGCAATGTAAAATAACAGAAATTCAGATACGATTATGTTTTCAGACTAGACAATCTATATAAATAAAAATGAAAATCTGTCTGTCTGTTTGTTCCGTCATCACGGGAGAACGGCTGAACCGAATTTGATGAAATTTTGTGGATAGCCTGAAAATAATCCCACTTAAAATTTAGTCTATGTATGGAGTTTCTACGATCAGTGGTTCTCGAGATATTATTAAAAAACGACATTTTCGTTTGTCTCATCATCACGGGAGAACGTCTGAATCGAATTTGATGAAATTTTGTGGATAGCCTTTAAATAGCCCTCCATAAATTTAGCACAAGTTTCGAGCATCTAAGACCAGGGGTTGTCGAGATATTAATGAAAAACGAAACTTTTACCAAGGAGTTCTACTCTCTAACTCCGTGGTTTATCCAAACGAAAAGCTTGAAAATCGTTTGAAAGTGAATTAAAACTGTATCTCTGAGTTTGGGGGGAGATTTTTTGCACTAATTAGTCACTTTCTGAAAACATGAATTGTTTGAAACATGAATGATTTAAATGAGAAATCTATCTCTATCATGGTTTGTATTTCACAACCTTTTACTGAACAATGAAAAGTATAAAGAAATCAAAATGGCTATTAAATTTCGCATTTTATGAGGAAGATTCTATCTTATATCATGTTGCTCGGCAATGGAATGAAATTAAATGTGTTGTTAATATTTATTATTATTTTTTCTATTTGAATAATAAATAAATGGATGTAAACATATATTTTTTAAATGAACAGTTTGATTGTTCTTTTAATTATATAAATTGCGGACTGCGTACATCATTTTCATTTATTTTAGCAAAGAGGTTTCCAGCTCATATATTGTGTTTAGCTAATAAACTCATATATTGTGTTTACCCAATAAATTCATTTTGCCGATTGTTGATGCAGAAAAAGAGTAGAACGGGTGTATCTTATAATACAATTTCAGTGTTTTCATTTAGTATATACAAACGGGATCAGGATATTTTATTCTTCAGATCTGCAAATTCAGAGCTACGAATTTAGTAGAATATCTCTAAATAACTTGCTAACTTCTCTTAAACGTTACCAAATTAGCTGAAATGTTTCCAAATTTAGAAAATTGACGTAAATCAATGATTTATTTTTAGAATAGAGTACTGAAACGATGTTTCGGTAGCATTTGTCGGTCAATCCATCCATCCTACTTAGTAACACATGTAACGAACTTTTTTAATATCACGAAAATGATAAAAGTATTTGTGAGTCCATAAAAATATCATGGAATTGATAGAATCGCGCTTAATAAAGGAAAATAATTGTGTTTTGTTAGGGGATAGTATTGTGATGTTGTTTCTTCAATTTGTCGCAAAATATGGGACTATCAGTTCTACAGTCCCACATGGCGATAAATTTGGCGATTTTTTAAGTTATCGCTAAATTGACTAAAATGTCGCCAAACCTTCCATGGAGATTGCATTATTCAGACGATATGATTTCCATTAATTTATTTGAAGCAAATGATATCATGTCGCTTAGCAACGGATCCAATGTGTTATTTGGCATACGGTTTTATATTAAATCTTTTCCGATTTGAATGATAAATATATATATATAAAATAAATGTCATTGACATTGCATTTTTGACTGGATAATATCAGTTACGGTCTTCAGGTTTAAACATTATTATAATTGACATTTTCGGGGACTGTTGATTTAGGGATTATTGATATTTTCAAGTTATTATGTTCTATTATGACGAAAATTGTTGAAACTCATATATAGTACGCTGTACGAAATCTACGAGAATATAAGTAGTACAGGTATATTGGCATATATTTTGATATATATTGGCATATATCGGAATCAATAACGCCTTCTGGTATAAAGATCACGGGGATTATTGATAATTCCAATTTATTACGTCATCTCTTTTATTTTGACAATAATTTTGAGACTCATATTGTAATACGGGTAATCTTCTACTAACACACTGGCATATTTTCTAATCTGCGACAATATAAGTAGTACGGGGTTGCATATATTGATTCAATTCCTTTTTTTTTTGCAAATTTGCTTACAAAAGGGGCCAGGATGTTTTATTCTTCAGAGCTGCCGGTGAAGATAATTTTGCATAGTGAGAACAGATATTCCTAAACTTCTCTTTAGGAGCAATAAATTTAATATTTTAACAGAATTTGCACGTGATTGCGAATTATAAGTTTCTTTATATTATATATTCCGTACGAAGAACGGGTATGCTGCTAGTACATAATATAATGTAGACAGGGTCGAAAATTATAATTTGAGTATTTGACGAAAAGATACATTTTCAGCATACCTTTAAACATTGAGGTGATGTGTGTGTGAGAAAGAGTCTGTGGAAGCTATATCTTACGCATGAATGAAACATTTAAAAAAAAAATTATACACTAATTGCAGTTAATGAAAACTGAAATCCTATTGATTTTAAATGTGATTAAATGTCCAAATAGGAGCAATAAATTTAATCTTTTAACAGAATTTGCACATAATTGCGAATTATAAGTTTCTTTATATTATATACTAGCAGCATACCCGTTCTTCGTACGGAGTATATAATATAAAGAAACTTGAAATTCATAATCATGCCCAAATTCTTATAGTATACTAAATGACATGTTTAATCAAAATATTCTGTTAAAATATTTAATATAATGCTCCTAAAAAGAAGTTTAAGAATCTCTGTTCTCGCTATATAAAATTATCTTCATGGACATATCTGAAGAATAAAACATCTTGGACCCCTTATGTAAGCAAATATAAAAAAAATATGGAATTGAATCAATATATGCAAAATAAAAGCGTTAAAATTGTATGGGACCCGTACTAATTATATACGCGAATATTAGAAAATATAACCTGTATTAGTAGATTACATGTATAAATTGAAAATACCAATAAACCCGTAATCTTTAAATCTGAAGACAGTCATTTATTCCAATATATGTCAAAATTAAAGTGCTAAAATTATATGGGGAGATATACACGTACTACTTATAATGTCCGATTATTAGTAGAAGATTACCCGTTTTGCAATATGAGTCACAAATGTTTTTTGGTAAAATACAACAGACGACGTAATAAATTGAATATATAATTAATCCCATTAATCTTCATACCAGAAGACTGTACTTGATTCCAATATATATGCCAATATATGTCAAAATATATGTCAATATACCTGTACTACTTATATTCTCGTAGGTTAGAAGATATACCCGTGCATTCCTAGAAGATTACTCGTACAACGTACAATATGCGTATGTCAGCAATTTTTGCCGCAATAAAACAATGGCGTAATAACTTAAAAATATCAATAATCCCTGAATCAATAATTCCGGAAAATATCAATAATAATAATGTTTAAACCTGAAGAGTATAATTGATATTATCCAGTCCAAAATGAAATGGCAATGAAATTTATTTTATATACATATCTTCATTATTCAAATCGGAAAGGATTTAATAAAAATCGTCTGCCGCATAAACACATTGGATTTAAATCCGTTGCTAAGCGACATGATATCATTTGCTTCAAATAAATTGGTAGAAAAAATATCGTCTAAATAGTTATATTTCTATGGAACATTTGGCGACAGTTTCGTCAAATTAGCGACCTTTTAAAAAATCGCCAAATTTATCGCCAAGTGGGACTGTAGAACTGACAGTTCCACTTTGCGACAAATTGACGAAATATCATCACAATACTATCCCCTAACAAAAAACAATTAATATCATTTATGTAGCGCAATTTTATCAATTTCAAGATATTTTTATAGATTTGAAAACATTTTTATCAATTTGGTGACATTTTAAAAATTCGCTAAATGTATTACTAAGTAGGATGGTTGGTCTGACAGAGAAATGCTAACCAAACATCATTTCAGTACTCTCTTCTAACAAAACAAAAAAAAATTTCATTGATATGTAGAAGACCCAAGCCACACGACCAACCCGAAGGTTTATGGCAGCTGTTTGTGTGTCGTTTATATCAATTTGGCGACATTTCCGTCAATTTGGCAAAGTTTAAGAAAAGTTGTCAAATTAGCGATATCCCTCCAAATTCGTAGCTTTGAATTTGCAGATCTGAATGAAACATTCTTATCCCGTTTCAATATACTTAATGAAAACACTACAATTGTATTAGAAGATATACCCGCTCTACTCTTTTTCTGTTTCAACAATCGACTATATGAATTTATTGGCTAAACACAATATATGAGTTTAGTAGCTAAATACGATATAAGCTTGAAAACTCTTTGCCAAAATAAATGAAATTGATGTACGCAGTCAGCAATTAATATAATAAAAAGAAAAATCAAACCGTCCATTCATAAGATATACTTTTATATCCATTTATCCATTTATTTATTATTTAAATCGAAAAAAAATAATAAAAACATAAACAAACGCATTTAATTTAATCGCGATGCCGAGCAACATGATATATCCTCCTAAAATGTTAAAATTTATTAACCACTAACAGCACACCCGTTATTCGTTCGGAGTGTATAATTTAAAGAAACTTAAATTTCGCAATCATGTGCAAATTCTGTTAAAATATTAAATTTATTGCTCCTAAAGAGAAGTTTAAGAATATATGTTCACACTATGCAAAATTATCTTCACGATCAGATCTGAAGAATAAAACATCCTGCCCCCTTTTGTAAGCAAATTTACAGAAGAAAAAATAGGAATTGAATGAATATATGCAACCCCGTTCTAATTATATTGTCGCAGATCAGAAAATATGCCAATGTGTTAGTAGAAGATTACCCGTATTACAATATGCGTCTCAAAAATATTTGCCAAAATAAAAGAGATGACGTAATAAATTGAAAACATCAATAATATCCGTACTCTTTATACCAGAAGGTCGTAATTGATTCCAATATATGCCAATATATATCAAAACATATGTCAATATACCTGTACTACTTATATTCTCGTAGATTAAAAGATATACACGTGTATTTGTAGAAGATTCGTACAGCATACAATATATGAGTTTAAACAATTTTTGTCATAATAAAATAATTCCATAATAACTTGAAAATATCAATAATCCTTGAATCAAAAATCCCCGAAAATATAAATAATAATAATTTTTAAACCTGAAGACCGTAATTGATATTATCCAGTCAAAAATGCTATAAGAAAAATCAAATCGTTCTTTTCTAAAATATATTTTTATATCCATTTATTTATTATTCAAATCGAAAAAATAATTATTAAAATTAACAGACAGATTTAATTTAATTGCGTTTCTGAGTAACATGATATAAGATAGAATCTTATAACATGTTAAATATGTCATGTCTTATAACATAAACTGCGAAATTAAATAACGATTTTGATTTCTCAATACTTCTCATTGTTCCGTAAAAGCTTGTTTTAAATAAACCATGAACCATGGAGATAGATTTCCCCTTTAAATCATGTTTCAAACAATTCATGTTTTCAGAAAGTGACTAATTAACGCAAAAAATCTCCCATCAAACTCAGAGATTAAATTTTAATTCACTTTCAAACGATTTTCAAGCTTTTCGTTTGGATAAACCACGGAGTTAGGGAGTAGAACTCCTAGGAAAAAGTTCCGTTTTTCATTAATATCTCGACAACCGCAGGTCTTAGAAACTCGAAACTTGGACAAATGTTATGGGGGGATATTTCAAGGCTATTCACCAAATTTCATTAAATTCGGTCCAGCCGTTTTTCCGTGATGATGAGACAAACGAAAATTTCGTTTTTTACTAATATCTCGAGAACCACTGGTCGTAGAAACTCAAAATACGGATATAATTTTAAGTGGGGCTATTTCTGGGCTACCCACAAAATTTCATCAAATTCGGTTCAGCCGTTCTCCCGTGATGGTGTGACAAACAGACAGACAGACAGACAGACAGACAGACAGACAGACAGACAGACAGACAGACAGATTTTCATTTTTATTTATATAGATTCCGTACGAAGAACGGGTATGCTGCTAGTCTATATAAATAAAATTGAAAATCTGTCTGTCTATCTGTCTGTTTGTCCCATCATCACGGGAGAACGGCTGAACCGAATTTGATGAAATTTTGTGGGTAGCCTAGAAATAGCCCCACTTAAAATTTAGTTTATGTTTAGAATTTCTACGACCAGTGTTTCTCGAGATAGTAGGAAAAAACGAAACTTTCGTTTATCTTATCATCACGAGAGAACGGCTGAACCGAATTTAATGAAATTTTGTGGGTGGGCCTTGAAATAGCCCCTCATAAATTTTACCCAAATTTCGAGTTTCTAAGACCAGGGGTTGTCGAGATATTAATGAAAAACGGAACTTTTCCCTAGGAGTTCTACTCTTCAACTCCGTGGTTTATCCAAACGGAAAGGATGAAAATCGTTTGTTTAAAACGTCAAAGGGAATTAAAACTTTATTTTTGAGTTTGATGCAGGATTTTTGCATTAAATAGTCACTATCTGAAAGCATGAATTTTTTGAAACATGAATTTAAATGGAAAAATCTACCTCCATGTTTTATATTTCACAAGCTTTTACTCAACGATTAAAAGTATAAAGAACTCAAAATGGTTATTTAATTTCGCCTTTTATGAGGAGGATTCTATCTTATATCATGTTGCTCGGCAACGGAATGAAATTAAATGTGTTTGTTATTCATTACTATTATTTTTTCGATTTGAATAATAAATAAATGGATATTAATATATATCTTATAAATGAACGGTTTGATTTTTCTTTTAAATATATTAATTGCGAACTGAATACATCACTTTCATTTATTTTAGCAAAGAGGTTTTAAGCTTATATATTGTGTTTAGCTAATAAACTCATATATTCTGTTTACCCAATAAATTCATTTATCCAATTGTTGAAACAGAAAAAGAGTAGAATGGGTATATCTTCTAATAATATTTTAGTGTTTTCATTTAGTATATACAAACTGGATCACGATATTTTATTCAGATCTGCGAATTTAGAGCTACGAATTTGGCTGGATATCGCTAACTTGGCAAATTTCTTAAAAGTTACCAAATTGATTGAAATGTCCCCAAATTGATAAAAATGACGTAAATCAATGAAATTTATTTTGTTTTGTTAGAAGAAAGTACTGAAATGGTGTTTCGTTTAGCATTTGTCTGTCAGTCCAACCGTTCTACTTAGTAACACATTTAGCGAATGTTTAAAATGTCACCAAATTGATAAATATGTTTTATAAATTCATAAAAATATTTTGAAATTGATAAATTGCCCTAAATAAATGAATTTTTTTTTTTTAGGGGTTAATATTTTGATGATGGTTCGTCAATTTATCGCCGAGTGGGACTGTCAGTTCTACAATCCCACTTGCGATCAATTTGGCAATTTTTTAAAATGTCGCCAAACCTTCATTAAAGATAGCGTTATTCAGACGATATTTTGACCACCAATTTTTTTGAAGCAAATTATAACATGTCTTTAAAAAACGGATTTAAATTCAATGTGTTTATAAGGAAGAAGATTTTTATTAAATCTTTTCCGATTTTAATGATGAAGATATGTATGTAAAATAAATTTCATTGCCATCGTATTTTTGACTGGATAATATCAATTACGATCTTCATGTTTAAACATTATTATTATTGATGTTTTCGGGGATTATTTGATTCAGAGATTATTAATATTTTCAATTTCTCATGCCATTGTTTTATTGCGGCAAAAATTGTTGAAACTCGTATATTGTACTTTGTACGAGTAATCTTCTACAAATGCACGGGTATATCTTCTAATCCAAGAGAATATAAGTAGTACAGGTATATTGGCATATATTGGATTCAAGTCTTCCGGTATGAAGATTACGGGGATTATTGATGTTTTTAATTTATTAAGTAATCTGTTATATATTGGCAGAAATTTTTCAGACTAAATATTATAATACGGGTAATTGTTTACTAACGCTAGGACATATCTTCTAATCTATGACATTATAAGTAGTACGGGTTTCTCTTCCGATATAATTTTAGCACTTTCATTTCGGCACATATTGGAATTAATTACTACCTACTGGTTTAAAGATTACGAATTTATTGATATTTTCAATTTATATATGTAATCTACTAATACAGGTTATATCTTCTAATATTCGCGTATATACGTAGTACGGGACCCATACAATACGCTTTTATTTTGCATATATTGATTCAATTCCATTTGTTTTGTAAATTTGCTTACAAAAGAGGCCAGGATATTTTTTTCTTCAGATCTACACTTGAAGATAATTTTGAATAACAAGAACAGCTATTCCTTAACTTCTTTTTAGGAGCATTATGTTAAATATTTTAACATAATATTTTGATTAAAAATGCCATCTAGTATACCATAGGAATTTGCACATGATTGTGAATTTTAAGTTTATTTATATTATATACTCCGTACGAAGAACGGGTATGCTGCTAGTCTATATATATAAAATTTAAAATCTGTCTGTCTCGTCTGTCTGTTTGTCCCGTCATCACGGGAGAACGGCTGAACCGAATTTGATGAAATTTTGTGGGTAGCCTGGAAATAGTTTCACTTAAAATTTAATCCATGTTGGAGTTTCTACGATCAGTGGTTCTCGATATATTAGTAAAAAACAACATTTTCGTTTGTATCACCATCACAGGAGAACGACTGAACCGAATCTTATGAAATTTTGTGGATAGCCTTGAAATAACCCCCCATAAATTTGGCCCAAGTTTCGAGTATCTAAGACTAGGGGTTGTCGAGATATTAATGAAAACCGAAACTTTTTCCTAGGAGATCTACTCTCTAACTCCGTGGTTTATCCAAACTAAAAGCTTGAAAATCGTTTGAAAGTGAATTAAAATTTAATCTCTGAGTTTGATGAGAGATTTTTTGCGCTAATTAGTCACTTTGTGAAAATATGAATTGTTTGAAACATGATTTAAATGGGAAATCTATCTCCATGGTTTATTTAAAACAAGTTTTTACTGAACAATGAAAAGTATAAAGAAATCAAAATGGTTATTTAATTTCGCAGTTTATGAGAAAGATTTTATGTTATATCATGTTACTCAGAAATGCAATTAAATTAAATCTGTCTGTTAATTTTAATAATTATTTTTTCGATTTGAATAATAAATAAATGGATATAAAAATATATTTTAGAAAAGAACGATTTGATTTTTCTTATAGCATTTTTGACTGGATAGTATCTATTACGGTCATCAGGTTTAAACATTATTATTATTGATATTTTCAAGTTATTATGCAGTTGTTTTATTATGACAAAAGTTGTTTAAACTCATATATTGTACGTTGTACGAGTAATCTTCTACAAATACACGGGTATATCTTTTAATCTACGAGAATAAAAGTAGTACAGGTATATTGGCATATGTTTTGATATATATTGGCATATATTGGAATCATTTACGACTTTCTGGTATAAAGAGTACGGGGATTATTGATATTTTCAATTTATTACGTCATCTCTTTTATTTTGGCAAATATTTTTGAGACTTATATTGTAATACGGGTAATCTTCTACTAACACACTGGCATATTTTCTAATCTGCAATATAAGTAGTACGGGGTTGCATATATTGGTTGAATTCCTTTTTTTTTTTTTGTAAATTTACTGACAAAAGGGGCCAGGATGTTTTATTCTTCAGATCTACCCGTGAAGATAATTTTACATAGTGAGAACATATATTCTTAAACTTCTCTTTAGGAGCCATAAATTTAATATTTTAACAGAGTTTGCACATGATTGCGAATTATAAGATTCTTTATATTATATACTCCGTACGAAGAACGGGTATGCTGCTAGTCTATATAAATAAATTTGAAAATCTGTCTATTTGTCTGTCTGTTTGTAACATCATCACGGGAAAACGACTGAACCGAATTTGATGAAATTTTGTGGATAGCCTTGAAATAGTCCCAATTAAAATTTAGTCCATGTTTCGAGTTTTTACCACCCAGTGGTTCTTGAGATATTAGTGAAAAACGATACTTTCGTTTGTCTCATTATCACGGGAAAACAGCTGAACCAAATTTAATGAAATTTTGTTCACTTGAAATAGCCCCCCTTAAATTTAGTTCAAGTTTCGAGTTTTTAAGACTAGGGATTGTCGTGATATTAATGAAAAACGAAATTTTTTCCTAGGAGTTCTGCTCTCTAACTCCCTGGTTCCTTCAAACGAAAAGGTTGGAAATCGTTTGTTTAAAACGTGAAAGTGAATTAAAACGTTATCTCTGAGTTTGGTGGAATATTTTTGCGGTAATTTGTCACTTTCTGAAAGCATGAATTGTTTGAAAACATGAATTTAAATGAAAAATCTATCACCATGGTTTATTTTTCACACGCTTTTTCTCAATAAAGAAAACTATTAAGAAATCAAAATGGTCATTGATTTATTAGCATTTTATGATGAAGATCTATCTTATATCATGTTGCTAGATACCGCAATTAAATTAAATATGTTTTTTATTGTTTATTATTATTTTTCGATTTGAATAATAAATAAATGGATATAAAAATATATCTTATAAATGAACGGTTTGATTTTCCTTTTAAATATATTAATTGCGGACTGCGGATTACTGTCATTTATTTTGGCAAATAGTTTTAAGCCAATAAATTCATTTAGCCGATTGTTGAAACAGAAAAAAGTAGAACGGATATATCTTCTAATACAATTTTAGTGTTTTCATTTAGTATAAACAAATGGGATCAGGATGTTTTATTCAGATCTGCAAATTCAGAGCTACGAATTTGGCGGGATATAACTAACTTGGCAACTTTTCTTAAACGTTGCCAAATTGAATGAAATGTCGCCAAATTGATAAAAACGACGCAAATCAATGAAATTTATTTTGTTTTGTTAGAAGAGAGTACTGAAATGATGCTTCGTTAGTATTTGTCTATCTAACACATTTAGCGAATTTTTAAAATGTCACCAAATTGATAAAAATATTTGCAAATCCATAAAAATATCTTGAAATTGATAAAATTGCGCTAAATAAATGAAATTAATTGTGTTTTGTTTTTGGATAGTATCGTGATGATGTTACGTCAATTTATCGTAAAGTGGGACTGCCAGTTCTACAGTCCCACATGGTGATAAATTTGGCAATTTTCTAAAATGTCGCTAAATTGACGAAAATATAGCCAAAACTTCCATAGAGATATCATTATTCAGACGATACTTTTTCACCAATTTATTTGAAGCAAATGATATCATGCCGCTTAGCAACGGATTAAAATCCAATGTGTTTATGCGGCAGACGATTTTTATTAAATCTTTTCCGATTTGAATAATGAAAATATGTATATAAAATAAATTTCTTTGCCATTGCATTTTTGACTGAATAATATCAATTACGGTTTTCAGATTAAAACATTATTATTATTGATACGTTCGGAGATTATTGATTCAGAGATTATTGATATTTTCAAGTTATTATGCCATTATTTTATTGCTGCAAAAATTTTTGAAACTCAGATATTGTACTTTGTATGAGTAATCTTCTACAAATGCACGGGTATATTTTCTATTCTACGATAATACAAGTAGTACAGGCATATTGGCATATATTTTGACATATATTGGAATATATCGGAATCAAGTACGGATTTCTGGTATGGAGATTATGGGTATTATTGATATTTTCAATTTATTACGTCATCTGTTTTATTTTGGTAAAGATTTGTGAGCCTCATATTGTAATATGGGTAATCGTCTACTAACAAGCGGACACATCTTCTAATCTAAGACATTATACGTAGTATGAGTATATATCTTCCCATGTAATTTTAGCACTTTTATTTCGGTACATATTGGTATCAATTACTGCCTTTAGGTTTAAAGATTACGGGTTTATTGATATTTTCAATTTATACATGCAATCTACTAATACAGGTTATATCCTCTAATATTCGCGTATATAAGTAGTACTGGTCCCATACAATTTTAGCGTTTTTATTTTGCATATTGATTCAATTCCATATTTTTTGTAAATTTGCTTACAAAAGAAGCCAGGGTGTTTCATTCTTCAGATCTGCCTGTGAAGATAATTTTGTATAGTGAGAACAGAGATTCTTAAACTTCTTTTTAGGAGCATTAAATTAAATATTTATCAGAATATTTTGATTAAAAATGTCATTTAGTATACTATAGGAATTTGCGCATGATTGTCAATTTCTTTGTATGTACTACGTACGAAAAACAGGTATACTGCTAGTAAACTATAAGTATGACAAAGTTAACTTACAGTACACAAGTATAAGAAAATAACAAGAAAGATCAATCATGCATAAAGCATTACTTATGAAACACTTTCCAACAGCAATGCAATTTTATTTCAACATGTCTAAAATGCGATACATTCAGCGATAATATTTTTAAAATTATCACAATACTACAATAATTTATTATATTTGAAAACTTCATTGAAAAAAATGAACTTCATTCAAATGCCGTCATTGAAATATAAATTGCCTGGCTCTCTATGGAACAGCAGTAAAAATTTTATTCATAAACCTTTATTCTATTCCTTTCATTCATCACAATACTACAATAATTTATTTTACTTAAAAACTTAAAACTATGGAGATAAAAGTAATTTAACTCTGTGCTTACAACTTCACCGAAGAAGTCTGCTATAAAATCGTCTGTTCTTTATGTAAAATCAATGATTGTTTCATTCATATCAGCTATGCAGACTCCATGAGCTAAATAATTTTGCGTTAAAGAAATGCCGCAATTCTTATACAACTCATTCTATATCTTTTGGTGTTTACAATCCCCATAGGTGAAAATTAGGCTTCGTTGTAGAAGTAATCAAAGTTCGATGATCATTTAAACTCAAACATATTGTAATTGTGTTTTTTTAGTATGTAGATCCACAGAATTTAATCAAACTTAAAGCGGTTTTAAGACGGATACAACACTGAATATAAATTAAAAAGAACTTTATAAATCACCATTGTGACACAAGATGGATGCCATATATTATTTTGAAGTAGGTCACATGATGTCTTTATATAATGGTCACGTGATCTCTTCATATAAAGGGTGTAATTATTATTTTAATTTTTATTTAAAAACTACTGAATATATTTTGCTGAAATTTTTTTTATATTTTTATGAGATAATTTTAATATTTCCTAAAATTTTCGAAGCAGTTTGTAAATTTTAAATCCGCTTAAAAATGTTTTGAAAAATGAGGGCCCATAGGATTCAATGTATTTCGTTTTTTCAACCCGGGTTTAATCCAAAACTTATTGAGTGATATTATTCATTTATTTTCTCATAGTTCTTGCAGATCGTCTGAATAACATACTAAAATTTTATTTCGATGAAGTCATTTTTACGGCAGTTATCGTGCGAACGGACAGAGATAGAGAGAATGAACAAAGTCATAAACATTTTTCAACTATGTTGCAAAGTGTTAAAAACTGTATGCCTCCGCTAAGATACATAGTCCATCTCTAAAACTCTAATAATAATTTTAAAACCAATTTTTAACACTTTACAACATAGTTGAAAAGTGTTTATGACTTTGTTCATTCTGTCTGTCTGTCTGTCCGTTAGCACGATAACTGCCGTAAAAATGACATTATCAAAATAAAATTTTAGTATGTTATTCAGACGGTCAGTGGGACCTATGGGTATATAAATGAATAATATCACCCAATTAGTTTTGGATTGAAGCCGGGTTGAAAAAATGAAATACATTGCACCCTATGGGACCTAATTTTTCAAACATATTTTAAGCGAATTTAAAATTCACAAATTGCTTCGAAAATTTTAGAAAATATTTAAATTATCTGATAAAATAAATAAAAAAAATTTCAGCAAAATATATTCAGTAGTTTTTTAAGTAAAAATTTAAATAATGATTACACCCTTTATATAAAGAGATCACGTGACCATTACATGAAGAGATCACGTGGCCTACTTGAATATAAATATAAAATATGACATCCATCTTGTGTCAAAATCGTGATTTTTAAAGTTTTTTTTAATTCATATTTAGTTGCATACGTCCTAAATCCGCTTTATTTTTGATTTTTTTTTCTGTGCATCTACATACTGAAACAATGCAATTACAATATATGAGTTTAAATGATCATCAAACTTTGATTATTTCTACAACGAAGCCTAATTTTCACTTATGGAGAATATAAACACCAAAAGATGTAAAATGAGTTGTATAAGAATTGCTGCATTTCTTTATCGCAAAATTTAGCTCATGGAGTCTGCAATATAACTGATATGAATGAAACATTCATTGATTTTACGTAGAGAAGCAGAGGATTTTTTCGATGAAGTTTTAAGCATAGAGTTAAATTACTTGTACCTCCATAGTTTAAAGTTTTTAAATAAAATAAATTATTATAGTATTGTGATGAATGAAAGGAATGGAAAACAGTTTATAAATGAAATGCTGCTTTTATATTGAGAGCCAGGCAATTAATATTTCGATGACGCCTTTTGAATAAAGATCATTTGTTTTCGATGAAGTTTTTAAATATAATAAATTATTGTAGCATTATGATAATTTAAAAAATATTACCGAGGAATGTATCGCATTTTAGAGCTGTTTAAACCAGGTAATTTTTATGTCAATGCCGTCATTTGAATAAAGTTTATATTTTTAGATGAAGTTTTAAGTTTTCAAATATAATAAATTAATGTAGTATTGTGATAATTTAAAAAATATTATCGAAATATATATCGCATTTTAGAGATGTTTAAATAAAATTGCATTGAAGTTGGAAAGTATTTGATAATCAATGCTTTATGAATGATTGATCTTCCTTGTTTAGATATATAACCGATGGTTTGTGTTCAAATAAATCGATTTCTTAAATAAATATTTAAAATTCTACTCATACTTTTTGCATATTTGAATTTAAAAATGTGTTCTAAATTGTTATTCAAACGATATACTGTTACCCTGGCAGCCATTTTGCAAATGCGAATATAATGGTTGTATGAAAACAAACTAAGTAAGTAAGGGGTCTTGAAAGTTCATAGTACTCTCAAGTGAATTTTGCTGGAGGTATAGCGATGTTAACAGCACGTAACACGATTACAGTGAAATAGAAGAATATTTGGTTTGAATGTAATGACTATAGTATATCTTCTGTGATTCCATCAAATTTAATTTTAAAGTTCTTTATTTCATTCATATCAAATTAACGATGTTATATACATTCACAAGGCATTATAAGACTGGAATTGAAATCAATGATTATAATATAGTGTTATGGATACTTAATATCTTCACGGTATATTGCCTGTTCTTGAAGAAAAGGGGCATGTACAGGCAACCTTTCGTATTATTTGAAGGTCCGGGTCGCTTGAATTTGATGGCAAATTTGGAAACCGAGGTGATAAATTTGGCGACTATGACGTGAGGTTTGGTGAGTATGACGTGAGTTTTGGAGATATTTCAAATTTTGTACATTGGTTTAAAATTGCTCGAGTAACTTTGATTTTCTAGAAATCCCCATTGAAGGTATATAAACTAGTCCCCATTCAGCTAAAAGTTGCTGGCGTGATACAAATAAGAATTAATTGCGGATAAGTCAGTGTCTTGAGACTATAATCTTCTATTTTTAGAACTAATTGAGAATTTTATTGCTATTTTATTGCTATTTTATTGCACCTGATAATTGCTTTGTGACCCTGTAAGATAGACAAAGCGTTATTAGATATAAATTGCTTCTGTTTACACTTACTGGTACTTTAAATAAAGCGTTAGTTATGCAGAAATTACGCATTCTTGCATCTTGAGAATACATTTATGATTTCAAAGGATACGTCATTACAAAATAACCTTATCTCCACGGCGTTGAACAACGAGACGGAAGAAAAGATTATATATTTAATTTTATTATTCGGAACACAACGCTTTAAAAAAACCATACATTAAGTAATCACTTAATGGAATGATAAAATTTATGTAAGTTAAAATAATATTTCAATCCTTCATGAAAAACAAAAGCCTGTCAATTTGAATTTTCTTACAAAGAACTTTAGGGGGAAAAAGTAAAAACTAAAAGAATTCTGCCAAGTGGTTCTTCTACACATATGGTAATTTCTTCGTATTGAGTTGATTGTACAAACAGGGATTATACTCAAGGCGAGAGCTTTGAGTAGACACGCTGATAACAAGGATTCGCCGCATGAATGAAATAATAGTTCCAGATAGAGTTCCATTCATGGAGACAGAGAGAAGGATAAAAAAAACTTCTATGGATGAAAAGCTGGAAAATAACATAATGCTTTGAGAATACTAGCTATGTGTTGCTGGTGTTAGTGAAGTCCTACCTGTTCTCATTTGATGCAACAGGAAGAAGTAGTGTTTAATATATGCATATTTTTAAATTAAAGTTCCCTAAGTATGAACAGAAGCAATAAGTAGTTCTTCCTATTTGTAGAATAGGGTGCAAAATATAAACAACAACAAAAAATTGAAAGGTAAAATGCGATTGAATACGTAGGAATATTCTGCATTGTTTAAGTTTTACATCGCACTGCTTTCGTTGCACCGATATTTTTCTGCAAAATTAACAGTTCCAATTAATAATACTTAATTCAATACCAACCGTTTGCCATATAAATGCATACAATGTGGTGGGAATTGTCTTACCGCAGCGCCATCTAATTTATTGCCACCAACGATTTTTGAGTTTTCGCAACATGGAGTTCTAACTCCTTCCCATAGTTCCCTTGTTAATCCCGCTAGAGAAAGCAATCATGAAAACCGGCGAGAAGGTTTCAAGAACATTATATGAACAGAAACGGTGTCATAATATCAAGAAGATGAATTTCTGGTAGATGGCCGATGTTTATCAAATAAACACGATTTTATTATATCGGTGAGCTTGTAACATTGTTTTAATTGTTAAAACTCAAGGACATTTTAGACGTAAGAAATACTTTATGATTCGAATACCTCGAATTGATTCAGTGTGATTCAATCCTTACCTATAGATCCTCCTTTCACTTCGATTGGAAGATCCAAACCAGCCTATAAAGAACAAAAGCAACAAAATAATAATAATGACCCAAAATTCATCAAAGTTACAATATATACACTATTATAAAAATATATACACTTAAACATACACTTAACATATATACACTTAAACATAAAAATATATACACTTAAAAATATATACACTTAAACACACTTCGCGATTTTGATAAAAGCGCTGCTGAACACCATTCGTTTATTTCTGAGAGGGATCTCTTTCTATGTGTCTTTTTATTAAAATGTGTAAAGCTTGGGCACTATTTCAAGAAAGAAATCTGGTGTAAGTAATACATTTTTTTTCTCATACTTAAATTATTACGTTTTTATTCTTCATTCATGTATATTTGTGGTGTTTAAATAATAAAAAAAACAGGATTTTAAAATGGCGTAAGCATATTGACCGTTTATAAAGTTTACCAATTGCTTAACTCAGCTACCGTTTTGCTTAAAAAATGTAAACTTAAGTATCTGCATATAATAAAAATATCGTAGCTTAATCGTATAAACCGATACATTGACTCAAAATATCTTACAAAAGGAGTTTTCATTTAGCGTTGGCCACTGTATAAGTTTTACTTTGCTGTTTTTGCATTTGTATGTATTAAACATTATTTTACAGACAGGCTACCTACTTTGAGGCATTAGGTCAGAATAATTACTTTTCCTGCAATCATAGTATGTTGCATAACGAAAGTATTTTCATGGGGTCGGAAATTCAAATTCGCGCTTTCAAAGGAAAAGCACTTATTAAGCATTTCTGAAATCGAATCGCATGTATGTATGTAAGTATGTATATACAAGGTAGGATCAAAAACTTCGGAGACTGTGCTGATATTTCCAACTCTGATTAGGGAACTATTTCCAACTCTGAGAGGGGAACTATTTTATCGTGGCGTAGAGGCACATGTGACGCGAGATGTAAAAAGGAAGAAGCATGTTTTATGAAGACAATGCGTTTCAGTGAACTGTAGTCGTTCGCGTTCGTCGAAAACGGAAATGGCGTTTGAGGAACAACGTGCGAATATAAAATCCTGCCAGCGTTTAGGGAAATCGCCGACAGAAACATTACACCTGTGTCTGGAAAACCCCTGTACTGCATACCTGCTTCTTTCTTTTCACATCTCGAGTCACATGTGCCTCTATGCCACGGTAAAATAGTTCCCCTTTCCTCTTATTAGGGTTGGAAATATCGGCACAGTCTCCGAACTTTTTAATCCTAACTTGTATTACGTATGTATGTAAGTATTCATGTATGTATGTAAGTATTCATGCATGTATGTTAGTGTGTGTATATGCTAGTATGTGCATGTATGTATGATAATGTGTTTGTCCGATATCTCACGAAGCTCTATCAAAAATAATTTGGTACAATTATTACAATCAGTGAATACTGGGATCCTATTAATTTCAAACGCATTAAAAAATGTTAAACACAATTTTCGAATGAATCTTTGAAAATGCTGTTATCATTCCAAATGTAAATTTTTATTTGAGAATGGGTGATTTAAAATTTAAAATGCTAGCAGGAACCATTCTTGAGTTATTGCACGTTGTCAAATAAGAAAAAGAAAATAGTAAGTAATAAATCTAGTGAATATCATTCCATTATGCTAACTTTCCATTTGTAATATTTTGCTATTATGCAACAAATCTGTTAACATCCTTCTCATGGATCTGGCTGGTTTCATTCACAAGAGAAGATATTTTGCGCAGAATTTTTGTATTTTATCACCCAATAATTACCCAATAGTCATTTAATTCACGAGATTTTAATTAAATGTCTATTACATTTTGATGAGGATTCTACACGTGAGTAATTCAATTTCAATTTACGTAATGTTTAGGGCCAAAATCTTTGTGCCATGGATATCGTACACAATTGTTTCGCTGTGAAAGGAAAAATGTCATTGCCTTATGGAGGGAAAGACATTTGCTGCTTACATCGGATTTATTTAAACTCATGGCTGGAAAGATTTCATGTTTATGTATAATAAAATCTTAATTTTATGGAAGATATAAGATCGGTGGTGCCTGTTTTGGTATTCTTGTAACACATTCTTGTATTCTTCGTTTATCAAAATATTTTGCACTTTTTTTTCTGTTTTGAGCAGTTCTGAAAAATGTCTGATTTCTTTTGAACAGCTATAGATATAGAATGATATTAAAAATTTCAACAATAACAATAAAGCGATAATTTTGTCATGTCATCTTTCTAGCTTGTGATCAAAGATTATGGCGACGATTAGAAGAACTGTACGTTAAATACCTTAAAATAGCAAATAAAAATCTGATGTGGGCAACACATGACTTTCCTTATATAATGTAATGAATTTACTACTTTTACAGTAAAAAAATAGGTTTTTCTTATAGTAGATACTAATATTTTTTCCAAGATATTGAATTTTCGACAATTGGTCGTCAATTTCATTGATTTAGCGTCATTTTTATCCATTTGGCGAGATTTTCGTTAATTTGGCAACATTTCAAAAAGTCGCCAAGTTAGCGACATTCCTCCAAATTCGTCGCCAAATCTCGCCAAGCGTTATGGACGAAGACATAAGTTATTCTTACAGCAGATAAATGACTTTTGGCGTTCAAATACAAAAGTATTACACAAAGTATTATTTTTTCATGAATGGAACGAGCTAAATCCACGAGAATGATGTCACCCAATTTATCGCATGGTATTACATATGAAAAGTGAACATGTTTCTCAATAGGAAGCATTGTTTTTTTTATTTTGCATGACTTTTTGAGAATTTTTTTTAAAATGTGCAATATCTCAAGAACGGTTCATGTTAGCGTTCTAAAATTTATGTCAATCGTTTTCTAATGAAAAATTACATTAGAAATGTTTATTTGCGTAACTTTATAAGTGGTTTTGATTTTTTGACGATTTTTTCAAAATTTCATTCGAAAATTTAGGGGGGTTCTGAACATTCGATTGCGAATAAAAACAATAGGCTTCCAGTGTTTATGGATTGTGATTTTTGTACCAAATTTGGTTCAAATCGGTCCATTTGTTCGTCAGTTATCGTCTCCACAGACTCACTGACACACACACACACACACACACACACACATACTTTCAAACACACACACACACAGACATCACTTCAAAAATGTTTGATTCGTGATCAGGGATGCTTGAAACGTGCTCTCCCGTCGAAAACTCGAATTCGAATTTTCGATCCCGTCACAATACTTTCCTTATACATTATGTATATAAGGAAAGTAAAAATGAATCATGAACAGATTGAAAGGTGCAAAATGATGCAATTCCTAAAATATTTTATGGTCAACAAACACGGACGAACACTAATAACGGAATTACTCATATCACGGCATGGTTAAATTGAGTTAACATATATACAAGGTAGGATCAAATAATTCGGAGACTGTGCTGATATCTCCAACCCTGATTGGAGGAGAGGGGAACTGTTTTACAGTGACGCAGGGACACATGTGCCGCAAGATGTGAAAAGAAGCAGGTCCGCAGTGCAGGGCTTTTCCAGACATTGCGTGTCAGTGAACGGTAGTCGTTCGCGTTTGTCGAAAACGGAAATGGCATTTGAGGAACAACGTGCGAATATCAAATTCTGCCCGCGTTTGGGGAAATCGCCGACAGAAACATTACACCTATGTCTGGAAAACCCCTGTACTGCAGACCTGCTTCTTTCTTTTCACATCTCGAGTCACATGTGCCTCTACTCCACGGTAAAATAGTTCCCCTCTCCTCCAATCAGGGTTGGAGATATCAGCACAGTCTCCGAACTTTTTGCTCCTACCTTGTATGTTGTCCAAAGTGAAACTGGTATTAGACGTAATACAAAAAAGGTGTATATGGTTTTTAAACAATGCGCTAATATATTTTTAAAACTACCTATAATTAATAAGTTGACTGTAATAAAATAGTAACTATTTTTTTAATGTTACGAAATATACATTAAGTAAATTTTAAAATCAAATAAGACACTAGAAAAGGGAAAGGAAATACTTTAGAAAAGAGGCCAGATTGCTATACAATTAAATAATACATGACTTCATTCAAGAGTTCCTGAGAAAACATACCCTGCATTCATTTTACTTACTGGTAAAGTAGGAAAATTGAACACTCTCGGATAATATATGGTAAAAAGATGGAATTGAGGCGCTGGAATTGAGAGACTACTTCAATTGTCAGCATCTTAACCACACAGGTACGGATGATCCAACTAATAATGAATGGTTTTAGAGTGATAAAGCAATCACAACGTAAATTACTGCGCAAGATCGGAAGCACTTGGGTTTTTTCTTGTATGTTTCCTGCAGAGCGATTAAGTCAAGTAAAGTGGTTTTGAAACTATCGTTTGACTTTATCATTTTATTTGAGCAGCACTTTGCATTGTGATTGCTTTATTTCTTGTTATTTTCGCGTTCTGTACTTAATAGATTTAGTGTTGAGATTTCGATCAATTGACATATGTTACAGTTTTTCTCGTGTTGTGATTCAGATATTAATTCCAAACACATATTTAGTAAATAGGAGGAAATTGCAGGCGGAATGTTAGAAAAGTGTAAAAATTTCCTAAATATTCATTCAATATTCCCAAGAAATAATAGTTTAGAACAATTTCAAAATGCAAGTTTATACAAAAAGAACACCGTAATCCTTTTTTTCTATTTCTTGCATTCTGTAATTCAAATCCTGATCCTCACAATTCATTATATTGCTGGATATGAAAACCTAAAAATTTTGGAAACTGAAAGGAGGTAGAAATTAATAGTCTCGCGAAGGCGAATATAAACATTGTAAAATTTTTAGGATGCAGGTTTTGGGTATTCATATATTGTGATATTCATATCAAATTCCATTGGAAAGTTTTTCTTTTGCCAGATATCGGGTTCACAGACTCCTTAACACACACACAGACACGACCTTATTGATGTTTTATTCGAACTCAAAAATGAAAAAAAAAGTGAAAATCAGTTGGAAATTCGAATTAGGATTTTCGACTTACCTACACTGTATATTATATTATGTATTAAAAGTAAAACGCTCTGTTAGATGGTAGGTACGAAATGAGGTTTAAAAATTAAACAGAAATAAAAGACAACGCAACGAGATACTTTTCACAAGCAATTTTTACTTTCTCCTGCGTAGTATTGAGAAAGTATTGTTTTCAAAAAAAATTTCGATTTCGAGATTTTGGTGCAAATATATGATTTAAGATCTCCTGAACACGTTTTTGACTATTTTTGGAGTGATGTCCGTCTGTCTGTTTGTCTGATGTCTGTGGTCAATTTCTCGTGTGTACGATAGCAGTCATAAATATTAATAGATTTTCACGAACACTTATACATTCGGCTTTGTTATCAAAAGATCTAAAACTAGATAGAATTCATTTCAATTCGAGCGAAAACTTTGAGTTTTATTCTAAATTTTATATCTTTTTTAACATGGCAGCATAGGACAGAATTTGACATAAACATGCATAAAAGAGTTTAACTGAATGATCACTAGACTTTATTAGTTTCAATCACTGTTGTGAAAAATAGCCGCGATACATATTACTTTCCTTATATACATGATGTATAAGGAAAGTATTGTGACGGGGTCGAAAATTCGAATTCCAGTTTTCGACGGGAGAGCACGTTTCAAGCATCCCTGATCACGAATCAAACATTTTTGAGGTGATGAGTAGTTATAAAAGGGGCGTTCTGCGGCGGATCGGGGAGGTGCAGCAAGTGCAGCAGGAGGAGAGGCCCTCTTTGGGAGGAGGGTCCCTCTTTGAGAGGATGCCTCTCTTGAGCCACCTCCCCTCTTTGGAGTGTCTTCCCTCTTTTGAGAGGAAGCTCCTCTCAGAGGGTCTTGAGACCCCCAGGAGGGAGGATGCCCCCCCTCCCCTCTTTTGGAAGTTTGGTGAGGCGGTGCAGCACCGGATGCCTCTTTCCTAGTATTGCGAAAGATGTCAAGAGGGCAATTGCGAAGTCTTTCACGGAGGCATGATGACTCATACGGAGTGAGTTTCACTCTTGAGAGGGAATGTCACAATCGCTGACTGACCCTTGACCTGAGGAAGTGGTTTCAAGGGATGTCGCAATCGAACAATCTGGAAATGACGTGTCGCGCCTTGGAGCTCCTTAGCACACGTCCTCCCTCTCTGCTGGTCAGCGACAGACTGAAAGATCTTATCAGCGTGACGTAGTTAAAGCGCCCTCTGGCGAATTTTGATGAAGTGCTGCCATCTATCGGCATTTTTTTTTTCCAAAAGAAATTAATGTTTCACTTGTCAGGAGCTGGATTCGATCTTGGGTCCAACTGATTAGAAGCCGCGCGTCTTACCATCGTGCCAAAGCACCCGTGCTTTATAGGCAGTTAACTTCGAAGTGTACCTTATCAGTGGAAGTTAGATTATTTTTCAAAGTTCATTCGAATAGCGATGCAAGGGTGCGTTTTAAAACAGAATGCTACGGAGTGAATATAAATCTGTGTATTATAACATTATGATTTTTTAAAACAAATGTATACACAAACTTTAAAAACACGAATGTAATAATTAGCTAAAATTGTATTCAGTGGATTTTTTTTAAAAAAATAAATCAATACGATTTTTATAATAATAACGAAATGATTTCAAATGTTTAAAAACAAATTGATTACGGATGAACACACAAATTGTGTTCAATGAATACGATTCGACCATTTTAAGTGTTGTGTATCTAAAAACAAATGTATACACAAACTTTAAAACACGAATGTAATAATTAGCTAAAATTGTATTCAGTGGATTTTTTTTAAAAATAAATCAATACGATTTTTATAATAATAACGAAATGATTTCGAATGTTTAAAAACAAATTGATTACGGATGAACACACAAATTGTGTTCTGTGGACACAAAATGGTGTTACATGAATACGATTCGACCATTTTAAGTGTTGTGTATCTAAAAACAAATGTATACACAAACTTTGAAAACACGAATGTAATAATTAGCTAAAATTGTATTCAGTGGATTTTTTTTTTTTTTTTTTTTTTTTTTTTTTTTTTTTTTTTAAATAAATCTAACTATCAATATAATTTTTTTTTTAAAAATGATTTGAATACACCCAAGTATAGTTACGCATTTTCAAAATGGTGTTAAGTGAATAGCATTCGACCATTCTGAGTGTTGTGTATCTAAAAACAAATGTATACACAAACTTTAAAAACATGAATGTAATACATAGCTGAAATTATGTTTTGTGAACAGGATTTGACCATTCTAAGTGTGATTTTTGAAAAATAAATCTAACAGTATATAAAAATAATAATAATGAAAATTAGAACTCACAGAACGACCTCTTCACTACCCGCTGGTCAAACTTCAAATGAGTGAGACACTCTCATTACGCTATTAAAAATTAGATCTTATCATCACCAGTATAAGGTGTTGCCACCTATTTTTTCTAATAATATATTTTTAATAGTTGGATACTTCAAGGGTCTGATTTGGTACACGTAATCTAAAACACATCACTTTAATGATATTGTGCATCGAATATGATTCGGCCATTTTTAAACTGGTGGATGTAATTGAAATATCGAAGTTTAGAATTTAACAAACTAACGAATTTTCACCCCCAAAAATTTTAGCATTCAGTTTAAATAAAACCCAATGAATATGATATCACCATTTTAACATCGTAATTTTACTACCATTATAGAACTTAGAAGTGAGTGTACATTATTTTTTTCAGGACACCAACACATTTTAAAATCTATTGAATAGGAATAGACCATTTTGCACATACATGTACCTAGATTTCAACACCCGGTATTAAAACCTGCTAAACATGAAACGAGTAAGTATTGTGTGAGATTTTATCACACTAACTTTCAAACTTTTTAAATTTTTAAAAATATCCGAAATAGTTGTATTTCATCGATAGACATAAATTGTATGGAACACATTTTTATGAAAAAAATATCTGTTTCGACAGCTTTTAAAAATAGATTTCTACAGTTGTACACTACGGTTCTAGAATTTTCTAAATACGAATCGACTGTTTGAACTACCAATGGTGGTTTTACCGATGCAAATATTTACAGGACAAATATTTCAATGAAACCGAACTTAGTTGAAGCTTCTAAGTTTGAATATTTAGAATCATTTCATATAATTTTTATATTCACATTGAAAATAGTTAACAAAATTGGAACTCACGGAGCGACAACTTACTGTCCACACTCCAAATGAGTGATACACTCTTATTACATTATTAAAAATTAGATCTTATCTATAATGATGTCATTATGTTGCCGTATTGCCACCACACAATTATTCTTTCCAAATTATGCATTTTTTCTTTTTTCTTTTTAATAACTTGCTACTGTCTTATGCTATCCATTTTTTTTTTTTTTTTTTTCATATAAGCAGATATTCCATATACCTTCTAAATGTTAAGTTATAATTTTAAAAAAAAAGCATTAGAGGTGTATTTTACGTCTGAATTCGTCCAAGTGGAAATCCGACAATTGCAAATGCATGATTGCATCCTCACATTTCAATAGACACCACTAAAATGTGTGGATCTTATTTTGAAAAAGCTGCTCTCAGAAAGAATATGTATATGAATACATATTTTCCATAAATATACCCCCTCCCCCCACAATACACACAACATGCAGGCCAAAGACTCACCCAAAATACATTCCAAATCGGCTCTATAGCTTATCGCGCTTATCAGTGTAACAGATAGTGACCCAAGTTCATGTTCGCAAAGCGAGTTAATTGCAATGTTATTGTTTTAAGCAGTTCCCATATTTAAATGAAAAATTTATCAAATTATACAATACATACAAGAGCTGGAAGATCATAGCATTTCAATATTATAGAATACTCACGAATGTTTTTTTTTTCCCCATTTAAAATTATCAAATTTTAATGCAATTTGACAAAAATTGCACAATACTTAGTGTATGACTATCAAATAAGAGCTAGGTTTTATTGTTACAACAACGTTTAAGATCATTAAACGAGTATATATATATATATATTTTTTTTTTTTTAAAGAAGAATAGTATATAACTTACTGTTTTTAAGGATAGGTGATTGTTAACATTGAATTTAAATGAATGAGTGACCCTCTGAGACAAGTACAGTACATTGCAATAACATTAAAAAATATGAAAGATATGCAATTAACACCTTAAAAGAAACATGTAATGAGTTTTGATATCTTAATACGAGACATTATTGACATGCACATAGAAATGTCACAATTTTGTGGCTGTAGGTGCTCCATAAGACCCCTCTGCTCTTAATAAATGATCCCATTTGAATGTACATATTTAACAACACACAGAAAATGACAGGACCACAACAAAATTTTACACCTATTACAGAATAACTCCCAACTTCGTAGATTTTTAAGAAACTACAGTCGAATTTTCACCGATTCTTAGAGATTGAAACACAGCATTGTTTATGAATCTTCATACTTTAGAGAATGGAACATAAATTAGCATTTATTTTGAATGAATTCAGAATTTTGACATTGATTATAAATTTATGATTTAAACTCTGTAAAGTGTAAATATCTTTTGTCATGAAACTCACACTGTAGACATTTGATATGATTCGAATAAATCTATTTTTAATTTTTTATATTTTATTTTAAAAAGTGAGATTAGTAAACCTGTTACACTTGAATGCATAGATACATAACTCACAACAATATAACATTTCTTAAATGGAACATGCTAAAAAAAAAAAATTAGCTAATGAGTATAAATAAGGAATTCAATTTGAAAGATAAAAACCATTTAATGAATCTATTATTAATGAAATACACATTAACCATTATCACTTGTACATTTAAACAAATAAGTTAAAATAATTTCCTTATCGCACTTTCATAGTCCTCTGATTTGAATGACTCGAAAAAATTTCTATCATAGCAGTAAAAGACTTCTTCACCACGCAACAAAACTTTCTTAGCAATGTTATTAATGTCAAGATTTAGAAGTACTTGTTCAGACACTCTGTCAAACATTTGTAATGGAGTGCTGTAAAGACATTCATGGTAACTTAAATCTTCAACTTGACCAACACAGCCAACACATTTGAAAAGTTTTCTTACATGACACATGATGTTGTCATGAATACAAGAGATTAATTGTTCGAATGCAAAATTTTTGTCACAAATAAGTGATGGTAGAAAGGTTATAGTGTTCTTTATTTTTAATATTTGAGCAGGAAGCCACTCTATAAATATACTTTCTCGAAGATGTATACTAATGTTGTTAACACTATTCTGTAAACATGCTATTTGATTTTTATCTAAAGTAATATGACACTGTGTTAGACAAAATTTTGAATCATATAATTGAATTATTTTCTGCAGATGCAATTTTCCGTTGTCATTGAAACAGAACAACTCATTGCGACTGACGAAAGAGGTATCTACATATAGAATATTGAACGACCACAATTTTTGAGAAAATTCACTCCATGTAGCCGGTGACAGTGTAACACCTTCACGCGTAGGCTGTAATTCATTTCGATCGTTAGAGAGATATTTCCATATATACACTTTTAACTTCCCATGACGAAGTTTCAAATACACATACACATTAGAACCTAAATGCCAACGACGGAGTGCATCTTGCATAAAATCTGAAGAAGTAGATTCAGTCGAAACTGATTCTGCATTGGAAGATAACAGTCCACTATGTGTTAGAGCACAAGAAAGCAGATCATGAGTTGAGTTTTGAACCTCGGTGAGAACTTGTGAATTGACAACGGTAGATGTTTCTGCTGGGGTTTTGGAAGACATAAGATAGGTTTCTAACCAATCCACAGCAAATTTTTGTGAGGGTGAATTAATCACATCTGAGACAATGTCCACAGATTTTGTTTCTTCTAGGGCAGGAACAGTCAACTCCGCACTATTTACACTAGAAATTATTTGCTCGAGTGATGGCATACTTTGAATTTTAGACATTCTTTTTAGATAGTAACATCCAACTACGACATTCACAGTATAAGATTTATTTTTAAAACACTAACATCTTAAAACATTATAATTTTGTCACAGCTATGAGCGAAGCAAACCTATCTACACAACCTCCAAAGTTGAAATGACTTATCAAACAACTTCATAAGTATAATCACGTAACTTAAATCGAGTGTCGTGTGCAAACAGATCACATAAGATATGAAGTGATTAGAACTTATAATTTTTAATGAATCGTACAACATTAGATTGTGGTAAATACAATTGTTATCTACATGAGAAAATTTCTATATTATTTCATTCAGCTTCGAAATCATAGAGTGAAAATATGTACCAAACTTACTTAAAGTTCCGAATTTTAAATCACATTAACATTATATACTTAGAAAAATTTTATATATATTTTTATAACTTTAGGTGATATGTATCACGCGGAATATACAAGAATAACTACCAAAAACACGAAAATAACTAACAGTATGAGGCCTTCACAAGTCGGCATCCAAACTAGAAATGAACGATAAACACACTAATTGCAACAATTAGATGAGAGCTTATCAGTTCTTATCTTATCTAAGATTCCACATAAAATGACGTCATCACTCCAAAGTTCACAAGATGACGTCATTGGTCCAAGGTTCGCAAGATAGCCATTTGGCCTTTTAAAATTAAGAAGTAATTAAAATTTTACTATCGATTTTTAATTACTTCTTAATTTTAAAAGGCCAAATGGCTATCTTGCGAACCTTGGACCAATGACGTCATCTTGTGAACTTTGGAGTGATGACGTCATTTTATGTGGAATCTTAGATAAGATAAGAACTGATAAGCTCTCATCTAATTGTTGCAATTAGTGTGTTTATCGTTCATTTCTAGTTTGGATGCCGACTTGTGAAGGCCTCATACTGTTAGTTATTTTCGTGTTTTTGGTAGTTATTCTTGTATATTCCGCGTGATACATATCACCTAAAGTTATAAAAATATATATAAAATTTTTCTAAGTATATAATGTTAATGTGATTTAAAATTCGGAACTTTAAGTAAGTTTGGTACATATTTTCACTCTATGATTTCGAAGCTGAATGAAATAATATAGAAATTTTCTCATGTAGATAACAATTGTATTTACCACAATCTAATGTTGTACGATTCATTAAAAATTATAAGTTCTAATCACTTCATATCTTATGTGATCTGTTTGCACACGACACTCGATTTAAGTTACGTGATTATACTTATGAAGTTGTTTGATAAGTCATTTCAACTTTGGAGGTTGTGTAGATAGGTTTGCTTCGCTCATAGCTGTGACAAAATTATAATGTTTTAAGATGTTAGTGTTTTAAAAATAAATCTTATACTGTGAATGTCGTAGTTGGATGTTACTATCTAAAAAGAATGTCTAAAATTCAAAGTATGCCATCACTCGAGCAAATAATTTCTAGTGTAAATAGTGCGGAGTTGACTGTTCCTGCCCTAGAAGAAACAAAATCTGTGGACATTGTCTCAGATGTGATTAATTCACCCTCACAAAAATTTGCTGTGGATTGGTTAGAAACCTATCTTATGTCTTCCAAAACCCCAGCAGAAACATCTACCGTTGTCAATTCACAAGTTCTCACCGAGGTTCAAAACTCAACTCATGATCTGCTTTCTTGTGCTCTAACACATAGTGGACTGTTATCTTCCAATGCAGAATCAGTTTCGACTGAATCTACTTCTTCAGATTTTATGCAAGATGCACTCCGTCGTTGGCATTTAGGTTCTAATGTGTATGTGTATTTGAAACTTCGTCATGGGAAGTTAAAAGTGTATATATGGAAATATCTCTCTAACGATCGAAATGAATTACAGCCTACGCGTGAAGGTGTTACACTGTCACCGGCTACATGGAGTGAATTTTCTCAAAAATTGTGGTCGTTCAATATTCTATATGTAGATACCTCTTTCGTCAGTCGCAATGAGTTGTTCTGTTTCAATGACAACGGAAAATTGCATCTGCAGAAAATAATTCAATTATATGATTCAAAATTTTGTCTAACACAGTGTCATATTACTTTAGATAAAAATCAAATAGCATGTTTACAGAATAGTGTTAACAACATTAGTATACATCTTCGAGAAAGTATATTTATAGAGTGGCTTCCTGCTCAAATATTAAAAATAAAGAACACTATAACCTTTCTACCATCACTTATTTGTGACAAAAATTTTGCATTCGAACAATTAATCTCTTGTATTCATGACAACATCATGTGTCATGTAAGAAAACTTTTCAAATGTGTTGGCTGTGTTGGTCAAGTTGAAGATTTAAGTTACCATGAATGTCTTTACAGCACTCCATTACAAATGTTTGACAGAGTGTCTGAACAAGTACTTCTAAATCTTGACATTAATAACATTGCTAAGAAAGTTTTGTTGCGTGGTGAAGAAGTCTTTTACTGCTATGATAGAAATTTTTTCGAGTCATTCAAATCAGAGGACTATGAAAGTGCGATAAGGAAATTATTTTAACTTATTTGTTTAAATGTACAAGTGATAATGGTTAATGTGTATTTCATTAATAATAGATTCATTAAATGGTTTTTATCTTTCAAATTGAATTCCTTATTTATACTCATTAGCTAATTTTTTTTTTTTTAGCATGTTCCATTTAAGAAATGTTATATTGTTGTGAGTTATGTATCTATGCATTCAAGTGTAACAGGTTTACTAATCTCACTTTTTAAAATAAAATATAAAAAATTAAAAATAGATTTATTCGAATCATATCAAATGTCTACAGTGTGAGTTTCATGACAAAAGATATTTACACTTTACAGAGTTTAAATCATAAATTTATAATCAATGTCAAAATTCTGAATTCATTCAAAATAAATGCTAATTTATGTTCCATTCTCTAAAGTATGAAGATTCATAAACAATGCTGTGTTTCAATCTCTAAGAATCGGTGAAAATTCGACTGTAGTTTCTTAAAAATCTACGAAGTTGGGAGTTATTCTGTAATAGGTGTAAAATTTTGTTGTGGTCCTGTCATTTTCTGTGTGTTGTTAAATATGTACATTCAAATGGGATCATTTATTAAGAGCAGAGGGGTCTTATGGAGCACCTACAGCCACAAAATTGTGACATTTCTATGTGCATGTCAATAATGTCTCGTATTAAGATATCAAAACTCATTACATGTTTCTTTTAAGGTGTTAATTGCATATCTTTCATATTTTTTAATGTTATTGCAATGTACTGTACTTGTCTCAGAGGGTCACTCATTCATTTAAATTCAATGTTAACAATCACCTATCCTTAAAAACAGTAAGTTATATACTATTCTTCTTTAAAAAAAAAAAATATATATATATATATATATACTCGTTTAATGATCTTAAACGTTGTTGTAACAATAAAACCTAGCTCTTATTTGATAGTCATACACTAAGTATTGTGCAATTTTTGTCAAATTGCATTAAAATTTGATAATTTTAAATGGGGAAAAAAAAAACATTCGTGAGTATTCTATAATATTGAAATGCTATGATCTTCCAGCTCTTGTATGTATTGTATAATTTGATAAATTTTTCATTTAAATATGGGAACTGCTTAAAACAATAACATTGCAATTAACTCGCTTTGCGAACATGAACTTGGGTCACTATCTGTTACACTGATAAGCGCGATAAGCTATAGAGCCGATTTGGAATGTATTTTGGGTGAGTCTTTGGCCTGCATGTTGTGTGTATTGTGGGGGGAGGGGGTATATTTATGGAAAATATGTATTCATATACATATTCTTTCTGAGAGCAGCTTTTTCAAAATAAGATCCACACATTTTAGTGGTGTCTATTGAAATGTGAGGATGCAATCATGCATTTGCAATTGTCGGATTTCCACTTGGACGAATTCAGACGTAAAATACACCTCTAATGCTTTTTTTTTAAAATTATAACTTAACATTTAGAAGGTATATGGAATATCTGCTTATATGAAAAAAAAAAAAAAAAAAATGGATAGCATAAGACAGTAGCAAGTTATTAAAAAGAAAAAAGAAAAAATGCATAATTTGGAAAGAATAATTGTGTGGTGGCAATACGGCAACATAATGACATCATTATAGATAAGATCTAATTTTTAATAATGTAATAAGAGTGTATCACTCATTTGGAGTGTGGACAGTAAGTTGTCGCTCCGTGAGTTCCAATTTTGTAACTATTTTCAATGTGAATATAAAAATTATATGAAATGATTCTAAATATTCAAACTTAGAAGCTTCAACTAAGTTCGGTTTCATTGAAATATTTGTCCTGTAAATATTTGCATCGGTAAAACCACCATTGGTAGTTCAAACAGTCGATTCGTATTTAGAAAATTCTAGAACCGTAGTGTACAACTGTAGAAATCTATTTTTAAAAGCTGTCGAAACAGATATTTTTTTCATAAAAATGTGTTCCATACAATTTATGTCTACCGATGAAATACAACTATTTCGGATATTTTTAAAAATTTAAAAAGTTTGAAAGTTAGTGTGATAAAATCTCACACAATACTTACTCGTTTCATGTTTAGCAGGTTTTAATACCGGGTGTTGAAATCTAGGTACATGTATGTGCAAAATGGTCTATTCCTATTCAATAGATTTTAAAATGTGTTGGTGTCCTGAAAAAAATAATGTACACTCACTTCTAAGTTCTATAATGGTAGTAAAATTACGATGTTAAAATGGTGATATCATATTCATTGGGTTTTATTTAAACTGAATGCTAAAATTTTTGGGGGTGAAAATTCGTTAGTTTGTTAAATTCTAAACTTCGATATTTCAATTACATCCACCAGTTTAAAAATGGCCGAATCATATTCGATGCACAATATCATTAAAGTGATGTGTTTTAGATTACGTGTACCAAATCAGACCCTTGAAGTATCCAACTATTAAAAATATATTATTAGAAAAAATAGGTGGCAACACCTTATACTGGTGATAAGATCTAATTTTTAATAGCGTAATGAGAGTGTCTCACTCATTTGAAGTTTGACCAGCGGGTAGTGAAGAGGTCGTTCTGTGAGTTCTAATTTTCATTATTATTATTTTTATATACTGTTAGATTTATTTTTCAAAAATCACACTTAGAATGGTCAAATCCTGTTCACAAAACATAATTTCAGCTATGTATTACATTCATGTTTTTAAAGTTTGTGTATACATTTGTTTTTAGATACACAACACTCAGAATGGTCGAATGCTATTCACTTAACACCATTTTGAAAATGCGTAACTATACTTGGGTGTATTCAAATCATTTTTAAAAAAAAAATTATATTGATAGTTAGATTTATTTAAAAAAAAAAAAAAAAAAAAAAAAAAAAAAAAAATCCACTGAATACAATTTTAGCTAATTATTACATTCGTGTTTTCAAAGTTTGTGTATACATTTGTTTTTAGATACACAACACTTAAAATGGTCGAATCGTATTCATGTAACACCATTTTGTGTCCACAGAACACAATTTGTGTGTTCATCCGTAATCAATTTGTTTTTAAACATTCGAAATCATTTCGTTATTATTATAAAAATCGTATTGATTTATTTTTAAAAAAAATCCACTGAATACAATTTTAGCTAATTATTACATTCGTGTTTTAAAGTTTGTGTATACATTTGTTTTTAGATACACAACACTTAAAATGGTCGAATCGTATTCATTGAACACAATTTGTGTGTTCATCCGTAATCAATTTGTTTTTAAACATTTGAAATCATTTCGTTATTATTATAAAAATCGTATTGATTTATTTTTTTAAAAAAAATCCACTGAATACAATTTTAGCTAATTATTACATTCGTGTTTTTAAAGTTTGTGTATACATTTGTTTTAAAAAATCATAATGTTATAATACACAGATTTATATTCACTCCGTAGCATTCTGTTTTAAAACGCACCCTTGCATCGCTATTCGAATGAACTTTGAAAAATAATCTAACTTCCACTGATAAGGTACACTTCGAAGTTAACTGCCTATAAAGCACGGGTGCTTTGGCACGATGGTAAGACGCGCGGCTTCTAATCAGTTGGACCCAAGATCGAATCCAGCTCCTGACAAGTGAAACATTAATTTCTTTTGGAAAAAAAAAATGCCGATAGATGGCAGCACTTCATCAAAATTCGCCAGAGGGCGCTTTAACTACGTCACGCTGATAAGATCTTTCAGTCTGTCGCTGACCAGCAGAGAGGGAGGATGTGTGCTCAGGAGCTCCAAGGCGCGACACGTCATTTCCAGATTGTTCGATTGCGACATCCCTTGAAACCACTTCCTCAGGTCAAGGGTCAGTCAGCGATTGTGACATTCCCTCTCAAGAGTGAAACTCACTCCGTATGAGTCATCATGCCTCCGTGAAAGACTTCGCAATTGCCCTCTTGACATCTTTCGCAATACTAGGAAAGAGGCATCCGGTGCTGCACCGCCTCACCAAACTTCCAAAAGAGGGGAGGGGGGGCATCCTCCCTCCTGGGGGTCTCAAGACCCTCTGAGAGGAGCTTCCTCTCAAAAGAGGGAAGACACTCCAAAGAGGGGAGGTGGCTCAAGAGAGGCATCCTCTCAAAGAGGGACCCTCCTCCCAAAGAGGGCCTCTCCTCCTGCTGCACTTGCTGCACCTCCCCGATCCGCCGCAGAACGCCCCTTTTATAACTACTGTGATGTCTGTGTGTGTGTGTGTGTCAGTGAGTCTGTGGAGACGATAACTGGCGAACGAATGGACCGATTCGAACCAAATTTGGTACAAAAATCACAATCCGTAAACACTGGAAGCTTATTGTTTGTATACGCAATCGAATATTCAGAATCCCCCTAAACTTTTGAGTGAAATTTTGAAAAAATCGTCAAAAAATCAAAACCGCTTATAAAGTTACGCAAATAGACATTTCTTATGTAATTTTTCATTAGAAAACGATTGACATAAATTTTAGAACGCTAACATGAACCGTTCTCGAGATATTGCACATTTAAAAAAAAAATTATCAAAAAGTTATATAAAATTAAAAAAAAAAATATTTCCTATTGAGAAACATGCTAACTTTTTATATGTAATACCATGCGATAAATTGGGTGACATCATTCTCGTGGATCTAGCTCGTTCCATTCATGGAAAAAGATACTTTGAGTAATACTTTTGTATTTGAACGCCAATAGTCATTTATCTGCTGTAAGAATAACTTATTTCTCCGTCCATAACGCTTGGCGAGATTTTAGCGACGAATTTGGCGGAATGTCGCCAATTTGACGGCATTTTTAATTGTTGCCAAATTAACAAAAATCTCGCCAAATGGATAAAAATGACGCTAAATCAATGAAAATTACGACTCATTGAAGAAAATTCAATATCTTGGAAAGAATATAAGTATCTACTATAAGAATAACATTTTTTAAACTGTAACAGTAGTAAATTCATTGCATTATATAAGGAAAGTCATATGTTGCCCACATCAGACTTTTTTGTTTGTGACGTCATTAACCCCCCTTGGTGGCAAGTTACCCCAGTGGGGTGTACATTATCAAGTATGGTATCAATCGAAATATTTTTTCAAGTCCTTTAAAGGGAAGGATAACACGCCATAGTTTCAATCATTTGAAACCACGATCCAGCTTTTTCAAATTTTATGAAACCACGATACAGCTTTTTCAAATTTTATGAAACCACGATCCAGTTTTTTCAAATTTTATGAAACCACGATACAGCTTTTTAAAATTTTATGAAACCACGATACAGCTTTTTAAAATTTTATGAAACCACGATACAGCTTTTTCAAATTTTATGAAACCACGATACAGCTTTTCCAAATTTTATGAAACCACGATACAGCTTTAAGAAAATGTAAAATTGAAAAAAAAAAATGAATTCTGGTATTAGAAAGTCGAGTTGAGCTACATTCCAGTTAATTTTATCTTCGCGACTAAACAAACGAAAATCGTCTTTCAAATAAAACGGGAAAGCGAAAAGAAAACGAAACCAGAAATAAATAGGCGCTCATGTCTGCAAGAAAATCCTCACAGAGAGAGAACGAGAAAGCTAGCTAACTGATCCAAAACCTCCGCAGGGCTTAGAAAAGCAAGAAAAGCGCTCTTCGTTGTGTAACGGGAAATAGGTTAAGCGTCGGCATTCTCAGGCTGGTCAAAAGCAAAAACGGACCTGCAAGTGGAAAAGAAATCCAGAACCTGTCTGTTGAGGCAAGGCCGCGCGCAAGGATACATTCGGTATGAACTTGGCCTCGTAAGAATAAAAGAACATCCATCTTGCACAGTGTTGCATGAAAAGATGGAAGATTCTGAACGGTACTAAAATTTGTGTAGCGTGTTATACGCGACACAAATGCTATTGATTGGAGAATAATAGGTGGTAAAGAAAAGCATTGTAAACTAGCCATGGGCGTATCGATACGTGACCTTACATGATTGATATTTTATATCAATCATGTAAGGTCACTTCATTGATATTTTATATCAATACACATTTGTACGATATTTTTTGTGCATCGATACAATATTAATCTTAATTGACTATTTTCCTTAATTTGCTATCATATTACTTTTCAGTGATTATTTTTTAATTTTAGAAAAATTATAAATGATGATTTCGTCATTATGGTAAAAACAATTCGACAATTCGTCGGACGAAAGGGTGAACATCAGAATAAGCACATACAATCTAAAAAGTCGATCTAAAAAGACATCCAGAATAAAAAATAAGAATAACAGGAAAGATCAATCATGCTTAAAGCATTGATTATGAAACACTTTCCAACTTCAATGCAATTTTATTTAAAAAAGTCGAAAATGCAATACATTCCTCGGTAATATTTTAAAACTTATCACGATACTACATTGATTTATTATATTTGAAAACTTAAACCTTCATTGAAAAAAATGAACTTCATTCAAAAGACGGCATTGAAATATAAATTGCGTGGTTTAAATATCTCTAAAATGCAATACATTCCACGGTAATATTTTTAAATCTATCATAATACTACGATAATTTATTATATTTGAAAACTTCATCGAAAACAACTGAAATTAATTCAAATGACGTCATAGAAAAAATAACACGCCTGGATCTCTCTATAAAAGCAGGATTTCATTCATAACTTTCTCCATTTCATTCATCACAATACTATAATAATTTATTTTATTTAAAAATTAAGACCATGGAGCTACAATTCATAAACTTTATGCTTAAAACTTCATCGAAAAATATCGTCCTTCTGTTTATAAAATCAATTAATATTTCATTCATATCAGCCATGCAGACTCCATGGACTGAATTATTTTGCGTTAAAGAAATACAGTAATTCTAATACAACTCATTCTACATATTTTGCTGTTTACATTTTACATAGGTGAAAAATAGGCTTAATTGTAGAAATAATCAAATTTGAATGAGAATTTAAACTCAAATATATTGTCATTGTGTTGTTTTAGTATGTAGATGCACAGAATTTAAGCAGAAATAAAGTAGTTTTAGGATGGATACAACACTCAATATGAATTAAAAAGAACTTTAAAAAATCACGAATTTGAAACAAGATGGATGCCATATCTCATTTTGAAGTGGGTCATGTGATCGTTTAATATCATGGTCACGTGATCGTTTCATATAAGATGTGTAATTATTATTTTAATTTTTATTTAAAAAACTACTGAATATATTTAGCTGAATTTTTTTTTATATATTTTATGGAACAATTTGACTATTACCTAAAATTTTCGAAGCAATTTGTGAATTTTAAATCCGCTTAAAAAATGTTAGAAAAATTATGTCCCATAGGGCTCAATGTATTTCATTTTTTCAACCCGGGTTCAATCCAAAACTAATTGTGTGATATTATTCATTTATATTCCCATAGGTCCTACAGACCGTCTGAGCAACATACTAAAATTTCATTTTGATTAAGTCATTTTTACGGCAGTTATCGTGCTAACGGACAGACAGACAGACAGACAGACAGACAGACAGACAGAATGAACAAAGTCATAAACACTTTTCAACTTTGTTGTAAAGTGTTAAAAATTCAGAAATAATAAAAAAATAAAGATAAAAATATGTATAAATATATGAAGAGCAAAAGAACCAAGTTAGCAAAATGACCAATAAAGGGGGTGTAAAGGAAAGTTTACGTATATATATATATATATATATATATATATATATATATATATATATATATATATATATATATATATATATATATATGTATGTATATATATATACATATGTATATATATATATATATGTATATGTATATATATATATGTATATGTATATGTATATATGTATATGTATATGTATATATGTATATGTATATATATATATGTATATGTATATATATATATATATATATATATATATATTTGTTTATTTATTCTCAAAATGTATTCTTGATTCTTGAGTTAGCTCGTTCTAAAAACGCTAGAAATGCAGGAATTTCTGCAGATAACTGCATCTCGAAAAATACGTTGGGCATGATTAAATACACATACTTTATAATTAAAAATTAATTGACTAATTTAGTTTGTTCGTACCGCATAAAAACGAAAAGCACTGTTATTATCGATTTTCCCGTCTGTCCGCTTGAGGATATAGCAGGGGGAAAATTCAGGTTTATCTTTGCAAAATCTAATCTACAACCTCTGGAAACAATTTTATTGTTTATTGCACTCAATAAAACTTATTCGAATTTTTAAAAAGTTAGAAGCAATTTTTATAATTTTATTCCTTTGTTCTGTTTCAATGTTTCTTTCATTAGAGGGATACTGTTATTTCTTAAAGGAGAAAAGTACACATATAATTTTCTTAATTTCTCTTTAAAGCTCCGTATTTCAAATAATTTATTTTATGATTAATATTTCTTAATAAGTTTTGAAATGTTTAACTTTAATAAAACTCATATAAAATCAGGCATTGCTCATTAGGAACTGCAAGTGCGTAATTAATACAACGAACATACCTTGTTTTGAGACGATTTTGAATGTACTTTTCGACTTGCTTTACAAATCTTAGCGAATAACAATTATATGGTATAATTAATTATACAATTTATAGATAATTACATTGCTGGATTACTGGTGATTATGTTGTCGGTCATGTTTTTATCTGTCACGTTTGATTTGAATGAACGAGATTTTGCTGTATTTACATTAGTCTCATCGTATTATAATCATCCAATCGAATTGTGTCATAACGATTTAGAGTGTAAAGGAAAGTCATGAGCCAGGCCAATACCTCGAGTAGTGTTAGGGTTATCGTAACTATTTTCTGCAGGTGTATAAAACATCTAAATGTCGCTACACGATAAGACAATTGTAGGAGGTCTGAACCTCTTTTTCAGACGTATGGGGTATTAGAGACGGTGAGGGGGGGGGGGATTTAATTACAAAGTTGTAGAGCGTTTCAAAATTAGTACTAAGTGTGGTACATATTTTAAAATAAGAACTTAAAGTTGAACTTTTTGATTAATTATCATTATTCTATCATATCTTAACATGGCCGTAAATTCGTACATAGTGGACTTAATTATTATTGTACATTGCCTTGTTGTGCCGCTATATAAAAAACCCCAATTATTTACTGTTTGCGTGAGTCCTGTAAAAGAATTATTAATTAATATAGTACTAAATGGATCACACCATTTTAACTTTAACAATAAAACATTTATTAACAACATAAAATACTTATTAAATTCATTACATAATTAATTATATTATTTCGACGGAGGGAATATGTGAGACCAGTATGAATAAAATTACTTAAAATGTGTCTACGACCTTTGATTACTGATGAACACATACCTTCAAGTCTGTCTTGGACTTGTTAGCAGCACGTGGTTGATGTCGTCTTTATTACTCGCATTAACTCGTAGTGTAATGCATCCACTCGTAACTTCGTCGATCATATTGTACTGCTGACTCCAACACTCGTACTTATTTCATTCTCTTAGACTGTTCTCTCCGTAATATCTAGTCGTCGTGCTATATTTTCTAAAACATCGTTCTTATTGTAATGTCGAACTCGAACTGTTATTCCACAAGTGTCGTTCTTAAGTCATCGTCTCAAAGTTATCGGTCTAAATCGACCCCTAGTGTCCTTCTTCGGTCACAGGCTGTGGCTCCCTTTTCCCCCCTTTGCTTTCATTTGCAGCATTCAGTGTGACACAACAAGCACTTTCTTCATTGGCTAATCACTGAACCAATGTCGCTACTTGGCATCCTCGTGAGGACCCGCTCGGCCCCCTCTGTCTTGACGCTCCTAAATTTATGGTTTGCTGTAAACCTCGGCGCCATCCAGACTACAAGTATTGTTCAATGTTTCGGACACAATAAATAACTGGCATAAATTTGTCTCACCAAAACACATGTGAGATCTATTTCTGGTCTCACACTAAGCATTTCTGTCCCCCCCCCCACACAAAATATGGAAAATAGTTCTGAAACCCGCTACAAATAAGGCTCCTATATATGATAAGAGCTCAATATACAATTGTAACGTCACGAAAGTGATACATCCAGAAATATCACGAAGAGCACCTGAAACCCAGTGTATACCCTCCCCAGGACCAAAAAATTGAATACTTAGACAATGCGGTAGAATAAAAATTGACTTTATTATACACAAATAACAAAAAGCTAACCTTTAGCAACAATGCATGCTTGTACACGTGAAATAAGATGTTTTCGCGTGTTTTCCAATGTCGCTGAGTTTACATTGTTACATGCATATTAATAAAACTGTCTTTTTAAATCGTTAGAGAGTTATTTTGCAGATTTCGCTACGGACAAAAACGTGTAGTACTAATTTTGCAAAGTTATATAACTTTGCAATTGACTTTTATCCCTATCTCTAATACGAATCGCGAGAGACCCTCGTACCCTTTAAACACGGGACCCATCCCCCTACATTTTTTCCCTCATATAGCGCCAGAGATATTTCCTAAACACCTGTATAAAAATAATCTGATGTGAGCAACACATGACTTTCACTACAGATTCTCTCCACACATTAATTTTCTCTTTATTTCATAAATAATTCATTAAATTGAAATTAATTGCACTAAATAGCACGTATAATTATTTGAAATGCCAGTGAATTTTCACTTTTTATTCAGTTCTCGTTCTCATTTAGTGACTGGACATATTTTCAAAACCGACGTAGCAAATATGCGAAAAAACTTAATATCTCAAGAACGGTAGTCTTGGGATAATGGGCTTGGTTTCATACATTTCATCGTCAAATTTTATGTATGAAACAAGCATTTAATTGAGACATTTGAGAATACAGTCTTTTATTTTAGATTTTGACGATTTTTGTGGACCTTTCCGAAAAAAAGGAAGGTTTTTTTCTCCCCGAATTGTACCAAAATCTTATCAGTACCAGGGTAACCCACAAGTGAAATTAGATCGATTTGTGTTTTAGCTAGAGTGGTTACATGAGATTCCAAAAAATAGCAGGTTTTTTTTTTATCCTATTTCGTATCAAAATCTAATCAGCACCAGAGTAACCCATAATTTACTTACCTACTACATTTTATGAAGTTTGGTCCATTAGTTTTTAAGTTAGAGTCAATACATATATTGCACAGACACGCACACACAGAGACGTCACGTTAAACGTTCCGTAAAAAAATGTAGATCCGTTAAAAACTCGAGTTGCGACTTTCGACATGATTCTAATACTTTCCCTATACATTACTATGTATTGCAGGGAAATTAATATATGATGATCGTAATACTTTTCGAGTTATTGGCGTAGTCCATGACTTTCCTTGACACCTTGTATATCATTTTCATATAGTTTCATAAAATAAAAGTAATAAATTAGTTTCTATTTTAATCTTCAAATATTCAGACATTAAAATTGTAAAAATTAGAAAACTTTGTTTATTTTGGTCGACACGTAGATTCGATAAAAATTCGATACAATGTGCAAGGATATTCATATAGTTTGGATGGGTCACTAAAAAATAATTATCGATACGCAGTCCCGATAAACCGCAAAAGTTTGGTCATCACTGTGGTAAATATTAGTAGTCCAATTTATGTGAAACTTCGTTTCGTAAAACTCGTTTAATTTCAATTCGGTGTCAAGGCATTCAATTACAGCAGGACGTGATAAAAATTGTTATGGAAACTATGCAGAACTTCTTTTTACACCAAAGTTTTATGTTGTTTTCCATATAAAATTAACCAGAGTATGACTCAACTCGACTTTTCCATACCAGAATCTATTTTAGCAGCTTTTTTTCCAAATTTTACGAGACATTTTTTTAAAAATCTTTATGAAGGGTTCAAATGATTACAATTATAGCGTGTTACCCTTAACTTTAAAGAACTTGAAAAATTTTTTCGATTAATGCCATACTTGACAATGTATCCTCGGGGGCTAGTAACTTACCCCCTGAGGGGGGGGGGGGGGCTAATGACGTCACGAACAAAACAATTGTATCGCGGCTATTTTTCACAACAATGATTGAAACTATAATGTCACGTGATCATTGAGCCATAAATAAACCCTTTTATGCATGATTATGTAAAATTTTGTCCAATGCTGCCATGTTAAAAAATATTAAATTTCAAATAAATTTCGAAGTTTTCCATCGAATTTAAAAAAATTACATCTCATTCTAGATTTTTTGATGACAAAGCCGGATATAAAGTTTCGTGAAAATTCATTAATATTTGCGACAGACATACATACAAAGAGACAGACCGACAGACAGACATTATTCCAAAAATAGTCAAAACGTGTTTAGGAAATCTTAAAATATATTTTGGTATCGAAATCTGGAAATCGAAAATTTTCGTGAAAATAATACTTTCTCAATACTACGTCTGAGGAAGTAAAAATCTGCAAAGTGTAGCATGTGATATTCCTAACACACTGTGATGCATTGTTTTGATTTATTTAGAAAACATTATTTTTAAAAAGAAAAAAACATTAACGTACAGGTATAAACCAAATATTAGAATGTACGCAACAAACATTTTTTAAATACAGTAGTCCCCTCCCCCTTCCTTATACGTAGTTTCGCTTTCCGTCGTTTTATTTACACACTGTCAATCGAGGTCTGAAAATATTAAATGGAAATTTCCAGAAATAAGCAACTAATAAGTTTTAAGTTGCGAAATTACACGTATCTGGAAATCATTCACTATCTGAAGCAATAACATACATCCAAACTGAAATGGGTGAATTACAACCAGAAACTGTTTTTAAATATCTGCTGAAAGAACTTATGGCGTGAAATTGAGAATGATTTTAAAGGCCGATGCTGAAGTTAAAAAAAAAATTCACGCAAGGTGATGGAAAATGATTTACCGCCATAGCATATCGAGAAGTCTTAACTTGTTAAGTCATCTATACAGGGTGTCCCAAAAAGATTGAAACGCGTTTTAATTCTTTACCTGTTGGAGATAAGTGGGTAATGTAAATTGCAAAAATGTTGAAAGTAAGGTAGGAAATAACACTACGTTAATGAAATAGTCCTTCCATTAATTTTCAAAAAGTTACACTTTTTAAATTTTTATACGACCCCCTTAGACAAATTGGGTCAATCAGAAAATGTTTATTTTTAATGCAACAAGGTCATTAAATAAATAGCATATCTGTATCTGAGAGAGTTATATTTAATTGAAAATTGAATATTGTGAATGGGGACAATATATCTAATTAGAAATGTAAATTTGTGACATATCACAAAAAATATAAAACTGGATGATAACACATAGGAGAGATTTTTGCAAATTCCGCGTAGGCTCACTATGCAATCACGGATTCTTAAGTACTTTTCACATTGAGACATTCCATTTTTTATTTGAAACAATTAAAATAAATAAATAAGTAAACAAATGGAAATAATAAGTAAACAAAATTTGATTTTGAAATTTAACATAATTTTTCAAAACGAAGAATAGAACTCACAGACGATTTTTTCTTTCCTTTAGCCGATTTTTTCTTTCCGATGTTTTCTTTCTTCTAATTTAGCCGTTTCAAATGTTTATAGTAAAATAATTTAAAAAAACTGAAGAATGAAATACAGACGATTTATTTTTTAATTTACGTATTTATTCCCAGTATTATTTCTATTCAATATAACTAAACTTTTTTTTAATATTATACCAAAATAAAGAAGATTGGAAATAATTCAGTGAATTGTCTGCATGTTTAGTTCTGAATGGACCAATTAAGAACACGTAACTGGTTGTGCATTATGGTATTTTTAACAAATAACGAGCTTTTCGAAATTTTAACACATATTAACGTAATTTTGATCTCAACAATTTTCATCATCAATTAGTTTATGATCCCTATTTTGACTGATGAAACAGCCTTTCACATAGTACGGAAAAGTGGTTTAAATCAGATATTTTCCTTTATTATAATTCAGTTGATTTTAAAGATACAGATATTTGGTATTTTTATGATCTTGTTGCATTAAAAATAAAAATTTTCTGATTCACCAAATTTGCCTAAGGGGTCGTATAAAAATTTGAAAAGCGTAACTTTTTGAAAAATAATGAGAGGACCATTTCATTAACGTTGTCTTATTTCCTACCTTACTTTCAACATTTTTGCAATTTACATTGCCCACTTTTTTGGGACACCCTTAGAAGGGGAAAATGAAGAAACTGAAGCAGAACCAACAAAGTAGATATTACGAAAATTTTCCGGAGTATTTTGAATTGGACAGACATTGTAGCACCTTATGACCACCAAAGGATTACAACCTCTGAAGATTTGATGAGTTAAAAATAGGGAACTTTCGGTTACATTGTTCTTCCAAAAGGTTTTGGAAACCTTCAACTATCAAAGATATTCAATTATCGACATTCTTTACCTTTGACATCCAACCATTCATATCGCCATGGCTTGAAAATTCAGAATCACCCGAAGGATATAATCCTCCTTCTAATGAACACTTTGATGAATTAAAAAGAAAGAAAGTGTTCAGATAAACACTTTGAAGAAAACGCCAACTTTGGATTACAATAGTCTTCAGAAAGGTTTTGAAACCTTCAACTGTCAAGGATCCTCAACCATAGACATTGTTTGCTTCTGACATCTCTAATTATCGACATCATCATGACTCGATAATTCAGGATCACCTAAGGCAAATGATTCTCCTCATTACTACTAACCTCGACGACTAAATCAACTTATATGTGACTAAAACTCTTAAAACGAGTCTAATATCCATTTATTTTCTTAAAAAGGAACCACTAATAAATAATTCCGAGATAATTAGGAAATATCATGTGTCCTCTACAAATAGTAAAAAATAAAGTGATAGACCGGAAAACCAAGTGAAACGCGCCAGTGAAAGCACTTTCGAAAACACCTGAAAAAAAAAATGAAAAAAAAAATAACCAGGAAGAGGCAGAAAGTATTACAAAATTAATTTAAAAAAATTCAAAACAGTTACATTCTTATTGCCTAATTGGCTCTTATTACTTTCCCAACAATGCAAGGTAACACAAAAGAAAAGTATTGGTATGCGATTAAAAATTAGAACTAAACATTTTGGAAGGATTTACATGTTTGAGGCACTCCAGAATACGAATAAATTAAATTTATCGTAACGTCTGTGTGTGTGTCTATTTGTTTGATCGTCTGTCTGTGTGTCTATCTGTGCGATCCTCAGTCTGTGCAATATATGTTTCCAACTTAGCTGAAAAACCAAGAGGAAGTTTCATGGAATTTAGTAATTAAATCACTTTTTTGTCATCCTGGTGTTCATTAGATGTTGGTACGATTTAGGAAAATAGAACTGGCCTTTTTTTTTTAATTCCCCGCAAAAATGCAAAAAATCAAAAATAAAAGATTAAATATGCCAAAATGCCCTTAATTAAAGACCTTTTTTTATACGTATCTTTGATGACAAAACAAATAAAACCACCCCCATACTTTAAGATAAATTATTCTCAATATATTTCAGGTTTTTATTTTCTACTGTTTTTTACGGCCTACACCATATGGCAAAATAAAGAAGGAAATTACTTTATAACAGTGAATAGAATGGACACTTATTTAAAATTATATATAATTTTAAATAAGTGTCCATTCTATTTTGGCAATAGATTATTTTTGATAATAATATTTGAAAATTCATTTATTTTAAAAGATCTTTAAATGAATGGGGAACCATTCTCTAATTGGAACTTCCATTGTAGAAGGCCCATATAAAAACTTAAATTGTGTACGATTTTATTAAGGCACGTCACGTGACTAAATTTGTCGCAGTCTAAAAGTCTATCTTATTTGGAAATTTCCATTTTTCGGTGTTCTACTTCAACTACTTGAAACACACTGTATAAGGTTTTAGATTGAAATTTCATTAGATCTTGTGTAAGAACATAAAAATCTTTAATGGATAAACAATTAACTAACGATATTTCTTTCTAACACATGTTACATATTTCATCTCTTCCCATTTTAAACTAAATAATTGGCACACAATCGTACGAGCTTATTAATGAATTCCGAGTTGATCATCATAACCGGATCCTGTTATATTTATCATTTTACCTATTTGTGATACGAACCTAAGTTTATAGGTTGCAAATTCATTATATTTTATGTAAGAATATAAATAACTTTAATGAATTACGAATGAAAAAAAAACGTTATTTTTCTACAAGCTCAAACATATTACATCGTTCACTTCTTCATTTTAAACTAAACGATTAGCATACAATCATAATATGGTAATAACTACCAATTTTTCTTTCAGATGTGCGTTCACCTGGAAGCATTTATCCCCCCCCCCCCTCAAACTTCCTGAACACGATTGGACGCACAAAATAAACACAATATATGTCTGTGAGATGAACATGCTTTCTCTTTCGTTTCAAAACGCCTGTTAACGAGATTAACTGGCCTTAATCGGTCGAATTTGAAATTCAAATATGTCTAACTTCATATTTTACGCTTAGTCGGCAGTGAACTGACTTTTTTTTTATCGCCATCTAGGTGACGACTCTTACTTCTCTTCTTTAAAACCGTGATCGCTTCTACTACTAACACAGGGTAATAGTGCGCTTCAGGCAGATCGCGATGAATCTATCCCATTTACAGTTTCTCACGATCATCCGCCTTGTCAGTCATGATAAATGGATATCAAGAAGGAATCATGTTGTGCAGTATAACAATTTGCCACTTTTACCCAATATATGTCATCTTGAAACCGATGAATCAGTGAAAGATAAAAGACATAACTTGCTTGTAAAAACTTAAGTCCAATACAGGCATGACTATAATGCACCAATACAACCCAAGAATTTTCTCTTCGGATCATCTTCAGCGAAAGATGCCAGATTACAGGAAATGTTTTTCAGGCCAAGCCATGGCTTCGCTTTAGATTGCAAAATGCCTTTAGACTCGGGCCGAGATCGGACTCAGTTACTGTCAGACCAACCCGAATAAAAATCTAGAATTTCAGCTCACGCAGACTTCTATTCTAGATATAAACAATTAACACACATGGACTAAAATATGAATTTACAAACGTGGTGCATTACTGCCATCAATCACTTCAAATTGCTCTTCAACGAATCATACCCCAAATCCTTAAAAGCTGATAAATCCCAACAAAGAAAGTTTCTGAGAAAAAAGTCATTAAACTGCCATCAACTTCAAAATATCAATACAAGTTACATCAATACAAGTTCAGAAAGAATACAAGTTCTCCTAACAACCGCTATGAAAGAACTGCAAAGGAACAATCCAATAGATATATATGGAACACCCAAAGCGAGAATTCTTAGCGGGAGTAACGTACACTGAAATGGAGATCCCCATTAATAAACATATGAACACACTCCGATAAGGCGGCCTCACCCTAGCCTACACATTACGGCAAGAAAAAAAAATGGAACAGGAAGGCCTGGAAAGTTATATTAATATCGAATGGTTTTATTCCTAAATCACAATGAAAGTAGATGGATGCAATAATTCAAATTCTAAAATATTCTGGATTTCTACAAAAATTTTGAGCTACTCAGCATTCATTTAAAAGAAAAATGATGAAAATCAGAAACGTAGTTTCTGGGAACGGAAAACGGAAATGCCGTAGGACTTAAATACAGGGTAATCTAAAAGGTCTTAGACAAACTTTAAGGGTAGGCTAATCATAGAAAAACAAGATCGTTTTGCATAGGAACATGTTTCCGCAAACGCCACCGTGGAGTGCTACAGATGCAGGAAAGAGCAAAAATAAAGGAATGCAGTTTATTAGACATAACAATTACAAGTATCAATTACAAATGTTTATCATAGTGTTAAAGTAGGTGTTCTTGTCATCCGCAAATATACATGTCTGGCAATGTTGACTCATTGGCGAATGCATTCAAAAATGCCAGGACTATCGCCGACACATGCCAACGACTCTATTGACAACAAAGAGTGACAATTATATACTACCTCGATGAGTGACAAGGTGAGCGTCAGATTCACAGGGGTCTCGTAAACAAGGCTTTTGTGGTAACCCCACAGGAAGAAATCAATGGGGGACTAGTCACTGTGGTGGCCAACTGACGGGTCCTTTTCGGCCGATCATCTTGCAGGAAATGCCTATTGAGATAGTCCTGTACATCCTGGCTGAAACATGCACAGCTGCGGATGACAAGAAATCTGAACATCTACTTTAATACTACGTTAAACAATTGTAATTGATACTTGTACTTGTTTTGTCAATAAACCTGTGTGGTATTATCTGCTTTCCTTTCTTTTTGTTTATTCCTGCATCTGTAGTACCGGTGTTCCTATGCAAAACGGGCTTGTTTCTGTATGCCAGACCTACCCTAAAAGTATGTCTAAGACCTTTTGGACCAACCTGTATTTAGATTGTAACATTAAAAATACTAAAGAGAAAAAAATATTATAAACAGGCAGTAGAACATAATTCTAAAATTAACTACGTTTGCAGTTTGTGGCTCCCGTTCGCTTTGAGAAAAGTTCCTACCATATTTGCATATACTGAAGCGAAGCTCAATATGCAGTTAGTGTCAGAAAATGGAATTGGAAGTAGCAATGTTAAAATGCAGTGTGAATGTAAATAAGTGCATTGCCTGTAATTGGCTGAGCATACATTAGTGATGGATAAGCGACGCGTATCAATGCGTATCGTTTAGCAATGTATCGATACCGTATCAGTATTGTTAGTCATTGTATCAATACTGTATTGTATTGGCATCATCAATGATATGGAATAATAAAATTTTTGTAATTTTACATTTTGAAATTATGAGATGGGAATCTACAAAGATTAAATTAAAAATTAATGACTTTTATAACAACAAAAATTATATATCTGCATAAAATCTAATTATAACATCATCAATTTCAGATCAATGAATCGAGTTAACCAATCATCATTAATTTGAGTGAGCTATAATTATAATGTGATTTAATTGCAATATAATTAGATTAATAAAATTAACATTAATACAGTAGAATCAAGTTTATCCAAATCAAACGTCATTAAGCGTGATCTGAATATCTACCTGTATAAATAATATAATAATTACTATTTAATACATAACTTGCTCGATTAACTTTGAAACAGTAAAGTCGAAAATGCTGTAAATTGAATAAACTATTTTTAGAAATATATTTCGAGATGTAGCGGTTTTCAGAATTTCTATCCTTTACACTTTTAAGAACAGGTTCATCAACAATATTGTTTAGCCAAAAAATAACTGTGTTGTTAAAAATGAGTTGTTCTTATCGTTACACCAAACTTATTGTTTATAATTTTTTTTAACAAAGAACTCACTGAAAAGAAACTATCGTCCGTTTGCAAAAGGAGTTAGACACGACTAAAAAATAATCGATTTTGAATTATCTGCGAAAGCAGGTGCTAAAAATAAGTCCTTTTTTATATGGAAGAATCTCACAAATGAGCTGCATGTACCTAGCGTTAAAGAGCTGTAGTTTCACTTTTATTGCCAGGTGATTAGCTACAATAGTTTTTGGTTAGAGCGTCTTTTTACAACTTATTTAGTATTTTTATCCAGTTCTTTTGCGAGCAGAATGTTATATTTTCAGTTGTTCCAGTATTACGACCCAAATATAATATGGTGTAAATATTTTGTATTTTAATGTATTTTATAATATTTTTATCTGTACTCTTTTTTTTCTTTTTTGCATTGAATTTTATCTTGCAAGCTGTTACTGGAACTTTATCTTGTAGCTTGCAGACTTTTAAATAAACATATAAAATAAAGAAATAATATTTACTGAAAGGTGTTTGACGGAAAACGTTATAATTCAGGTTGTGTCATTGTTAATGAAGGATTAGTAACAAGAAAGATCAATCATGCATAAGCATTGATTATGAAACACTTTCCAACTGAAATGTAATTTCATTTAAAAATCTCTAAAATGTGATACATTCAGTGGTGATATCTTTTACATTATCACAATACTACAGTAATTTATTATACTTAAATATTTAAAACTGTATCGAAATATAAATCATCTGATACTCTATGCAAAATCAATGAATATTTCATTCATATAACTTGTATTCCAGACTCCAGAGCTAAATAATTTTGTGTGAAAAAAATTCAGCAATTCTTATGTAACTCACCTTACAATCGCTTGAGATATTTGAATTCTGCATAAGTCAAAATTAGGCTTCGTTGAAGAAATAATAAAAGTTTAGGGATCATTTAAAATCACAACTACTGTAATTGTGTAGGCACGGAATTTAGATACACAGATAATACACAGATACACAGAAAATACATGTGTGTGCGTGTGTATGTATTCAAAGTATTGGAATCGTGCCGAAGATCGGAACTCGAATTTTCGAAGGATCTACACGTTTTGGGACTTCTAGAACACGAAAAAACTATTTTTAGGAAGACGCCTGTGTGTGTGTAAAGTTGTATCTGTGTGTGTTTCTGTGTGTCTGTGAAGATATTGCATCCACTCTAACTGAAAAACTAATGGACCGAATTTAATAAAATTAGGTAGGTAAGTTTTTGTGGGAAACCCTGATGTTCATTTGATTATAGTACGATTCGTGATAAAAGAATCTGCCTTCTTTGCAAAATGGCAGGCAGAAATTGTCTTTATCCATTCCAGCTAAAAACTAATGGACCAAATTTACCACAATTTGGTGTACAATATTTCAATAACCTACAAGTGATTTATATACCAAATTTAACAAAATTTGTTATATAAACCACTTGTAGGTTATTCTAGTACGATTCGGGAAAAAGGAACGGGCTGTTTTTGCGAAATGGCCCGCAAAAATCGTTAAATATAAAAACAAGAAAGATCAATCATGCTTAAAGCATTGATTATGAAACACTTTCCAACTTCAATGCAATTTTATTTAAACAAGTCTAAAATACATTCCTCGGTAATATTTTGAAACTTATCACAATACTGCATTAATTTATTATATTTGAAAACTTAAACCTTCATCGAAAAAAATGAACTTCATTCAAATGACGGCATTGAAATATAAATTGCATGGTTTAAACATCTCTAAAATGTTATACATTCCTCGGTAATAGTTTTAGAATTATCATAATACTACGATAATCTATATAAATAAAAATGAAAATCTGTCTGTCTGTCTGTCTGTCTGTCTGTTTGTCACACCATCACGGGAGAACGGCTGAACCGAATTTGATGAAATTTTGTGGGTAGCCCAGAAATAGCCCCACTTAAAATTATTTCCGTGTTTTGAGTTTCTGCGACCAGTGGTTCTCGAGATATTAGCAAAAAACGAAATTTTCGTTTGTCTTATCATCACGGAAAAACGGCTGAACCGAATTTAATGAAATTTGGTGAATAGCCTTGAAATATCCCCCCATAAATTTTGTCCAAGTTTCGAGTTTCTAAGACCTGGGGTTGTCGAGATATTAATGAAAAACGGAACTTTTTCCTAGGAGTTCTACTCCCTAACTCCGTGGTTTATCCAAACGAAAAGCTTGAAAATCGTTTGAAAGTGAATTAAAATTTAATCTCTGAGTTTGATGGGAGATTTTTTGCGTTAATTAGTCACTTTCTGAAAACATGAATTGTTTGAAACATGATTTAAAGGGGAAATCTATCTCCATGGTTCATGGTTTATTTAAAACACGCTTTTACGGAACAATGAGAAGTATAGAGAAATCAAAATCGTTATTTAATTTCGCAGTTTATGTTATAAGACATGACATATTTAACATGTTATAAGATTCTATCTTATATCATGTTACTCAGAAACGCAATTAAATAAAATCTGTCTGTTAATTTTAATAATTATTTTTTCGATTTGAATAATAAATAAATGGATATAAAAATATATTTTAGAAAAGAACGATTTGATTTTTCTTATAGCATTTTTGACTGGATAATATCAATTACGGTCTTCAGGTTTAAAAATTATTATTATTTATATTTTCGGGGATTATTGATTCAAGGATTATTGATATTTTCAAGTTATTATGCAATTATTTTATTATGACAAAAATTGTTTAAACTCATATATTGTATGTTGTACGAATCTTCTACAAATACACGTGTATATCTTTTAATCTACGAGAATATAAGTAGTACAGGTATATTGACATATGTTTTGATATATATTGGCATATATTGGAATCAATTACGACCTTCTGGTATAAAGAGTACGGATATTATTGATGTTTTCAATTTATTACGTCATCTCTTTTATTTTGGCAAATATTTTTGAGACGCATATTGTAATACGGGTAATCTTCTACTAACACATTGGCATATTTTCTGATCTGCGACAATATAATTAGTACGGGGTTGCATATATTCATTCAATTCCTATTTTTTCTTCTGTAAATTTGCTTACAAAAGGGGGCAGGATGTTTTATTCTTCAGATCTGATCGTGAAGATAATTTTGCATAGTGAGAACATATATTCTTAAATTTCTCTTTAGGAGCAATAAATTTAATATTTTAACAGAATTTGCACATGATTGCGAACTTTAAGTTTCTTTAAATTATACACTCCGTACGAATAACGGGTGTGCTGTTAGTGGTTAATAAATTTTAACATTTTAGGAGGATATATCATGTTGCTCGGCATCGCAATTAAATTAAATGTGTTTGTTAATGTTTTTATTATTTTTTTTCGATTTAAATAATAAATAAATGGATAAATGGATATAAAAGTATATCTTATGAATGGACGGTTTGATTTTTCTTTTAATTATATTAATTGCTGACTGCGTACATCAATTGCATTTATTTTGGCAAAGAGTTTTCAAGCTTATATCGTATTTAGCTACTAAACTCATATATTGTGTTTAGCCAATAAATTCATATAGCCGATTGTTGAAACAGAAAAAGAGTAGAGCGGGTATATCTTCTAATACAATTGTAGTGTTTTCATTTAGTATATTGAAACGGGATAAGAATGTTTCATTCAGATCTGCAAATTCAAAGCTACGAATTTGGATTGATATCGCTAATTTGACAACTTTTCTTAAACTTTGTCAAATTGACGGAAATGTCGCCAAATTGATATAAACGACACACAAACAGCTGCCATAAACCTTCGGGTTGGTCGTGTGGCTTGGGTCTTCTGCATATCAATGAAATTTTTTTTTGTTTTGTTAGAAGAGAGTACTGAAATGATGTTTGGTTAGCATTTATCTGTCAGACCAACCATCCTACTTAGTAATACATTTAGCGAATTTTTAAAATGTCACCAAATTGATAAAAATGTTTTCAAATCTATAAAAATATCTTGAAATTGATAAAATTGCGCTACATAAATGATATTAATTGTTTTTTGTTAGGGGATAGTATTGTGATGATATTTCGTCAATTTGTCGCAAAGTGGAACTGTCAGTTCTACAGTCCCACTTGGCGATAAATTTGGCGATTTTTTATAATGTCGCAAATTTGACGAAACTGTCGCCAAATGTTCCATAAAAATATAACTATTTAGACGATATTTTTTCTACCAATTTATTTGAAGCAAATGATATCATGTCGCTTAGCAACGGATTTAAATCCAATGTGTTTATGCGGCAGACGATTTTTATTAAATCCTTTCCGATTTGAATAATGAAGATATGTATATAAAATAAATTTCATTGCCATTTCATTTTGGACTGGATAATATCAATTATACTCTTCAGGTTTAAACATTATTATTATTGATATTTTCCGGAATTATTGATTCAGGGATTATTGATATTTTTAAGTTATTACGCCATTGTTTTATTGCGGCAAAAATTGCTGACACAGGCATATTGTACGTTGTACGAGTAATCTTCTAGGAATGCACGGGTATATCTTTTAACCTACGAGAATATAAGTAGTACAGGTATATTGGCATATATTTTGACATATATTGGCATATATATTGGAATCAAATACAGTCTTCTGGTATGAAGATTAAGGGGATTAATTATATATTCAATTTATTACGTCGTCTGTTGTATTTTACCAAAAAACATTTGTGACTCATATTGCAAAACGGGTAATCTTCTACTAATAATCGGACATTATAAGTAGTACGTGTATATCTTCCCATATAATTTTAGCACTTTAATTTTGACATATATTGGAATAAATGACTGTCTTCAGATTTAAAGATTACGGGTTTATTGGTATTTTCAATTTATACATGTAATCTACTAATACAGGTTATATTTTCTAATATTCGCGTATATATAATTAGTACGGGTCCCATACAATTTTAACGCTTTTATTTTGCATATATTGATTCAATTCCATATTTTTTTTTATATTTGCTTACATAAGGGGTCCAAGATGTTTTATTCTTCAGATATGTCCATGAAGATAATTTTATATAGCGAGAACAGAGATTCTTAAACTTCTTTTTAGGAGCATTATATTAAATATTTTAACAGAATATTTTGATTAAACATGTCATTTAGTATACTATAAGAATTTGGGCATGATTAGGAATTTCAAGTTTCTTTATATTATATACTCCGTACGAAGAACGGGTATGCTGCTAGTTTATTATATTTGAAAACTGCATCGAAAACAACTGAAATTAATTCAAATGACGTCATAGAAAAAATAACACGCCTGGATCTCTCTATAAAAACAGGATTTCATTCATAACTTTCTCCCAATCATTTCATTCATCACAATACTATAATAATTTATTTTATTTAAACATTTTGTTTAAGACCATGGAGCTACAAAAAATTAAACTCTAAGCTTGAAACTTCATCGAAAAAAATCGTCCTTCTCTTTATGAAATCAATTAATATTTCATTCATATCAGCCATGCAGACTCCATGGACTAAATTATTTTGTGTTAAAAAAATACAGGAATTCTAATACAACTCATTCTATATATTTTGCTGTTTACATTTTACATAGGTGAAAAATAGGCTTCGTTGTAGAAATAATCAAATTTGGATGATCATTTAAACTCAAATATATCGTCATTGCGTTGTTTCAGTATGTAGTAGCACAGAATTTAAGCAAAAATAAAGTAGTTTTAGGACGGATACAACACTCAATATGAATTAAAAAGAACTTAAAAAAATCACGATTTTGAAACAAGATGGATGCCATATATCATTTTGAAGTGGGTCATGTGATCGTTTCATATCATGGTCACGTGATCGTTTCAAATAAGAGGTGTAATTATTATTTTAATTTTTATTTAAAAAACTACTGAATATATTTCGCTGAATTTTTTTTTATATATTTTATGGAACAATTTGAATATTACCTAAAATTTTCGAAGCAATTTGTGAATTTTAAATCCGCTTAAAAAATGTTTGAAAAATTAGGTCCCATAGGGCTCAATGTATTTCATTTTTTCGACCCTTGTTCAATCCAAAACTAATTGGGTAATATTATTCATTTATATTCCCATAGGTTCTACAGACCGTCTAAACTACATACTAAAATTTCATTTTGATTAAGTCATTTTTACGGCAGTTATCGTGCTAACGGACAGACAGACAGACAGACAGAATGAACAAAGTCATAAACACTTTTCAACTTTGTTGTAAAGTGTTAATAAAAGACTACGTGTGCTCAATTATATCAATTAAATTCCTATTTTGTACGTGATTTTTGACAACAAAGAGAATAAGACTAACCCCATTACTCTAGGACTAGCCGTTCTTGAGATATTTTAGTTTTTTTGCGTTTTCGCTACGTCACTTTTGACAATAAGTCCATCTATCAAATGAGAACCAAATTTAAGTTTAAGGTGCAAATTCAATGTCATTTAAAATACTTATGGATATTATTTTGTGCAGATAAACTCAAATTATTATTGAAGAAATAAAGAGAACGTGAATATGAGTCTGCAGTGAAAGACATGTGCTGTCCACATCAGAATTTTTAACAATATTACAACAATGATTTATAGAAGTGAACGGAGATTATTTGCAGGCCATTTCGAAAAAAATGTAGGATATCTATATTTAATGATCCACCAAATTGTTGTAGAATAAAATGCTCTACAAATTTAAGCTGTGTACCAAATTTTAACTCTCTAGGACGTAGGAAAGTGCATTAAAAACGCCATCAAATAAGTATATCATGAAGAGTTATATAAAATTAAAAAAAAATTGAAAAATTGTTATCTACCAAACTTATTTTAAAATATGAAGCCTCTCTTATATACAAAATAATTAAACTCTTGGAAAGATATTTATTATATAATATATCTATTTTTTCTTTCTGGAGGATATCGCAGAAGCCAGAATATAATTAAATTTGTTTTTCTCCCTATATTAAATAATTTTAATTAAAAAACTACCTAATATATTTTACTGAAAATTTTTTTATATATTTTAGGGGATAATGTAAATATTTCCTAAAAATTTCGAAGTAATTTGTGAATTTTAAATGTGCTTAAAAAATGTTTGAAAAATTAGGTTCCATAGGATTCAATGTATTTCATTTTTTCAACCCAGGATCAATAAAAAACTAATTGGGTGATATTATTTATTTACATTTCCATAGGTCCCACAGACCATCTGAAAAACATACTAAAATTTCATTTTGATAAAGTCATTTGTACGGCAGTTATCGTGCTAACGGACAGACAGACAGAATGAACAAAGTCATAAACACTTTTCAACTATGTTGTAAAGTGTTAAAAAACTGTTATCGAAAACGAACGTATCACTTCAGTTTGTAATAGTAATTTTGTCATAATAATTAAACCTTGTCTACTTTTTCTACAAGAACAATCGATCAAGTCAAACTAGGTTGTTTTTCCCCTGTATAAACGTGTAAAAAATACAGAACAATTGGATTTTATAGAAGATCACGAAACTCATAGACCAGTAGTTAAACTATAAAAGACATATTCGCCTTCATTTCAGGGTACAGGAGTAATTCATATCTTTGTACAAAGACATTTTTCAAACTGCTTTCCTTAATAATAGACTAAGTTGGGTTTTGCAACTCTTCCAGTAAACCGACGTTATCAAAAATTAATGAAAACTGTTTATACGATACGGACTACACTTATTGTGTAGACACATAGGAAGTAATGTATATAAATGTATTGATACATGTGTAATATTGCGAACGTGTAATATTCCCTTTCTTCTGGAACCTTTTGTGTCTTTCGAAAACCAGACGGAGAAAACATCCGTACAAGCATTATTTCCCATGACTTCATTCAAGCGTTTCCACACGCGGAATTTCGAAGAAGGGTTTCCAGATTTTGCGATTTATCGCCAATTTGGTGACTTTCTGAAGGTTCTAAAAGTACCTCGAAATAACGATTATTCTACGTGATATGAGAGATTTCCAGAAGTTTCTATAGAGAGTCTATAAATAGGAGTCATCATTGAGTCGGATTGCAGTTGGCATGATATGAGCTACAATGAACTATGATTTTTGCAAAAGTTTTGAGAATATTAGCAGCGGTTTTGTGACATGACTTTCGTCAATGTTTTGAGAATAATTTCAGTCATTTTTTTTTAAATAGTGGAGCATTCAAGTGCTGTTTTACTGTATATTGTTCCTGTTTATGCAGTGCTTGTGAATAAACGTGTTAGGTATCCAGAAATTTGGACTCCTTTTTGCATCCTGCTTGCACATCCACGATTCCAGAGGATATGTCGTAACAGTGTAAAGTTATGTAACGATACATCTGTAGCGATTTGCAAATTACCGATTATCTGTATCAATACACCCATTACTAACGTACATAAAACGAAAATTCCCATGGAATTAACATTGGATTATTTTTAATCAATTACATCATTTTATAGATTTGAAGTTAAAACTTTTGATTTTGCCGCAAGTTTGATATCAATGATATATAATGATGCGCTACAAATCACCGAAATAGGTTGAAACGTTTCGAAATGTGCAAAGAACCTAACTGCCCCAACCGAGAATGGAACTCTGGATCTTCAAATTGACCAGCCGACGCTCGACCTTTGAGTTACTGGGGCGAAATTGTAAGTTTTTATTGTCGAAGTGGGCTCTGCATTCTCCACTCTCTAATGTTAGATTGGCGTGCAACTGATACTCTGATTGGCCACCTCCTGCTATTTTTATATCCGGTTAGCCTCCTGATGCTGTTTTTATCCTCCAGATTAGCTTTCTACGTGGTCTTTAGTTTTCTAATTTGAAATCGGCACTCCATATTCCAGAGTCCACTGAATACTTACTAGTCATCCTAAGGTCACTTTCAGACCTCCAACATCTTCGCATCTACAGGGTTAATTTGTTCGGACGCAATTGTAAAGAACCTTGCTATCCCAACCGGTAATCGAACCCTGGATCTTCGATCTGGCCGGCCGACGCTCTACTGTTCAGCTACTGGGACGAAATCGAAACTCTTATTGTTGAAATGGACTTTGCAAGTAACGCCTTTTCAGACATTGCACAATTTAAGATACTGTCATGGAAACTCCGCTCCAAAGAAAGGTTTTCAAAATTTTGAATATCTTTTAGTTCATTAACTCACTTTGTTTATTTCATAGCAATTACAGTTACTACTTACTACTTATATATGGTTAAATATTTGGTAATTATCAATTTTGTGTCCCCTGAGATTCAAAGAATTAATATTAAATAAGATAATTTCTTTTGCAGTATTTGTTAAAAATGCAATTTATTCCACATATTTTTGAACAAAAATGTTTTTTTAATAATATAAAATGTACTTTAGACTTCATAAAAATGCAATTTTTTCATTTCTGTCACTGCCCGGCAGTGATGAGTTGAGTTTTCATTTCCTAATTACATCATCAAATAATGAAAACAAATGTTTGAGGCTTAAGAAATTAAGGTTTTAACTCGTAAGAAAATACTTATTTATAATAATTTAAAACGATATTATTTTGCGAAATTGCCGATAAACATGTGTCTCTGACAATCGGTGACATTACAATGCTATCCAAAAAATCATATTTTTTTATTCACTAGATGGTGTCCACAGTGATTTTGAGTTTGTGCAGAACCCGATTTCGAATTTTGTTCCACATCTGTATAAAGGCTTGGAATTTTGCTATTAATAAGCAAGTGACAAATAAAATTTGATGCCTCATTTTTCTGAAGAGTGCATTTATTGCCTGTTATTTCTGATACACATTTAGTTTTAATTAATTTAAATGAAAATTAAAATCTACTGTCTCTTATGCGTAGTGCACACTTTGTTAACTTCGATTTTCTTGTTAAACCGAATCACCCCATATGCTATTTTTATCAAGATCATTTTTAACACTGTTATTCTGACAAAGGAACGCAATGATTATGCATTAAAATACCATTACTCATGTTAAACAAAATTGTTATCCATTAGAAATTTAGAAGATATTTTCGAGAATTTATTCCAAGCAAAAGTTTCTAAATATTATAAAGTTAAAGAACAAATCTGAAATATAAAAACAGACAATTCTCAGGATCATCCGTTATACATTACATTTAAAGTGAAAGTAACAAATCATGCTTACCAAAGCTTCTGCTTTCAAATGCAAGTCACTGAGATGGACAGTTCCTGAAAGGAAGTAAACAGTTTATAACAAAATTGGCAGCTAAATAAAATTGCAGATATTTAATTAAGGGAGAACATTACATATTTCTAATTTATATAATTCTAATTTTCTAAAAATCGGGACTTTCGTTACAATTTGTGGGGTCCGGTAAAGAAAATTTTAGAAAAAATGAAGGAAAAAATTGTTAAGCTAAAAAAAAATGTTTAATTAGTGTAAAATTAAATTAGGTAAATATTACGTAAATCCTTTAATTAAAACTTTAAACTTGTTTTCTCAGAAATTGAATTCTTAAAATGTTCTTTATTTAAATTGATTTAACTCAAGAAAGATTAGATATAGAACTAAGGAATTTTATAAGTGATTTCTCCATAATAATAACTTTATTTTGTTTTGCTTTCAGGATTTATACATAAAATTGGAAATTTTAAATTTACGGTGTTCGATACTCAAGTCATTCATATAAATGCTTCTCATTAACATATTTTTTTAATGAATTTTCATCATTATACCAAAATATCCTGAAGGCAAATTTCAAAACTTGCTTTTCTCTAATAAAAAATATCCTTTCGTTTTGTAAATAGGGTGTTTTAAATCATAATTATATCAATTTTTGAAACAATAAAAAGCATTTTCGTGAAAATGTATGAATAAAACTATTCATAACATAAGATCAATAAAATGTCTGTCCCGAAACCCCTTGATGTTGCCGATGTGTATCTTAACGGCACTATAAAACAAACTCCATAAAAATTTTGTAAAAAACAAAAAACGGAAATTATGCCCATAAGAATGCACATTTAGTTGAAAGCACTTTGTATAATCCTTAATTGCCCATTTTCTCAAAACGAGGTCGATCATCTAGAATGAGTGGCTTATGGAAAGTGTATTCCAAAGAATAATCCTCATTGGAATATATTATACCAGTTTTCACTCCTCTACTCGAAAATTCGATTCAGAACTATCGTCGATCATTTACAGGAGGTTTATTTATTTTTTTTTATCTTCGACGCCCCTTTAACTACTGCATTATTAAAAAATTTATTAGACTCTAATAGGCGCGGCATTAGATTTTTCTAATGCTGCGATGAAGAGTACTCGTCTCTCCCCAAACTCCTACTTTCAAAAATCTGTATTTCTATCCTCATTTAATTTCCGCAGGATTTAAAAGCTGGAATGTTTTTAGCCCATAGTTTTAGGCCGAAGAATGGGGCTTAGAAAGACCTCGAAACAATTGTAGTCACCTAACTGACTTATGACCGCTTTTTACAAGGAAGTTGTGAGTTCTCGAGTTATAATTGTGCTTTATAACAATAAATGGTTAGTGTGTGTCAGTGCAAAAGAAAATTATTTATAGTTGGTTGGTTGTGTTTTAAAGGTAAGATCCAGAAAGGATATGCTGCGTGAAAGATATGGTATTATGGTGTTATAAAATAATAATTTTTAATTATGATGCTCGATAAATAAACTACCAAAAATAGCTTAATTTATGAAATTGTTTTAAATTTTTCTACGATGCCCATTACAAGAGCCTAAAGACACACGTTAAAGAGCCGTTTCAAAGGATATGTCGGTTTTATATCGCACTTTTAATTTAAAAATTATATCAAATTTAAAATGTCCAAAGTTTTACTATTCAAATTATTATCATCTAAGTTCAGTTTGTATCTTACATGATTGATTCTGCATATTAACTTATTAAAAGTTATTTTGTATCCCCCGCTTTTTGTAGCAATTCTTACGTTTCTGCTTTTGTTGCTAAGACTCCTGTGAAGATGCATAATGCAAATTTAAGTAGCATAGGGAAATATTTTAAATAAACAATATATTTCTTTTATTTGTGAACATTGTAGGTTTAAAACAGCATATGGGAAAGACGCAGGACCTGATCGGAAATGTGTTAATTAAATTCTGAAATTTTGCGTTATTATCGGGGGCAGTAAAGATAAAATCACATTAAACAATAACATAGGTTTACATTTTGCAGTATGGAACCATAAAGAAAGCAGCATGTTTCCCAACACGAATTTTATTTTAAAATGTTTAAAAATGAAATTGTGTATAGCAGTAACATAATATATAATAGAACCTGCTGCTTTTGAGGTATCAAGAATGCAAGTTAAACGATGTTAACTGGATGGCTGGGACGCAAAATATCAAATGTGCTTCCTTTTGTGTCGTTTGGAAGCCATATACAAAAATAATGCAATTTAAGATTTAAATTTTATCACAAGGTTTACAAGCATTGCGTTTGATATAATACCCTCCTTTAGAAACGAAATTAGGGCGCATTCATTAATGGTGAACTGTAATCTTATTTCGTTTTAATAATTTATTCTCTCTTTGAAACTTTATATCAAGAACTACGTTATTATTCGGCGCGCGTTCAGTGTCAAATTTATCCACGTTCAGCCTCGCTGAATGCGAGCTTTAACGTAAGTCCTGTAATTTCAAATATTACCATGAATTAGTGTCACAAATCACTGCCACCATAATCTCTCTGTCAAATTTTGAAAACCATCAGCGTATTCATTCAATTAACGAAATATTGGGGAATCCCCGATGGTGCTGTAGAATGCTACCACTATTCCCCCATTTCGAAATGCGATTCTCGAACATGCATCAAACCAGCCACACTGTTTAATTTAAAACTTTATAAACACAACAGCAAGATATAAATAAGCAAACAACGTGACGGTATCCAGAAAATGGTCGTGAGTACACTTGTAATTGGGGTAAGATCATTAGATTACTCTTAGCATAAGAGGATGTCCACAATGAGCAGCGCGTCCTCGCGAGTTTATCAAAAAAGCAGTGTCCTTGCAAGGTGAGATTGTGACAGACATATTAAGAAAAACTAACAGTCTGGCAGTTGTTGCATCGCATTCCTGTGGAAAGATGATTGTAGTGCACGCTAAATAAGTTTTTCGAAACTGGATGGAAGGAGGTCACTGTTTGATCTTTTTTTGCAATTTAATTGCACAGTATAAGGAACGCAATTTTTGACATCACGATCTGTTTAAGTCTATCAACATGTCTTAATTTAAGAGCGTGTTTCTGGATATTTGCCTTTCAATTTTTATCTATGCATTAAGGGATTGTATTTAAGCGTTTAATGCATTGACACATAAAATTTCCACGGCAACCAGAGAGGTCGAGGCTTGGTCAGTTTTATAGCTGGTCGTAAACGTTTAATTTCGAGTGGTTGAGTTTTGTTATTAGAGCTGTGTTGCAACCTTAAATTACGTTAACCGTAGATAACTAGAATAAATGGATAACCTATATATTTTCAATTTTCTCTCCTCGCGATTTGATATCTGATGCAATGGCCAGCAGTTTCTTGTTGGTATATTGTTAACGCATAATTGAAACTTATTACATTCAAAATTGTTTGAATGATAGCATGTTCAGTCAATAAATTGTTAAACGAACACGGATTATTTAATGCAGTAATAGTAATAACAATGTTTGTATATTTCTGATGAAAATGCAGTATTGTTCTTTTATAAAGTTAATGGAATCTTTACATAACATGAAAATCAATATTTTGATGAAGTAATCTTAAGGAAAATTCAGGAATATAGAAAAAAGCTATAATTGGAATTTTTGAATAAAGAAAACCAGTGGGAACAGAGAACTGGAGGTGTGTGTATGTTTGGGAGGGTGTGTGTGGTTACAATTAGTATATCCGAGCATGAATAGAAGGGATCGCAGCTTAAAATGTTTGGACAAAAAACTTGATTTTCAACATCTTATAAAACTTTTTTTTTTAAATTGTCCAATTGCATAAATTATTAAACAAAAATGAAAATATTACATTATTTCCACGCTCTGAAAAAGTTGACAGCGTAATTACGACTCAAAACAATGGCACTATTTAGTTGAAAAAATAACATAAATGTATTACACCACAAAAAATTATAAATCAAAATATTCATCCATTTTATCATTAATCAAAGGGAGGAGGAGTTTAGTAAAAAGAGCAAAGGGAGAGCTACAAATGAAATTTTTATGGAAATACAAAATGTCTTAAAATGTTTGGTATGATTTAATAAGAGGATATTACTGAAATTCTACGCATATACAGGATTCTTAGGAAAACTTTTAAGAACTCTAAGTTTGTAAGGAAATGTCCATGAGCGTACACGTTAGGTCTCTCTTTATAGTGACCATACCCTATCTAATACAAGGGATTGCAGCACCTCTAGTGAATAATTTAAGAAGTTAATATAAAAGTTAACTCGGCAATAAAGCCAGATAGAATGAAAATGTTAGCTATAAAGTTATAGGGGATGATTTAATTAGTAGGAGTCGACTTCGGGAACGTAAAAAACGCGTATGTGGAAATAAATAAATACCTGTAAAAAAAGTCGTATTATGAGGGACTATAACACGGTGACACCTGCAATGCCTATCAAAATATGGGGTCATGTTCTTTCTCGAAATCAAATGTGCATTTTTCCTGACAGAGGGCATTTTGAACAGGATGTGCATTACATTTGTTATGTATGTAAGTGTCGTTTATTTTAGCATTCCTGAATAGGACAGACATTCGCCGATAACCTTATTGTTTGAAATAAATTACTTCTGTAATAGTTTTGATGTCTATTCCTACTCAATGATGCCCTACAACTTTGTAATTGGCTTTTTGTGTCTTTTTTGTCTTTGAGTTCGTGTTCGAACTTTCTAAATTTTCTGCCAAGGGAGTTGCAATCCCATTTTCCCAATCAAACATAGTCAGTTTATTATATATAGAACTAACGTATACACTAGTGAACTTTTCCTAAAAATGTTATTGGGGAGGCTTAAGGACTTTTTAAGCTACTTTGTATATATAATCTATTAATCTATTTATTAATAGAAGGATCTAAAACGGAGCTATTTTTCTTATACTTTTCAAAAATGAACTGTTCCTATGGGTTAAAAAGAAAATGCTATTTTTATGAGGACTTTAAATATCGTGCAAATTTTCATCAAAGACATTCAGTTCTGTAGACTTTTTTAATTAATTATTAAGCATATTAACGTTTTAACTACGGCGGTACAACAGTTGTACCACTGAAAATCTCTTCTCTTAGAACGGCGCTGGTTCAACTTCTGTACCAGTCTTTTTCACCCTTATTTTTCTGTAAAAGGAGAAGAACGTCTATTGTACTAAGTTGAGGGCTTTGAAGAATGCCTCCTGCAGCCCTTCCTTGAATTTTCAGTTATTTTGCCATTCTGGTGTTGAAAAGCGGACTTTTGGAGACGTAACGAAAAGGTTAATGCAATACAATAATATTTTTATTAAATAAATTTGCAGTGTATATAACGTTATCCTTACTACTTTTATTTGATCTAGTATACTTAATTTCTGTACAGATTTCATGCATTGTTAAACAAACAGGTTTAAAAAAATCATTTATTTGTTTACCCATTGAAATAATCCGGATGTACCGTTGTCAACTCAGAAAATCATACAAAATTTTATATAAATCGCAACGCAGATCATCATATTATTTTCTGAAAGATCTTTCTGAAATTTCTGAAATTTTTTTCCTGGAATTTCTGAAATATCTGAAAAATCGGTCCAAATGCCCACAATTATTGCATGTTACCCTTTATTTTAAAGGGCTTGAAAAATATTTCGATTGATATCAAGTTTGGAAATGTACCCCATCGAGGTGTGGGTGTGGGTGTGGGTACTTTGCCCCTTAGTGGGCTAATGACGTTACAATACAAAAATTACATCATTACTATTTTTCACTACAATGATTAAAATTGTTTATTTTCGTGGTCATTGAACTATAAATAACCCCTTTTATGAATAATTATGTCAAATTTTGTCCTAGGTTATCAAGTTAAAAAAAATCTGATGTGGGCAGCACATGATTTTCCTTATATAATTCAATGTATTTACTACTTTTACAGTAAAAACAAAATAGGTTATTCTTATAGTAGATACTTATATTTTTTAAGATATTGAATTTTCGTCAAATAGTCGTTATTTTCCTTGATTTAGCGTCATTTCGATCCATTTGGCGAGATTTTCTTTGATTTAGTAACATTTAAAAAAGTCGCCAAGTTGATGACATTCCGACAAATTTGTCGCCAAAATTTCGCCAAGCGTTTTGGAAGGAGAAATAATTTATTCTTAGACTATTGGCGTTCAAATACAAAAGTGTTACTCAAAGCATCTATTTTCATGAATGGAACGAGCTAGATCCCTAAGAATGATATCACCCAATTTATCGCATGATATTATATATGAAAAGTGAACATGTTTCTCAATAGGAAATATTTTTTTTTAATTTTATATAATTCTTTGATAATTTTTATGAAAAATGTGCAATATCTCGAGAACGGTTCATGCTGGCGTTCTAAAATTTATGCTAATAGTTTTCTAATGAGAAATTACATAAGAAATGTCTATTTGCGTATCTTTATTAAAGGTTTTGATTTTTTGATGACGTTTTCAAAATTTCACTCGAAAATTTAGGGGGGTTCTGAACATTCGATTGCATATAAAAACAATAAGCTTCCAGTATTCACGTATTGTAATTTTTGTACCAAATTTATTTCGAATCGGTTCATTCGTTCGTCAGTTATCATCTCCGTAGACTCGCTGAAACACACACACACACACAGACATCACCTCAAAAATGTTCGATTCGTGATCAGGGATGACACACACACATATATACACTGACACGCACACACACACACACACACACACAGACACAGACACACACACGCACACGCACACACACACACGCACGCACACACACACACACACACATACACACACACACACACACACACACACACACACACACACACACACACACACACACACACACACACACAGACATCACCTCAAAAACGTCCATCACATACCATCGTGTTGGTCAAATTGAAAATATTTTCTATAAAACTAAAAAATAAAAAAATCTGATTTGGGCAGCACATGACTTTCCTTATATAATGCAATGAATTTACTACTTTTACAGTAAAAAGGAATAGATTATTTTTATAGTAGATATTTATATTCTTTCCAAGATATTGAATTTTCGTCAATGAGTCGTTATTTTCATTGATTTAGCGTCATTTTTATCCATTTGGCGAGTTTTTCGTTAATTTAGTAACATTAACTCGTTAATTTAGCAACATTAGTCGCCAAGTTGGCGACATTCCACCAAATTCGTCGCCAAATCTCGCTAAGCGTTATGGACGTAGAAATAAGTTATTCTTACAGCACATAAATGACTATTGGCGTTCAAATACAAAAGTATTAGTCAAAGTATTTTTTTCATGAATGGAACCAGCTCTAGATCCACGAGAATGATGTTACCCAATTTATCGCATGGTATTACATATGAAAAGTGAATATGCTTCTCAATAGAAAATATATATTTTTTTATTTTATATGACTTTTTGATAATTTCTTTGAAAAATGTCCAATATCTCGAGAACGGTTCATGTTAGCGTTCTAAAATTTATGGTAATCGTTTTCTAATGAAAAATTACACAAGAAATGTCTATTTCAGTAACTTTATTAGAGGTTTTGATTTTTTGACGATTTTTCCAAAATTTCACTCGAAAATTTAGGGGGGTTCTGAACATTCGATTGCGTATAAAAACAATAGGCTTCCAGTGTTTACGGATTGTAATTTTTGTACCAAATTTCGTTCGAATCGGTCCATTCGTTCGTCAGTTATCGTCTCCACAGGCTCAACGACACACATAAACTTTCACACACACACACAGACATCACTTCAAAAATGCTTGATTCGTGATCAGGGATGCGTGAAACGTGCTTTCCCGTCGAAAACTCGAATTCGAATTTTCGACCCCGTTTCAATACTTTCCTTATACATTATGTATATAAGGAAAGTAATTAAAAATAATACGTTCTGAAGAAAATGTAAAAAAAAAAAATCCTAAAACAATTTATCTAATAGAAATGCATAAGCTTATTTAAGAAGGTAATGCATTAAAATGCATTTTTTGCCTTTTGTTCTATAAGATGCCAATGTATGAATTGGGCCAAACCTTATGATCAAAAGTAGAAAAAGAAAGCCCAATGAATATGTTAAAACAGTCAAAAAAATTCACTTCCCAGTTCACGTGAAACTCACGTTTCAGACAAACGGAATGATATCATGTCACTTCTAAACTATGTACCACTTATACACCATACTTTCTTTCTCAGCCTTAAATCACCAGTCGTTAGAGATGAAGAAGATATTTGTTTAACCGATGATGAGATATTTACTAAAATAAGATTGGTTTTTGATTGCAGTGTTCTTTTTTCTGCTATGAATGTTTTAAAATTGGTGCTTCATTCTTTCCTGTTTGCAGCTTTACTCTGCAGTAAAAAAATGGTAAGTCACATATACAGATTACATATTATACCTAATTATCCTGTCCCTAATAAGAAAATCGTAATGACAGTTGACACACTTTTTACCAAGATTACATTGATTAAGCATGCTAACTTCCAGAAGTAAAAAAAAAAAAGACTTTGATTAATGGATCTGTTCAAAACGGATTTGTGTTTTCCCGAGAATTGTGTCAATCAGTGGTAGTTACCATTGTATGTTTCCCGGAGTTCTTCAAATAGGCCCAAAACGTGTAAATCTATTCAAATCCGATTTTTTTTTCTTTTGACACCATCACAATATTTGTACTTTCTCATACTATGTAAAAAAATCTGATGTGGGCAGCACATAACTTTCCCTGCAGACTTATATACACATCCTCTTTATTTTAATTAAATTTAATTCACTATTAATTCAATTTTCGTTCTCATTTGGTAACTGGACTCATTTTCAAAGGTGGCGTAGAGAAAAAACGAAAAAATAAAAATATCTCGAGAACGGCTAGTCCTAGTGTAATGGGGTTGATCTTATTCTTTTCTTCTTTAAAAATTACGTATAAAACAAGCATTTAATGGATATATTTCAGCATACGTAGTTTTTTTATTTTAGATTTTGTCGATTTTTGCGGGCCATTTTGCAAAAAAGGGCAGGTTATTTTTTTCCGAATCGTACCAAAATCTAATCAGCACCAGGATGACCTATACGTGACTCATCTACCGAATTTTGTGAAATTCGATTCATTAGTTTTTCAGCTAAAGTGGATACAAGCTTTTGCGGGCCATTTCGCAAAAAAAGGCGGATTCTTTTATCCCGAATCATACGCAAAACTAATCAGCACCAGACTCGCCCACAAGTGACTTACCTACAACATTTTGTGAAATTCGGTGTATTATTTTTTTAGTTAGAGTGGATGCAAAATCTGCACAGACAGACAGACACACAGACGTCACGCTAAAATTGGTTTTTTCGTATTCTAGAGGTCTTGAAACGTGTAGATCCGTCGAAAATTCGAGTTGCGATTTTCGACATGATTCCAATACTTTCCCTGTACATTACCATGTATTGCAGGGAAAATAAAAAATTATAGAGAGAGTATTGTTTTCACGAAATTTTCTGAATTCGAGATTATAATAACAATATGTTTTAAGACCGCCTGAGCAAGTTTTGACTATTTTTTTAATGATGTCCGTTTGTCTGTGGTCGATTCTTTTTTCGATGTCAGCATTTTAAGTTCTGTCTGATAATCAGTCTGATAGACAACCTGTTAAGGTTCTATTCCAGGATGTTTCAAAAAGATCGCCCAACTAAGTATGTCTGTATGTCTTGATCAATCGCAGACCCATGATTGTATTTTAAGAAATTCTTCAAATAAGACAGATTTTTTTTTATTATGGCAGTGCTGGTCACGTGGAACGTTTTAATAAAAACAAAATACAACATTTAACTTTTTATACGAGCCCTCTACAGAGGAAGTTCCAATTATCAATTCATCCATCATTCATTTAAGATCTTTTGAAAAAAAGTACCGGTTTGTCAAATATTCAAAATTGGCCGTGAAGAAATTGTCAAATTCATAGAACTTAAACTACTTTCACAAAAATTGAATTTCTTTAAGTAAATTCATTACATTTTGCACTATTTTGGTGAAAAAAAAATCATTTATTCAAAATTTGCATTGATACTCCACCTTAACTAATACTTAATTTCTTAATAATACTTAAATACTTAATTTCTTAAATTATAATCGTGAGTCTTAAGCGAATAACAAGTGTCATGCTGATAAGCGCATAACAAGCGCGAAACCAGTCCATGCATACTGTTATTTGCAATGGGAAAACGATCGTAACGATTTTTGTAGATAGGAAAGGGTGGTGATCATCATTACCAGTTCAATTGTTTCCCGTAAGGGAATTTTTAAAATTTTATGGACCTGTCATTATTCCTCCAGACGATATAAAAATTTTAGGGTGTTTATCTCTTTATCTATTACTATAAAAAATATATTTAATAAAAGTTTAGCAGACATTTTTCGTCATAGAATAGATTAATTGATAGTTTTTTAATGTGCGTCTTGAGCTGCAAGTGCTATACGCTCGTTTTTGGATAAATTATGACACATGCATTCCCAATATTTTTGATATAATCATTTAAGAAGTTATAATTCAACTTAAATTTTATTGAAAGTTACATACTTAAATTATAACCACCTAAAATTATTTTGAAATTTGTAAAATAAAAAATAATAATTTCAAGCAAGTTTTGTGATTAAATTTGTAATTTTACAAAATTTGTAATTTTAGAAAATTTATAACTTTAGAAAATTTGTAATTTAAAAAGAATTGTAATTTTAAAATAATTTGTAATTTTAGAAAATTTGTAATTTTCGAATAAATGTTTAATACACATTTGTTAACATATAGTTACTAAAACGTTGATGGCGTATGTAAATGTGCACATAACACAATAGCAGCATGCAAAGTTTTAAGATTTTGGGTTGTTTATGACACTACAATAAGCGCAAGGTTGATAATAGCATATTTGAGGAAAAGATCAATAAGCAGGAATTTTATACTTCGTCTAAATATTCCAAAAATGATTGTCTTGTAACATCTTAAAAATGATTGCCATTTAACTAAATTGGGGTTAGTCGCAATATTGGGATTACTCTTAGTCGGTATTTATATAGTATATTTAACTATACATTTTGCATGTCAAATAGAAAATTATAATTTAAATTAATAAAAATAATGAAAAGTAAAATAATATTTTATATTATTCAAACAGCGTTTTGGGCTACAGCAAATGGGGCAATCTGCCACATTAGGTTCGCGGGCCACGGATAGTCGATGTGTGATTTGTGCTAATGAAAAGGTGTTTTGCCATCACCCAAAAATGGGTCATCAATTTTGAAAAAAAAATGCTGAAAGATGAATTGCAACGCAATAATTGTATTACATCCTTGAATAAATTGTTTCTGTCAGAACTCGCCAAAAACTTATGTTTTATTCATGGTCTAACTATTAGAAGTTAACAATTCTGAAATTAGTTACAGGTGTTTACAAAATACAAAAGTGTGCAGCACAGCAGTGTAATTATTTTCCCTTTGTCAGAAAGAGAAACGTCTATTTTTCATTTTCGATGGAAGGCGTTGTTTTGACAGATATTATACAAGAAAAATAAATGGAAGTAGAACTGCTCGAAAAAGACGCAGTATTGAGTAATGATGATCTGGCTTACTTTCATGCAGAACAGTGAAGCTCAATTGAGGTCTCCAAAGAGAAATGCAATTCTTAAAATTATGCAGAAGACAGAGCTGATGCTAGACAGAGCTCATCTTAAAGCAATAAGTGCAGATCTTAGAAATTTGGCTTTAATGAATAGAAAAATCTACCATACAGTATTTTAGTTTTATAAATGACAAACTTTCTACATGGTGAAAAAATACAGTGTGCCGGAAATACCTTTCTGTATTTATATACATAACCTATACTATCAGGAACTTTCTTAAAGTAGACATGGAACGCTGATATCCCGACAGAAAACTGGAATCTTTAAAGGTTTTTAAACCTCTCTCAATAGTTCACGGGGTAAATATTTATTAGTCAGCAGATCATCAAATAAGTACATATGGTATTATCAGCTACAGTATAAAGTGAAACACTTCAGTTCGTACGTATAAGTGATGGTATCTAATAGTCTTATGAAATACAGAATTTGAGAATACAGGCGAATTCAATATTCTTACATATTTCTAGTGGAAAACGAATGTGTTCAAATTTTATAAAATAAATTTGACGGTGCTCGCTTCTTTGCTGGTTTCAGCACAGAACAGGGAAGTTCTGTATTTTCTTGGGAAATTAACCGTTCTAAGAAAATCTAAAAGTCCTTTACCAAGTAGGTTAGTGCCTTGAAATTAAGGAACAATATGACCAAAAGTAGATTTTAAAGTTAGTGTTTTGTGGAAAAATGACTTCTTGAATAGTAGTGCAACATTTTCTAAAAATTAACTTCCTACAGTATGTCATTTGTGATTGAAAGTATCTGCAATGCACCTCAGTTTTCTACCTTGAGTGCCTCATGTTCTCGTATCAACAGAATAGTAGAAGCTGCAATCCTCTTCCCTTTACCTTGAACCTTCTGGCCGTTTTTAGAAATGTAGTCAGGCAGAATAAGTAACAGCAGAATCTGCAATCACATTTGTTGGTCTACAGATACCTTAAACTCAAGTCTGAATCAAGACGACTTTGTGTCGCTGAACAGTCTTTTCTTCTTGACCAGTTCTTATCTCTTTCAAAGATGCACTTTGTCTACGATATTATTATTTGTGAGATGAAGGACTGGTAAACAATGTGAAATGTCAATACGTGGAGTGCAATTAAACAAGGGTTTTCCGGTGAATGTTTGGGTGCCAATGAACCGATTTTATCTGAGTGGTAGACAAAATGTGTTTATCAACATAAATATATTATCCATACGCTGAACTTTCTATGACATGCCTGTGATAACGATAATTGGCAATTAATAGTCACAGAAAAATACTATAGGGAGGTGTTTTCAAAATAAGGAATCACATTCTCATTGGAAATACCAGCATCCGTCTACCGGTTTTGTGCTTACTAGTATATGGAAGTACTTTTGCACGGAATAGTCGATGTCAGTCAATGTAATGGTAGCAAGATAATTCGCTACATGAGGTACATTTGCGAATCTTTGTGCAGCACATAAAAAATTCTCTTGCTGCCATTGCTGTTATCAGTTCGTACTTGTTATACTTTCGTGTTATTTTCTGCTTTAAGTAATAAAAATCTGATGTGGGAAACACATGACTTTCCTTATATAATGCAATGAATTTACTACTTAAAAAAAATAGGTTTTACTTATAATAGATACTTATATTCTTTCCAAGATATTGAATTTTCGACAATTAATCGTCATTTTCATTGATTTAGCTTCATTTTAATTCATTTGGCGAGATTTTTGTTAATTTGACAACATTTCAAAAAGTCGTCAAGTTGGCGACATTCCGCCAAATTCGTCGCCAAAATCTCGCCAAGCTTTACTGACGGAGAAATAAGTTATTCTCATAGCAGATAAATGACTATTGGCGTTCAAATACAAAAGTATTACTCGAAGTATCTTTTCTCATGAATGGAACGAGATAGATCCACGAGAATGATGTCACCCAATTTATCGCATGGTATTACATATGAAAAGTGAACATGTTCCTCAATAGGAAATATATATTTTTTATTTTATATAACTTTTTGATAATTTTTTTGAAAAATATGCAATATCTCGAGAACGGTTCACGTTAGCGTTCTAAAATTTATGTCAATCGTTTTCTAATGAAAAATTACATAAGATATATCTATTTGCGTAACTTTATTAGCGGTTTTGATTTTTTGACGATTTTTTCAAAATTTCACTCGAAAATTTAGGGGGGTTCTGAACAATCGATTACGTATAAAAACAACAGACTTCCAGTGTTTACAGATTGTGATTTTTGTACCAAATTTGGTTCGAATCGGTCCATTCGTTCGTCAGTTATCGTCTCCACAGACTCACTGACACACACACACATATACTTTCATACACACACACACGCACACACACACACACACACACACACACACACACACATACAGAAATCACTTCAAAAATGTTCGATTCGTAATCAGGGATGCTTGAAACGTGCTCTCCCTTCGAAAACTCGAATTCGAATTTTCGACCCCGTCACAATACTTTCCTTATACATTATGCATATAAGGAAAGTAAAAAGGTACGTGCTTTTATTGTGTTCAAAGGAATACGGCGGTACATTGCTGTTTCTATGACTTCTCTCATATTTTAATGTCTACAAGAACTAGAAACTTGAATGTTTAATACTGAATTTATATAGTTATGTAACTGTATTAGGTATTCCAGTCAAAACGAACAGAACTATGTAAGATTAATGAAAGTTTCCAATTTCATTGGACTCTAATGAGGGCAAATCCAGGTATTTATGCTATTAAAATATAAAAATCTGCTGAAATTTAGAGCGCTCGTTATTTAAAAACTCTAATGGAATATTGAGCAATTTAAATCATACACAACCCACCTGTTTACACTTTTTGGAAGTGGTTCTTATCGTGCTTAGTTAACAGCAAAATAAAACTCAAAAGGACATCGCACAGTAATTTGTCAAAACAATATTGATTATACCGGAATTTGATTTATAAGTACAACATAAAATATACCTTCCAAAGGAAGAATGAAAAACACCCCAATTAATGATAGAAAAAAGAACTGAAAATAAAAACAGTCACGTGTTTGAGATTGCAATTACTTTTTTTCGCGAAGAAAAAAAAATCCATCACATAAAAAAGGCAACCACTTACTTTTCAACGCTAGCAAGAGGCGAACGTTAATGTACGCGGGATTTCCCGATTTTTCCCCTTAATAAACATCATCTTGTTTGTGGATAACCCTTCTGGGGTTTTTCCTGTTTGTGTGTATAAAAATCGAGCGAGTTTTGTATGTGACTGAATGCGGGAGACACGCCCTTGCAGGTGCATGGATAAAAAAAAATGTCGATAAACAGAGGCGTGTGTGAAAAGTAAATTGAGTGAGAATTTCGATATAGGGTTTTTACGTTGTTTTTATCAGATCACATGATACAAACTACGTAAAACACCCGGATGAAAAACACCCCAATTCTATTCACCCCAATTATCCATTCCTTGCAATTATAGGTTATGAATCGCTTTGGGTGCTTCTAGTGCATAGTATAGCTAGGAAAATATCCGAACCTTAGATCTTTTACACTTAGGAATAATAATCCCGAAATTCTGAATGATGAGAGCTCGACCAAAAATTCAATTTCAAATTCCAGGGATTAGAAATATCAAAATTCTTGAGATTTATCTTAGTTATTTTAATTTAGAAAATAACAGAAAGCGATTCTGAAAGCTGAACTTAATTCGGCAATTACTGACGACAGAAATTTCGCGATAATATTAGTTTTACCAAATTGTCTTGAAGCATCTATTTTTCAGGCTCTATTATAGATGGAGCTTAGGTAGTGGTTTATGGATTAATCATCCAATTTTGAAGGAGGGAGTTACTAAGGATTTCCACTCCTAGATCATTTTTAACTTCCGGTTCATAAAAATTACTTGGAAAATATATTTCTCAGAATTAGCTATAAAGCTTAGATGATGATTGACATAGATTACATCGAATTACAGAGGAAGTAGTGGGGAGGGGATCACTAGGTATACCAATTCCTGTTCCGGGAGATGTCACTTCCGGATTTTTTTTTTTAAATCCGTATGACTGCACGAAATAAGTATGGAAAACATAATAAAAATACTTAATAATTATGCCAAAAATTAAATGTACACTCCATCTGCCTCCATCTAAAGACTCTTTCATCTATTACTTTCCTTATATACTAATGTATAAGGAAAGTATTGTGACGGGGTCGAAAATTCGAATTCGAGTTTTCGACGGGAGAGCACGTTTCAAGCATCCCTGATCACGAATCAAACATTTTTGAAGTGATGTCTGTGTGTGTGTGTGTGTGAAAGTATGTGTGTATGTGTGTGTGTGTGTGTCAATGAGTCTGTGGAGACGATAACTGACGAACGAATGGACCGATTCGAACCAAATTTGGTACAAAAATCACAATCCGTAAACACTGGAAGCCTATTGTTTTTATACGCAATCGAATGTTCAGAACACCCCTAAATTTTCGAATGAAATTTTGAAAAAATCGTCAAAAATTTAAAACCACTAATAAAGTTACGCAAATAGACATTTCTTATGTAATTTTTCATTAGAAAACGATTGACATAAATTTTAGAACGCTAACGTGAACCGTTCTCGAGATATTGTACATTTTAAAAAAAAATTATCAAAAAGTCATATAAAATAATAAGAAAAATATTTCCTATTGAGAAACATGTTTACTTTTCATATGTAATACCATGCGATAAATTGAGTGTAATCCTTCTCGTGGATCTAGCTCGTTCCATTCTTGAAAAAAGATACTTTGAATAATACTTTTGTATTTGAACGCCAATAGTCATTTATCTGCTTTAAGAAAAACTTATTTCTTAGTGCATAACGCTTGGCGAGATTTTGGCGACGAATTTGGCGGAATGTCGCCAACTTGGCGACTTTTTTGAAATGTTGCCAAATTAACGAAAATCTCGCCGAATGGATAAAAATGACGCTAAATCAATGAAAATGATGACTAATTGTCGAAAATTCAATATCTTGGAAAGAATATTAGTATCTACTACAAGAAAATCCTATTTTTAACTGTAAAAGTAGTAAATTCATTACATTATATAAGGAAAGTCATGTGTTGCCCACATCAGATTTTTTTTAGAGATGGATGCAGGTTGGACAGTTGTAAGGTAATAGCCGTATTATTTTGAAATTTATGTCAGTTCATTTAAAATGTGTGGATTATTACTTTCCTTATATACATAATGTATAAGGAAAGTATTGTGACGGGGTCGAAAATTCGAATTCGAGTTTTCGACGGGAGAGCACGTTTCAAGCATCCCTGATCACGAATCGAACACTTTTGAAGTGATGTCTGTGTGTGTGTGTGTCAGTGAGTCTGTGGAGACGATAACTGACGAATGAATGGACCAATTCGAACGAAATTTGGTACAAAAATCACAATCCGTAGTAAACACTGGAAGCCTATTGTTTTTATACGCAATCGAATGTTCAGAACCCCCCTAAATTTTCGAATGAAATTTTGAAAAAATCGTCAAAAAATCAAAACGCATAGTAAAGTTACGCAAACAGACATTCCTTATGTAATTTTTCATTAGAAAACGATTGACATAAATTTTAGAACGCTAACACGAACCGTTCCCGAGATATTGTACATTTTTAAAAAAAAAATTGTCAAAAATCATATAAAATAAAAAAAAAAATATTTCCTATTGAGAAACATGTTCCCTTTTCATATGTAATACCATGCGATAAATTGGGTGACATCATTCTCGTGGATCTAGTTCTTTCCTTTCATGAAAAAAGATACTTTGAATAATACTTTTGTATTTGAACGACAATAGTCATTTATCTGCTGTAAGAATAACTTATTTCTTAGTGCATAACGCTTGGCGAGATTTTGGAGACAAATTTGACGGAATGTCGCCAACTTGGCGACTTTTTGAAATGCTGCCAAATTAACGAAAATCTCGCCAAATGGATGAAAATGAGGCTAAATCAATGAAAATGACGACTCATTGTCGAAAATTCAATATCTTGGAAAGAATATTAGTATCTACTATAAGAAAAAGCTATTTTTTTACTGTAAAAGTAGTACATTCATTACATTATATAAGGAAAGTCATGTGTTGCCGACATCAGATTTTTTCTTGTTGCAAAAATGCTGCAATTGTTCTATTTGAAGATGGTGTAAGTTAGAAGCTGAGCAATCTGTGACACTCACTGTAATACTAAAGCAATTTAGAGGGGACTGATCAAATGGCATTGACTTTAGAGAGGACTGATCAAATAACACTCACTGTCATACTGAAATATTTTTATTGGCAAAAATAACTTTTACTTTGAATCGTTTTCTTAAGTTAAAGTATTTCAGTTTTCTCTATTTAAATATAATTGAATTGCATGAAAATATTGTTTGGTACGCATAATTTTAAATTTTATTATTAATAATTTAATTTTTATGCTTCATAACACAAGACTTTAGTTTTTATTCAAATGTAAAAGACTTATAATCAGTGGATTCCCACTTTTCATCTTCTACTGCTACATATTATTGTACTAATATTCAATACTGTCAATGAAAGGGTACCCCGTTTAAAACATTAAATAGTAACTAGATTTTAATAAGTATTATTTTTTTTTACAATACATGGCACTTAACGTTGAAAAAAATTACTATTAAAAATCCAACTCAATTAAATTCTGCCCCATGGTCGATATTATAAGTATGCAAAGTTTTAGTTTTATATGTCACCTGAGGGGGAGGGGAATTCTGGAGGGTCTGGAAAGGCTTTTCGAATCTCTCCCTCCTTCCTTTTCGCTATTGGGGGAGGATATTATTAATCCGGCTCCATTAGGTTCGCTACCGTGGTCGATATTATAAGGGTCCAAAGATTTAGCCTTTTAAGTCAGCGAAGGGGCTTCTTCAGAGTCAGAAAAGATGTAAAAAACGAAACGTTTTCTCTGGTCCCAGAGGGGTTGGGGGAGGTCGAAAATCTGGCTTCATTAAATTTTATCCCAATCGTCCCTTGTAACTGCTCTACACGCTTTGATTGAGCTGAACGGCCCGGGTAATAAATAAAAAAAAATAATGATGTCGTCCCACAAGGGATACTATAAGTGTGTAAAATATTCAACCTTTGAGGTCACCGAAGGGTTTCTAGACTATCTGGGAAGACAAAACCTGTTAGTCAATTATAATATAGATGTATAACTGTGTACAAGTATCAGCGCTCCTCCTTTCTACCTTCTACTACTGCATATCACGATGCATCTGGACTATCCTGATTTTATTTCGCAAAATTATATCGTAACTATTTTAGTTACTCCCTAATCATTCCTAATAGAGAAGCTGAGATGTAAAGACAATTCTAATGTTCCATCTAGAGATAGAGCCAAGACGGAGAAGTTTGAGACATAAAAAGTGATGCAGATGTAATAAATTTATTGCATCCGTGGGAAATTGTTCGTTATTTTACTTTGCAGATTGGATGTTAGATAACAGAATTTGTCATGTAATGTTGCCATCAATGGGAATATAAATCTGTGATGATCGATTGTAAGCAGATACCAGCATCAAATAAAACAAGAAAGATCAATCATGCATAAGCATTGATTATGAAACACTTTCAAATTAAATGCAATTTCATTTAAAAATTTCTAAAATGTGATACATTCAGTGATGATATCTTTTACATTATCACAGTACTACAGTAATTTATTATACTTAAATATTTAAAACTGTATCGAAATATAAATCATCTGATACTCTATGCAAAATCAATGAATATTTCATTCCTATAACTTGTATTCCAGACTCCAGAACTAAATAATTTTGTGTGAAAACAATTCAGCAATTCTTATGTAACTCACCTTAGATATTTGCATTCTACATAAGTTAAAATTAGGCTTCGTTGAAGAAATAATAAAAGTTTAGGGATCATTTAAAATCACAACTATCGTAATTGTGTAGGCACGGAATTTAGATACACAGATAATACACAGATACACAGATAATATATGTGTGTGCGTGTGTATGTATTCAAAGTATTGGAATCGTGCCGAAGATCGGAACTCGAATTTTCGAAGGATCTACACGTTTTGGGACTTCTAGAACCCGAAAAAACTATTTTTAGGAAAACGTCTGTGTGTGTAAGGGTGTATCTGTATATATTTCTGTGTGTCTGTGAGGATATTACATCCACTCTAATAGAAAAACTAATGGACCGAATTTCATAAAATTTGGTAGGTATGTTTTTTGTGGGAAATCCTGATGTTCATTAGATTATAGTACGATTCGTAATAAAAGAATCTGCCTTCTTTGCGAAATGGCCAAAAGAAATTGCCTTTATCCACTCTAGCTAAAAACTAAAGGAACAAATTTAACAAAATCTGGTGTATAATATTTCAATAACCTACAAGTGATTTATATACCAAATTTAACAAAATTTGGTATATAAATCATTTGTAGGTTATTCTAGTACGATTCGGGAAAAAGGAACGGGCTATTTTTGCAAAATGCCCCGCAAAAGTCGTTAAATATAAAAATAAAAGACTACGTGGGCTCAATTATATCAATTAAATTCTTATTTTATACGTGATTTTTGACAACAAAAAGGATAAGACTAACCCCATTACTCTAGGACTAGCCGTTCTTGAGATATTCTATTTTTTTCGCGTTTTCGCTACGCCACTATTGACAATAAGTCCAGCTATCAAATGAGAACCAAATTTAAGTTTAACGTGCAAATTCAATATCATTTAAAATACTTATGGCTGTTATTTTGTGCAGATAAACTCAAATTATTAGTGAAGAAATAAAGAGAACGTGAATATGAGTCTGCAGGGAAAGACATGTGATGCCCACATCAGAATTTTTAACAATATTACAACAATGATTTATAGAAGTAAGTGAACGGGGATTATTTGCAGGCCATTTCGAAAAAAATGTATGATCTATATTTAAAGATACACAAATTTTGTAGCATAAAATGTTCAACAAATTTAAGCTGTGTACCAAATTTTAACTCTCTAGGACGTAGGAAAGTGCATTAAAAACGCCTAAGTATATCATGAAGAGTTATATAAAATTAAAAAAAAAATTGAAAAATTGTTATCTACCAAATTTATTTTAAAATGTGAAGCCTCTCTCATATACAAAATGATTAAACTCTTGGAAAGATATTTATTATGTAATATATCTCTTTTTACTTTCCCAACAACACATGGTAATGTATAGGGAAAGTATTGGAATCATGTCGAAAATCGCAACTCGAGTTTCCGACAGATCTACAAGTTTCGAGACCTCTAGAATACGAAAAAAACATTTTTAGCGTGACGTCTGTATGTGTGTCTGTGTGTCTGTGTGTCTGTCTGTGCAGATTTTGTATCCACTCTAACTAAAAAACTAATGGACCGAATTTCACAAAATTTGGTAGGTAATTCACTTGTGAGCGAGTCTGGTGCTGATTAGTTTTGGATACGATTTGGGATAAAAGAACCCGCCTTTTTGCGCGAAATGGCCTGCAAAAGTTTGTATCCACTCTAACTGAAAAACTAATGGACCGATTTTCACAAAGTTCGACAGATGAGTCACTTGTGGGTTACCCTGGTGCTGATTAGATTTTGGTACGATTCGGAAAAAAATAACCTGCCTTTTTTTTGCAATATGGCCCGCAAAAATTGTCAAAATCTAAGCTAAAGAACTAGGTATACTCAAATATCCATTAAATGCTCGTTTAATACGTAATTTTTAATGACAAAAAAAAGAAGACCAACCCCATTACATTAGGACTAGCCGTTCTCGAGATATTTCAGTTTTTCGTATTTTCTCTACAACACCTTTGAAAATAAGTTCGGTTAACGAATGAGAACGAAAATTGAATTAAAAGTGAAATAAATTTAATTAAAATAAAGAGAACGTGGATATAATCCTGCAGGAAAAGTCATGTGCTGCCCACATCAGATTTTTACTTTTCCTGCAATACATGGTAATGTATAGGAAAAGTATTGGAATCTTGTCGAAAATCGCAACTCGAGTTTTCGACGGATCTACACGTTTCAAGACCTCTAGAATACGAAAAAACCATTTTTAGCGTGACGTCTGTGTGTGTGTCTGTGTGTCTCTGTCTGTCTGTGTGTCTGTCTGTGCAAATTTTGTATCCACTTTAACTAAAAAACTAATCGACCGAATTTCATAAAATTTGGTAGGTAAGTCACTTGTGGGTGAGTCTGGTGCTGATTACTTTTGGATACGATTCGGGATAAAAGAACCCGCCTTTTTATGCGAAATGGCCTGCAAAAGCTTGTATCCACTCTAGCTAAAAAACTAATGGACCGAATTTCACAAAATTTGCTAGATAAGTCACTTGTGGATCACCCTGGTGCTGATTAGATTTTGGTAGGATTTAGAAAAAAATAATCTGCGTTTTTTTGCAAAATGGCCCGCAAAAATCGCCAAAATCTAAAATAAAAAAACTACGTATAATCAAATATATCCATCCAATGCTTGTTTAATACGTAATTTTTAGCGAAGAAAAGAATAAGACCAACCCCATTACACTAGGCCTAGCCGTTCTCGAGATATTTTTGTATTTTCGTATTTTCTCTACGCCACCTTTGAAAATAAGTCCAGTTACTAAAGGAGAACGAAAATTGAATTAAAAGTGAATTAAATGTAATTAAAATAAAGAGAACGTGGATATAAGTCTGCAGGGAAAGTCATGTGCTGCCCACATCAGATTTTTATTTCCCTTCAATACATGGTAATGTATAGGGAAAGTATAGGAATCATGTCCAAAATCGCAACTCGAGTTTTCGACTTATCTACACGTTTCGAGACCTCTAGAATACGAAAACAACGTTTTTAGCGTGACGTGTGTGTGAGTGTCTGTGTGTCTGTGTATCTGTCTGTCTGTGCAGATTTTGTATCCACTCTAACTAAAAAACTAATGGACCGAATTTCACAAAATTTGGTAGGTAAGTCACTTATGGGCGAGTCTGGTGCTGATTAGTTTTGGGTACGATTCGAGATAAAAGAACCCGCCTTTATTTGCAAAATGGCTCGCATAAGTTTGTATCCCCTCTAGCTGAAAAACTGATAGACCGAATTTCACAAAATTCGATAGATGAGTCACTTATGGGACACTCTAGTGCTGATTAGATTTTGGTACGATTCGGAAAAAAATAACCTGCCTTTTTTTGCAAAATGGCCCGAAAAAATTGTCTAAATCTAAACTAAAAAGCTACGTATGCTCAAATATATCCATTAAATGCTTGTTTAATAAGTAATTTTTAACGAAGAAAAGAATAAGGCCAACCCCATTACACTAGGACTAGCCGTTCTCGAGATATTTTAGTTTTTTTGTATTTTCTCTACTCTACCTATGAAAATAAGTCCAGTTATCAAATGAGAACGAAAATTGAATTAAAAGTGAATTAAATTTAATTCAAATAAAGAGAACGTAGATATAAGTCTGCAGAGAGAGTCATGTGCTGCCCATATCAGAATTTTTCTTTCTGGAGGATGTCCTAAAAGTCAGAATTTAATTAAATTTGTTTTTTTCCCTATATTAAATAATTTTTAATTAAAAAACTACTTAACATATTTTACTGAAATTTGTTTTAAATATTTTATGGGATAATGTGAATATTTCCTAAAAATTTCGAAGCAATTTTTGAATTTTAAATTTGCCTAAAAAATGTTTGAAAAATTAGGTCCCTTAGGGTTCAATGTATTTCATTTTTTCAACCCGGGTTCAATAAAAAACTAATTGTGGGATATTAATTATTTATATTTCCATAGGTCCCACAGACCGTCTGAAAAACATACTAAAATTTCATTTTGATAAAGTCATTTTTACGGCAGTTATCGCGCTAACGGACAGACAGACAGACAGAATGAACAAAGTCATAAACACTTTTCAACTATGTTGTAAAGTGTTAATAAGGAGAATGCTATATGTGGGAGTTACCTTAATCAATTTGTTAGTACAGTTTCATGCAAACCGTCAGCTTATACTTACCTTTGTAAATTTAAAGATTACTAAATATAATAAGTATTTTTGGATAACTTAATTGAAAAATGTATAATATCCCGTACATGATTCATAATAAAAGTTTTTAAATATTATCCTTTCAACTTGTAACAAAACGTTACATAACAGGTATTGTTTATTAAACATTATTGTCTGTCATTAATAAAGAATATTCTCATAAAATGATTTTCATTTAATATTATTAATTACCATTAATTTTTTTATGATTCTTTCAAAAATAAATTCGACAGGAATATTAAATTGCATTTAAAATCAAGAGGGTTGTAGTATTCACTTATTATAAAAATTGTACAAAATTTTGTTCCATTCAATCTTGGGATATCGTTTTCACAGACATGCACAGTTACACATAAACAATCAAACACCTATTACACCTCAAAAACGTTCTATTCCACTTCAAGGATACGCACAACCTGTTAATCTGCGTAAAAATGGAATTCGATTTTTTGACACTGTTACAATATCTTTCTTATGCACTTTGATGACTTTATAGAAATTAATAATAGCGAGAAATAATTCAATATACGTTTTACTAAATCCTGTAGGATTTAAAAATTTTATGTAAGCAGTACATAACTTTTCCTATTTAATGTAATGATTTTACTTTTTTAATAGTCAGAAATTTCTATACCAGTAATAGTTAAATGATATTGCAACAATAATCATGCATATATCCATAGCACAACACGATGTTTGGCCAATAAACAATCGCCGTTTGAATTTAAATATGCAAATAGAGGAGTCATTGATTTGTTTAATCTTGCAGTGATTTACTTGTTACAGTAGACAATATATCTGTTAACTTTATCTGATGCAATTTGTAGCTTACGCTAAATCTACCCAGACAGTCCCATTTACTCGAAAGTTTAGAAGAGCTATTTGGACAGTTGGAAGAAAATCATTGAAAAATTTGATGCTTATATTTAAGCATAAAATTTTTCAATGATTTTCTCCGGACATTCCATATACATTGAATATGGTAATAAGCAGAACAAGAACAATTTTGATAAAAAATAATAAAATCAAAATTATATAGTAAGAAATGAACTCTAACTAAGAAGGACAGGAGATACATTATACAAAAATTAAGGCTACCAAACCAATACGTTTAAAAGAACATAATTCCAGTAATCAAAAAAGCAGAAGAAATCCCTTTAGGATGCCTTTCACAAATAAGTGTTAAAGTGATCTGATCTGCAATTTCTTTCGCTTTAATGGCATAACACATTGTATAATTGTAGGGTATAACTTTATCATTTATTAAACAAACATGTCTGAAGATGTTTCACGTGGTGGCGGCAGAGATGTTACTGTGTTTAAGAAGGACCAATTGTGATTGACCTGCATCAAGTAAAGAAAACAACTGAAGAGATTTCTGAAATTACAGGAATTGGGTTAAAAGCTGCCCAACGCATCATTAAAACCTGGAAGGATAGTGATGAACCGCTAGCTTCGAGGAGTAAAGTAAATTGTGGTCGGAAAATTTTTTTCAAACGATCGTGACCGGAGATTTCTAAAGCTTATGGTGAAATAAAATCACAGAAAATCGATAGTATAGCTTACGGATATATTTAATAGTGAAAGTAAATGTATTTCTACACATACAATGCGACGAGAATCTACAGCATTAGGACTAAATAGTTGCGTGGCCTCAAGGAAACTGTTTGTTAGTGAAACTTATTGAATAAAAAGGCTTCAATTTGCTAAGGGGCATGAAGACTGGTCTGTGAAGCTGTGGAAAACAGCCATGGGGTCAGATGTTATTTTCTCTATCTCATAGTGATGGTGTATGATGGTAAGAAGAGAACCGCACAAAGAAATAAATAGTCAAAATATCAAGTTATTTTACTAACTTGCTTGGTGGTATATAAACTTATACCATGTCTCTGTAGATATTTAAGATTCAGGTGAATCTATAAATTCGCCTGGTGGCATATAGTAAATACATACATGTATATCATATATCAATCATTAAGTATCTTTAAAATACCTAAGTTCCCTTTACTTTTTAATTTAAAAAGAAACAAAATAACTCGTGATTGGGCACCAATATTTCATCTAGTGCAATACAGCCAGCTAAAACTTCCAGTGCTACATTAAATACTGTTATATAGCATTTATTGACATTTAAAAGAGCAATACGTTATATTTGTAAGAGCTTACTATGAATGCAGTCAAGGTCTCTGTACTAAACTAGACTTTATTATGTAATGAGCTTTTCAGTTGCCTTTAAGTAAATCTTCTTGCGAACTTCGGTATTCAGCCCCCAAGTCGCTTTTGAATACCAAGCTAATTTGTTTCGGAATTTTCACACTCTTGTTTTACTTAAGCAAAGTGTGCACTCCACTTCAAGTTTACTTCTATTGTTAGTCCAAGGCACTTTAGCACCTTGGCGCTTCCAATGCGTTTACCTAGTAATTTCATCTCCGGATAATAGGTGGGTTCTTTGAGAGTGGCATAATAATGTACTCATTTTTTTTTCCTAACTTAATATACTCAATCCGCATTTATTGGCCCAACTTTCTCAGATGCCAGCCGCTCTTGTACTGTCCAAAATGCCGCCGTATTCACGCGGAGTGCAATCACATTAAACATGTGAGTCCTTCTTCTTCGACCCAGACCGTCCGACCTATCAGAAAGGTATAAAGTATTTGTTAGGACGGACGGGAAGTATCACCCAATTTAAACCGGAATCCAGTGGGGGAGGCATCCACAGGGACCGTACCCACCTTACCCTACCACCAACCTCTCGGAAGGACTTACGGATCCACATGTTTAACGTGATAGTACTTTTGGTGAACACGGCTGCAGTTTTGGCAGTGGCGGGAATCGAACCCGGGCCGTCCGAGTGCAATTCCCGCGCGCCCCTAAACATGTGGGTCCGTAAGTCCTTCCGAGAAGTTGGTGGTAGAAAGAGGGTACGGTCCTGGTAGATGCCTCCCCACTGGAGTCCAGTCTAAATTGGGTGGCACCTCTCGGCGGTCCAAGCAGATACCTTACACCTTCGGGTAGGTCGGACGGTCTGGGTCGAACAAACAAACAAACCGCTCTAGTATCACTTGAATAGAAATACGAAACAGCTGAATCTGTAATTATTATTATAATTATTTAATATATTTAATAGAATTATTAATAATCTGTAATCATTTTTAATTGGTGAATGGAACGGCTCTGCCTATGTTGAGGGTCAGTGGTAGGCGCCTTTAGACATTGACACCTAATCCTACCTTCTGCCAGTCGTCTCCGAAAAGTATCCCTTGATACAGGATACATGGAGGCTAGCAAATACCTTCGAATGGCAGATAACGACGTCATTGGTGTGGACGTTGCTCCTCTCCTGACTGCACGATCCTCTCGAGCAGTTATCTGTCTGAGGCTTTAAAACGCAAAACTGTTACAAAACGTGCCTTTCCTCTTGGATGTAACATACAGATCCCGAAAATCATGTTAATAGACCGGTCATATACTATTAAATATGGAAAGTCAACTTCTTTTAAGATATTAAATATTGTTGTTTTAATTATATATATATATATATATATATATATATATATATTTTAATAAATTCATTTGAAAAATGCACAATATTCCGAGAAGGATTGATGACGTTCTAAGCTTGGTGCCAATCGTTTTCTAATGAAATATCGCGTATAAAATATTTGATTGTTTAACATGATAGAAATTCCTGATATATCATGAATTTTTGTAAAATGCATTCAAAATTTAGGTCGAGAAACCTCTATTTTCTCTGCCTTCAAAGGAGGAGGGGGGGACGAAAACTCTATTAGATTCTATATAATGGTCGATACTGTAAGTGTACAAAGATTTAGTCGTCTAGGTTACCAAAGGTCTTCTGGAGGGTCTGAAAAGGCAAAATCACTTTAGACAATTGGTATATAGATTGTCAACTTCCGAAAATTATGTTCGAAAAATTGAGAGGGATTCCCATTGTCCAATCATGTTTTATTTAATAAGTATTTTATATTCGTTAACTGAAGTAATTGTACCAAATTTCATTTTTGAGAGGGATTCCCATTGTTCAATCATTTTTTATTTAATAAGTATTTCATATTCGTTAACTGAAGTAATTGTACCAAATTTCATTTGAATCGCTTTTTTGTCTTGTTGTTGTTCGGCAGATACCATGCCCGTTAACAAATATACAAATATTAAAAAATATTTTGCTCGTATTCAGGTATGCTCAAAACGTGTAAGTCCCTTAGAATACAAAAGTCGGGTACGGGCCTATATGCCATAACTCAAGGTAATCAATTGTTAAAATGTATAACTAACATTGGATATAGATTTGAATACAAAATAAACCTCAGAACATTTTTCTCGAGACATTTCTTTGCCTGACCTTGCATATCCTTTGCAATTATGTATAGCAAGTTTTCTTACTGTTTCTTGTTCCCCTCACGTTCTGCAAAAAGCAAAAACGTTTACAAATTAACATATAAGATCCACTTCTATATCTTTACCTTTCATTAATTTCCTGTCCCATCTTATCCCCCCCCCTCACACACACATAATTTTAAAAATGAAAGAAAATATTACACGCACATATGCTCAAACAATGTAGTATGTGAAATTTTTGTGCAATCTAATTTTTCTACATCCGTTTTATACACAACCTTGCAATTTCTAATCCCAACATTTCATAGGTGTAGGGAAGAGGGTTGCAAACCCAAACCACGTGACTGACCCTAGCGTTTGTAGCAGTTGTTTGAGTGGCCGGCTAGGGGAGAGGGTGTCATAACCAGCCCTCCAATTAGAAAATTTGCATTAGTTTTTCATGAGGCTCATAATGGAAAACCTAATATAACATAGTAAATCCCCTCCCCGTCGGTCATAATCCCCGTTTTTGATATCCTGACTACGCCTATACCTCAATTAATTCTTCCCCATTTCTCCTGAAGAACTATTTATAGGCGTGCATGCAAGTGATAAGAGAACCATGGCTACGTAATGAACACGTAGCGAGAAAATACGTTGTTCATGTAGAGATCTTCATGATCATATGATTACTAGCAAAATGTCAACTGTATTCATTCAGAAATATAACAATTCATATAAGCACTAGTTTTATAATGTTTCTCTAAAGTTTTTTTTTTCATAATCATTACGAAATTGAATGAGTTTACTTTGGAAATTTAGCACATTGTTTTAAAAGAACAACTACAGCCCATTTCCTGTGTCGGCCTGATGGCTGGCACATAGGCCCCGGGGGCGAAATATTCAGCCGTCTGTCCTTGTCCAAGTCGGAAGAAACTAAACTGGATTCTCTTGAAGGACAAAGGATCGTCTTCAGCTGGTTTCGAACATCAGGCCACGAATTCTATTGCAAGGCCCCGGCCCGGACAGGACAGAAAGATGAGAACCAGAGGAGCAAGTAGCGAGGAAAAGGTGAGGACATTTATCACGCTCTTTCTTTTATTTATAAGACGGAATAAGATGTCGAGACTTTCAGTAGCCTGAGTCTGGGAAAGAAATACGATTTGCACATTCTATTTCAAACCTAAAATATATTTTCAGATTGCCGTTGCGGAAATCTTATCTTCCCACAAAACTTTAACCTATAACTGCTCTATTATTTCAATTGCAGATGTTGAAATGGATATAAAAATGGCTGGAGTTTGTGCTCCACTCGGCTTTCTCATATAATCATATTCCAGATTCGTATGTTCATTTGTATCAAATCAATATTAGAAGGGAGGAAATGCACATTTTAATGAACGTTAGTTTGCAATTTATTTTCATAAAAAATTCTTAATTTAGAATGTATAAGTTGGTAAGAAGTCAGTCAATCTAATGCATTGGACATATACAACTGATTCAAAATAATACATAAAATTTCAATATGATTTGCATGCATAATTAATTCCAAACTTTTAATTTTCTATATTTAGCATTGCTTTGCGATAGTGTAAAACACTTTCCTTTAATAATTGTCTTCTACTCCGTAATTTACAAAATATATTATCAAGTTATAGTGCTTTACAGGATGTATCGACACATATTATTTCATGAGGGCGTGGTAGCCCATTGGTTAGCGCGCTGGAGTTGCACTCGGTAGGCCCGGGTTCGATTCCAGCCACTGCCAAAACTGCCGCCGTGTTCATGCGGAGTACGATCACGTTAAACATGTGGGTCCGAAAGTCCTTCCGAGAGGTTGGTGGTAGGGGAAGGAGGGTACGGTCCCTGTGGATGCCTCCCCCACTGGGTTCCGGTCTAAATTGGGTGGCACTTCCCGACCGTCCAAACTGTTACCTTACACCTTTCTGGTAGGTCGGACGGTCTGGGTTTCAACAACAACAACATTATTTCATGGCAATACGTATATTCACTCTTAAGTAATGATGTCCGCACATCCGTATGGAAACAGGTACATGCTTTTTAAAGTGTTTGTGAAAACAGAAAAATTATACTTTAAAACAGGTACATGCTTTTCAAAGTGTTTGTGAAAACTGAAAAATTATACTTTACCCAATAATATGAGAAAATAAAAATAATTTTATTCTTAATAAATATTCAAAGGAATAGCCAAAATAGAAATGTTCTTTTTATTCCAATTATTCACATACGCCTGTGGTAGATTAAATAGTTTTCAAAATAATTAACGAAAAGCAGATGAGGCAATTTCAACTATTATTATTAAAAGCGAAAAAATAACTTCTTGGGTAATTGATGGTTTAACTACACTTTAGTATTTAAATTTTATTTCATGGTATATTATAAATGTGAACTTGTTTGACTTATAATAAATGACAATGCAATATGAAACGTATGCATTCAGATCACAGATCATAAGTATGAATTATTTGGTGCATTGGTCAAACAGCTCATGCGAATAGAACAGAAGGCTTGCTATTCTTCCAAGAAAAAATCTGATGAGGGCAGCACAGGACATTCCATATATAATGCAGTGAATTTACTCCTTTTACAGTCAAAAAGTAATGTATAAGATCCACGGTATTGTGTTTTTGACGTTGAGTTGTACATTTGTCGATTTTCCGGATGACAACATGTAAAACTATTTCAAAGTACCCAATTAACTTATATTTCGCACAACTCTAAATAAACAATTATCAATATTGATAGCATCCTCAATAAGCGATATAGTCCATATATTAAAATATTTTAATATGTAATTCATTCATTAGGTGTTATTTTCATTAACGTCATTTTTGCAATTTTGACGATATTTTCGTCAATTTGGGGGCGCAATATCGCCAAGTAGGCGATACTTTGTTAGATTATTCACCAAATGCATCACCAAGTGTTACAGACAAATAAAGAGAACATTTCTTAGAAGGTATGCCCGTAATATGACGGAAATCAGAATTTTCAAAACACCATTTGGCATCATTTTCATCAATTGGCGACATTTTTTTCACTTTGACAATATTTAAAATAGTCGCCAATTTGGGGACGTTCCGATCAATTACTCGCCAAGCGTTAAGGATGGAGAAATGGATTATTCTTATAGTGTACTGTTATGTTCTGTCCAAGATATTGAACTTTCATTAATTAGACGTCATTTCATGGATTTAGCTTCGGTTTCATTAATTTGGCGAATTTTTATCAATTGGGTGACATTTTTGTCAATCTGGCAACATTTAAAAAGTCGCCAATTTGGAGATATTCCGACAAATTCACCACCAAAATTTTACCAAACATTGCGGACGGAAAAATAAATTGCTCTTATAGTAGATTCTTATATTCTTTCCAAGATATTGAATTTTCGCCAATTAATCGTCATTTTTATTGATTTGGCGTCACTTTTATCAATTTGGCGACATTTTCGTTGATTTGGCAATATTTTAATAAGTCGCCAAGTTGGCGACATTTTGCAAAATTCCTCACCAAAATCTCGCGAAGTGCTATGGATGGAGAAATAAGTTATTCTTATAGCAGATAAATTGCTATTGGCGTTTAAATACAAAAGTATTACCCAAAGTATCTTTTCTTATGAATGAAACGAGCTAGATCCACAAGAATGGTGTCACCAAATTTATCACATGATATTACATATGAAAGTGAACATATTTCACAAAAGTAATTTTTTTTATTTTATGTGATTTTTTGATACATTTATTTAAAAAATGTGCAATATCTCGAGAACGGATCATGCTAACGCTCTAAAGTTTATGTCAATCGTTTTCTAAGATAGACTATGTATTTCATCATATGACTATGACTATGTAAATCATATGACTATGTAATATGACTATGTAAAGTTTATGTCTATATCATATGACTATGTAAAGCTTATGTCAATCGTTTGCATAAGATATGACTATGTGTGCAACTGTATGAAAGTATTGATTTTTTGATAATTTTTTCAAATTCAAAAATTTATGGGGTTCTGAACACTCGATTGAGTATAAAAACAATAGGCTTCCAGTATTCACAAGTTATAATTATTGAACCAAATTTTGTTCGAATTGCTCCATTTGTTCGTGAGATATCGTCTCCACAGTCTCCCCCCTCTCTCTCTCTGACACACGCACACACACACACACACACGCACACACACACACACGCACACACACACAGACCATCTCAAAAACATTTGATTCGTGTTCAAAGATGCTTGAAACGTGCTCTCCCGTCGAAAACTCGAATTTGAATTTTCGACTCCGGCACAATACTTTCCTTATACAGTATACTATGCATATAAGGAAATTAAAAAGATTTACTAACTCTACTTCTTCACTCGAAAATTTATGGGGTTCTGAACATTCGATTGCATTTAAAAACAATAAGCTTCTAGTATATATGAATTGTAATTTTTGTACCAAATTTTGTGCAAATCGTACCATTCGTTCGTGACATATTGTTTCCAGACACACACATACACAGACATCACCTCAAAAACGTTTGATTCGTATTCAGGGATGCTTGAAACGTGCTCTCCCGTCGAAAACTCGAATTCGAATTTTTGACCCCGTCACACAATACTTTCTTTATACATTATACTATGTATATAAGGAAAGTAAAAAGTAGATTGCCGCCGCTGTTAGACAAATTTCTCATTCCTTATGTAATGTTACATTAGAAAACAATTGACACAAACGCTAGCTTGGAACGCTAGCTTGAACCATTTGCAAGATATTGCACATTTAAAAAAAAAAATTATCACACAAGCTCATAAAATAAAACAAAATTTTAAGTATTGTGAAATATGTTCATTTTTCATAAGTAATATCATGCGACGAATTTGGTGACAATATTCTCGTGGATCTAGCTCATTCCATCCCTGAGAAAAGATACTTTTGGTAATACTTTTGTAGTTGGACGCCAATAGTCATTTATCTGTTATAAGGATAGCTTATTTCTCCGTCCATAATGCTTGGCGAGATTTTGGCGAAATGTCGCCAATTTGATAACTTTTTAATGTTGGCAAATGAACGAAAATGTCGCCAAATGGATAAAAATGATGCTAAATCAATGAAAATGACGACTAATTGATGAAAGTTCAATATCTTGGAAAGAACATAAGAGTTAATTATAAGAATAACCAATTTTTCCATCCATCCGTCTATACCGCTTGGCGAGAAATTTAGCGCGACTTCGCCAACTTGGCTCAAATGCTTCCAAAGTGATTAAACTATCGCCAAATTGATAAAAAAGACGCCAAATGGGAAGTAATGTTTTGCAAATTCTGATTTAAGTCATATGACGGCCATACCTTCTAGTATATAAGAAATATTTTTCTTTACGTTTGTCAGTAACACTTGGTGATGCATTTGGTTAATTAGCGAATAATTTAGCAAAGTATCGCCACCTTGGCAATACTTTGCTAAATTATTCACCAGATTGACAAAAATATTGTCAAAATTGCAAAAATGACACTAAATTAATGAAAATGCTGCCTAATTGATGCATTAATAATTAAAATATTTAAATACATGTACTTGTATATGAATTTTACTTCTTATGCATTTCTGAAGTAAAAAATCTTCTTTCTTATAGGCACGATTTTTTCTGTCCTATATTATACAAAAATATGAAATTTGGCATATTTATAGAGAAATAATAGGGTCACACGATGAAATAAACCCTTTACTGATTTAAACTTTAGTTTGTCTTGAAATAGTATTCCTACTAGTATTCCTATGGTATTCCTATTTGCCTCCTACTCGCTGCTTTCGCAGAGCTCGAAGAGAGCTCTGCGAACGCAGCGAGTAGGAGGCAAAACCTCCCAACTCGCGATGCGAGTTACGGGGGCTGGCGAAGCGTAACGAGCAAAGGACGGAGTCCCCTAGTTAAATATAAAAATCTGATGTGGGCAACAGATGACTTTCCTTATATAATGTAATGAATTTACTACTTTTACAGTAAAAAAGTAGGTTTTTCTTATAGTAGATATTAATATTCTTTCCAAGATATTGAATTTTCGACAATTAGTAGTCATGTTCATTGATTAAGAGTCATTTTTATCATTTGGCGAGATTTCGTTAATTTGGCAACATTTCAAAAAGTAGCCAAGTTGGCGACATTCCGCTAAATTTGTCGCCAAAATCTCGCCAAGCGTTATGGACGAAGAAATAAGTTATTCTTACAGCAGATAAATGACTATTGGCGTTCAAATACAAAAGTATTACACAAAGTATCTTTTTTCATGAATGGAACGAGCTAGATCCACGAGAATGATGTCACTCAATTTATCGCATGGTATTACATATGAAAAGTGATCATGTTTCTCAATAGGAAATATTTTTTTTTAATTTTATATGACTTTTTGATAATTTTTTTGAAAATGTGCAATATCTCGAGAACGGTTCCTATTAGCGTTCTAAAATGTATGTCAATCGTTTTCTAATGAAAAATTACATAAGAAATGTCTATTTGCGTAACTTTATTAGTGGTTTTGATTTTTTGACGATTTTTTAAAAATTTCACTCGAAAATTTAGGGGAGTTCTGAACATTCGATTGCGTATAAAAACAATAGGCTTCCAGTGTTTACGGATTGTGAGTTTTGTACCAAATTTGGTTCGAATCGGTTCATTCGTTCGTCAGTTATCGTCTCCACAGACTCACTGACACACACACACACACACATACATACTTTCACACACACACACACACACACACACACACACAGACATCACTTCAAAAATGTTTGATTCGTGATCAGGGAGACTTGAAACGTGCTCTCCCGTTGAAAACTCGAATTCGAATTTTCGACCCCGCCACAATACTTTCCTTATACATTATGTATATAAGGAAAGTAAAAATTACATCTTTAACAAAAGGTTTGGAATCTATAATATCCTGCAAACAGGTGTGAATGCATTTTTGAAGCTTCAAAGCAAATCGTCTGACCTTGAGGTATCGTGAAATTCGTTCCATTTTTTATGGTGTGGACTACAGTCTAAATTTATTTCGTTAACAATCAAGAAATCTTCCTTGTAAGAAGAGCGAGCCGGTCTACGGTCACTGGTCGCTGCACTGTGAGCATGATAACAATACTTAATTTGCTTTTTACGGACCTGAAATACATAAATACATCAAAAACACGAATAAAATTATGATAACGCGTTACAATTCTTCCCCTAATGTACGATATATTGTCGTGTAGGAAAGTTACACATCTCTTATCCAAACTTCATTATGCTGTGTTGGGATGATACTCTCTATATACTCTCGAATTCATATTTTCTTTATATCCTACAATTTTTTTCTTTATACGCAAGTTTTATCACAAAATAGCACAGGGAATGAATACGTATTTGAATTTACATCAAATTTGCAGCTGTAATTCAATTTTCGTTCGTATTTGGAGACTCGAGACACTTTTACATGCCGGTCAAGACATTAAACTTTCCTGAACATAGGAATATCTAGAAAATTGGTTATTCTAGAGCAGCAGTTCCCGACAGTTATTCACCTGAGTATCTCAAAATATCCATATATCTCAATTGTACCCTCCGATTGTTCGTTGCTTTCAAAAGTATCATTGATTATCGTTTTCTTTGCACTGAACCCTCTCATCTTTCAATTTCTTTTCCTTTCTTCCCTGAGTTTTCCATTCAAATTGAACCCTTAAATTAAATATAGTTAAATTGATTAAATATTTGGTTAAAAATTGGTAAAAATTGGTTGAATATATTGGTTAAATAAGAATTGGTTGAATATATTGGATATATATTGGTTAAAAATTGGTTAAATTTTAATATGGTTAAATTGTCCGTATTATTTTCCTTATATACATGGTATAATGTATAAGGAAAATATTGTGATGGGGTCGAAAATTCGAAAGGAATTTCGCATCCCTAAACATGAATCAGACGTTTCTCAGATGATGTCTGTTTGTCTGTGTGTGTGTGTGTGTGTATGTCAGTGAGATTGTGGAGACAATATTTCATGAACGAATCAAGCGATCCGAACAAAATTCGGTGCAAAAATCACAATTAGTGAATACTGGAAGCTTACTGTTTTTACACATTCAATCAAATGTTCAAAACCCTCCTAAATTTTGAAATGAAATTCAAAAATAAATCATCAAAAAATTAAAACATTCAATAAAGTTAAGTAAATAATCATTTCTTATGTAATTTTTCATTAGAAAACAATTGACATTAACTTCAGAAAGATAGCATAAACCATCTTCGAGATATTGCACATTTTTAAAATAAATTTATCAAACAATCACATAAATCAAGAAAGATCAATAAAACAATTAAAAAAATCAAATAAATAAAGCAATCAAATAAAACAAGAAAGATCAATCATGCTTAAAGCATTGATTATGAAACACTTTCCAACTTCAATGCAATTTTATTTAAAAAAGTCGAAAGTGAAATACATTCCTCGGTAATATGTTAAAACTTATCACAATATACATTAATTTATTATATTTGAAACCTTAAACCTTCTTTGAAAAAAATGAACTTCAGTCAAATGACGGCATTGAAATATAAATTGCCTGGTTTAAATATCTCTAAAATGCGATACATTCCACGGTAATATTTTTAAAACTATCATAATGCTACGATAATTTATCATATTTGAAAACTTCATCGAAAACAACTGAAATTAATTCAAATGACGTCATAGAAAAAATAACACGCCTGGATCTCTCTATAAAAACAGCTTTTCATTCATAACTTTCTCCCATTCATTTCATTCATCACAATACTATAATAATTTATTTTATTTAAAAATTAAGACCATGGAGCTACAAGTATTTAAACTCTATGCTTAAAACTTCATCGAAAAAAATCGTCCTTCTCTTTATAAAATCAATTAATATTTCATTCTTATCAGCCATGCAGACTCCATGGGCTAAATTATTTTGTGTTAAAGAAATACAGCAATTCTAATACAACTCATTCTACATATTTTGTTGTTTACATTTTACATACGTGAAAAATAGGCTTCGTTGTAGAAATAATCAAATTTGGATAATCATTTAAACTCAAATATATTGTATTTGCGTTGTTTCAGTATGTAGATGCACAGAATTTAAGCATAAAGTAAAGTAGTTTTTGGACGGATACAACACTCAATATGAATTAAAAAGAACTTAAAAAATCACGATTTTGAAACAATATGGATGCCATATATCATTTTGAAGTGGGTCATGTGATATTTTCATATCATGGTCACGTGATCGTTTCATATAAGAGGTGTAATTATTATTTTAATTTTTATTTAAAAAACTGAATATATTTCGCTGAATTTTTTTTTATATATTTTATGGAACAATTTGAATATTACCTAAAATTTTCGAATCCGCTTAAAAAATGTTTGAAAAATTAGGTCCGATAGGGCTCAATGTATTTCATTTTTTCAACCCGGGTTCAATCCAAAACTAATTGGGTGATATTATTCATTTATATTCCCATAGGTCTTACAGACCGTCTGAACAACATACTAAAATTTTATTTTGATTAAGTCATTTTTACGGCAGTTATCGTGCTAACGGCAGACAGACAGACAAAATAAACAAAGTCATAAACACTTTTCAACTTTGTTGTAAAGTGTTAAAAAAAGGATTAACTATTGTGAAATATGTTCACTTTTTATATATAATATCGTGCGATATATTTGGTGACATCATTTTTGTGAATTTAGCTCGTTTCATTCATGAGAAAGATCCTTTAGGTAATAGTTTTGTAATTTGATCAATTTGACGTTTATCTAACATAAGACTAACCTATTTCTCCATAACAACGCTTGGCGAAATTGTGGTGGCGAATTTGGCGGAATATCACCAACTTGGCGAGTTTTTGAAATGTTGCCAAATTGACGAAAATATTGCCAAATTGACGAAAATATCGCCAAATTGATAAAAATGGCGCTAAATCAATGACAATGAAGATTAATTGATGAAAATTCAATATCTTGGAAAGAATGTATGAATCTACTATAAGAGAAGATACGTTGGGTAATAGTTTTGTATTTGGACGCCATTAGTCGTTTATCTGCTATAAGAATAACATATTTTTCCAACTATAATGCTTGACGAAATTTTGGTGACGAATTTGGCGAAAACTTGGCGAGTTTTTGAAAGGACGTCAAATTGATAAGAATGATGCTAAATCAATGAAATGACAAGTAATTGATTAAAATCCAATATTTTAGATATAATATAAGATTCTAGCATAGGAATAACTTATTTCTCCGTCTGTAACGCTTGGTAAAATTCTGGTGACGAATTTTGGCGGCATATCGCCAACTTGGCGACTGTTTTAAATGTTTCCAAATTGACTAAACTGTTGCCGAATTAATAAAATTGTTATCAAATTTATAAAATTGTCGCCAAATTGAAAAAAAATGACGCCAAATAGTTGCAATGTTTTGCAAATTTTTAATTCCCCGTCATATGATGGGCATACCTTTTATTATATATGTTAATGAAAATGACGCCTAATTGATAAATTTGTTATTAAAATATTTAAATATATGGTCTATATTGCTTATTGAGGATGCTAACAATATTGACAATTGTTAATTTAGAGTTGCGTAAAATATAAGTTAATTGGGTACGAAATAGTTTTAGATGTTGTCATCGGAAAAAGCGCTGAATGTGCAATCTAACGTTGCATACATTGTGTCGTGGATCTTTTCATCACTTTTTCACCGTTAAAGAAGTAAATTCATTGCATTATATAAGGGGAGTCAGTTGTGGCCCACATCAGATTTTCTTTTAATTATAATTCCTCTCTGAATTTGCAATTAACGAAATAGTGCAATTGCTAAAAGTTGTTGAAAAATTCTAAATCTTTCCCTGGAGAGTACTGATCACGCTGTAGTTAAGATTTCGAAACCAGTTGATACCAGTTTTTTTGTGTTATATGCTATTTTATTCAAACCTTTCAAAACAGTTTTACCTTTTGAGTGAGCCTTTTGCTACAATAAACATTATATTTTTGTTAACAATTTCAAGGAAAAAATTTAGCCTATTTTAAAAAAGTCATTTTGTTAGTGACCATTATTTCTGACAATTTTCCATGTACTCCCAATGATCCTTTCACGTACTTCTAGTGGCGCACGCACTACTGGTTAGAAAATACTGTACTATAGTAATGGGATTGAGTTCCTCCCTTTTGCCATAAACAATCACGCATAAAAAATGTAATTAATACCGTAAGCTTATTTATTCTTTTTTTAACACTTTACAACAAAGTTGAAAAGTGTTTATGACTTTGTTCATTCTGTCTGTTTGTCTGTCTGTCTGTCTGTCTGTCTGTCTGTCTGTCCGTTAGCACGATAACTGCCGTAAAAATGACTTAATCAAAATGAAATTTTAGTATGTTGTTCAGACGGTCTGTAGGACCTATGGGAATATAAATAAATAATATCACACAATTAGTTTTGGATTGAACCCGGGTTGAAAAAATGAAATACATTGAGCCCTATGGGACCTAATTTTTCTAACATTTTTTAAGCGGATTTAAAATTCACAAATTGCTTCGAAAATTTTAGGTAATAGTCAAATTGTTCCATAAAATATATAAAAAAAAATTCAGCTAAATATATTCAGTAGTTTTTTAAATAAAAATTAAAATAATAATTACACATCTTATATGAAACGATCACGTGACCATGATCTGAAACGATCACATGACCCACTTCAAAATGATATATGGCATCCATCTTGTTTCAAATTCGTGATTTTTTTAAGTTCTTTTTAATTCATATTGAGTGTTGTATCCATCTTAAAACTACTTTATTTCTGCTTAAATTCTGTGCATCTACATACTAAAACAACACAATGACAATATATTTGAGTTTAAATTCTCATTCAAATTTGATTATTTCTACAACTAAGCCTATTTTTCACCTATGTAAAATGTAAACAGCAAAATATGTAGAATGAGTTGTATTAGAATTACTGTATTTCTTTAACACAAAATAATTCAGTCCATGGAGTCTGCATGGTTGATATGAATGAAATATTAATTGATTTTATAAACAGAAGGACGATTTTTTTCAAAGAAGTTTTAAGCATAAAGTTTATGAATTGTAGCTCCATGGTCTTAATTTTTAAATAAAATAAATTATTATAGTATTGTGATGAATGAAATGGAGAAAGTTATGAATGAAATCCTGCTTTTATAGAGAGATCCAGGCGTGTTATTTTTTCTATGACGTCATTTGAATTAATTTCAGTTGTTTTCGATGAAGTTTTCAAATATAATAAATTATCGTAGTATTATGATAGATTTAAAAATATTACCGTGGAATGTATTGCATTTTAGAGATATTTAAACCACGCAATTTATATTTCAATGCCGTCATTTGAATGAAGTTCATTTTTTTCAATGAAGGTTTAAGTTTTCAAATATAATAAATCAATGTAGTATTGTGATAAGTTTTAAAATATTACCGAGGAATGTATTGCATTTTCGACTTTTTTAAATAAAATTGCATTGAAGTTGGAAAGTGTTTCATAATCAATGCTTTAAGCATGATTGATCTTTCTTGTTTTTAATTTTGGCGATTTTTGCGGACTATTCAGAAAACGAGAGCCAGTTCTATTATATCAAACCGTACCGAAATATCATCAGCAAGCGGGTAACTTGCAGCTGACAAAAAATAATCTACAAAATTAAAAAAAAACTACACAAAATTAAAAAAAAAATTGTTGTTCAATTTTTGAACAATTTTTGAGTGGAAAAAGTGGATTTGTGTTCTAGGGCAGCGGTTGTCAACCAGTAGTACGCGTATCTCTGCTGGTACGTGAGAAGATGACTGGTGGTATGTGTATAATTTGTGCAATATACAGTATAAAAATATTACCTCCACAAGTAGTGCTTATTTTCAATGATATTTATTTTTAATGTTAGCATGCGCGGTTGCTGTTAATCTGAGTAGTGAAAGAACCTTATATAAAGAAACCAATTTCCGTCAAGCAAGCGCAAGTATCACATTAAATCATTTTGTTAATCATACTGCTAATCAATAATCATATTATTTGTTAATCGTTAATCGTATTTACTTATATTTATTATATTTATTCAATATTAGAGCGAAATAACAATATCGGGCAACAACTTCATTAAATCTTGACTTCCTATTCGTATGCAAAACCGTATTTTTGCTAGTGGTACTGAAATTTTTTAATTTAAGTTTTGGTGGTACGCATTTATGTAAAGGTTTAAGAACCTCTATTCTAGGGCATAAATTCATTGAAAACTATTTTCTACCCTATTCAAATATTTTCCCCATACATTACTATATATACGGTATGGAAAGTGAAACCAATGCTAATTTACTGCAAACATATTTTTGTTTAAACAAAAATAATATCAAAATACGTCTTCTTCGGACAAATAAAATCTATTAAAAAAAAACACGTCAAGAGATGAAAAAACAAACTGATGTGATCAGTACATGACTTTCTCTAAGACTTAATTCATAATCCATTAAATTGAGTTTAATTGCTCGAACTGACAAGGATATTTTTAGTATTATATCCAGTTTGTAGTTTTGATAAGACAAACTGGACTGTCTTATTCTTAGTCAACTTAACGCATTCAAAACGTCGGCACTTCCTTAAAATTTCAAAAATTTAAATATCTTTAAAACGGCTCGTTTTAGAGTAATGGGGGGTGGGTCTTATTCGTATCGTCGTCAAAAATTGCATAAAAAAGACCATCTAATTTTTATATTTAACCATATTTAGTCTTTGATTTAAGATTCTGACAATTTCTGCGGGCCATTTCGCAAAAAAGGCCGGTTCTGTTTTTTCGAATCAATCATATCAAAAATCTAATCAGGAGTAGGCTACCCACAAGTGCTACCAAATTTTAAGAAATTTCGTCGAATAGTTTTAAATTACAGTGAAAAGCATAATGAGCTCATTGAAATTCCAAATACTTTAATATCTCGAGAATGATTCATTCTAGAATATTGAGGTTAATTTTGCTCGTTTTGTCGTTAAAAATTACGTATCATTGGATTAATACATTTAAGAATATTTAGTCTTATATTTCAGATTTGACGATTTTTGCGGACCTTATTGCAAAATAAATGAATAAATAAATAAATGGCAAGATCTATTTTTCTGATTCGCACCAAAATCTAATCAGCACCAGGGTAAGCAACAAGTAACTCACCTATCAAATTTTATGGCATTTTATTCATTAGTTTTTGATCTAGAGTGAATACGTACATTGCACAGACTGACAGACAGACACACCACACTCACTCTGAGTCACGTTAAAAATGGTGTTTTTCGTCTTCTAGAGTATTCAAAGCGCGTAGATCCGTCGAAAACTCGAGTTCCGATTTTCGACACGATTCCAATATTTTCCCCATACATTGCCATGTTTAGTAGGGAAAAATATAAGCAATGTTATCGTCATAGAAATGCAAATATTTAAACACGAAGTTGATGTTTTACGTGTAGCGCTTATTTGATACATTAGATTTTATAGCGAATATTTTTTAGAAAAAATCATAGCTGTACAGAATTCCATAGAATAAAAGCACAAAAAATCAGTAATAAAATCTTGTAGATAATATTATCCACTCATTATTCTTTTGAAACAGCTTTCCTTCGATTATTCATATTTGAAAACGCTTACACGATAAAACTTCGAATAGCAAATCAATATATATAATTGTCTAATGTGGATAACATGTTTTTGTCTTTCCAGACCCTCCAGAAACTCCCACTAGACCTAAAAGGCTGAATCTTTGCACATTTATAGTATCGACTACGGTACAAAACATAACGAAGCCGGGTTTTCGATTTAGCCCCCCCCCCCCCTTCGAGGTGAAGGAAATGGGGGTAGCTTGAAAAAGTATTTTCAGACCATACAGAAGCTCTCAGAGTGACCAACTGAATCTTTGCACACTTATAGTATCAACTATCGGACAGAACCTACCGTAGACTGATTTTCGATTATTTGTTTTTTTAATGTCTTTCCAGATCTTTAAGCAGTCTTTCCGTGGTTTAGAACAATCATTCTGGGGGGGGGGGGGGGGGTCTCAGAAAATTTGAATAAATGTATATTTCGCTAGTTGCTTCTTTTGTAAATTTTGAATTTCAGTTTCTTGTGATTTTCGTTTTTATTATATTTTGTCCACAGATAGGTTCTTAATTTTTATTTTAAAAGATGTATTTCGTACTAAGAACAAATCTGCTAGTAATCAATATTATGTGTATTTAACTTGAATGAAACATTATATTTGTTGTTATTCTTATATATTTTTGTTATATTTGATAGTACTGCTTTCCAAAATAAATTGTTAAATTTGAAATTAATTGTTAAATTTGATAGTACTGCTTTCTTCATTAATGTGTGTGCCGGGGGGGGGGGGGTGTCATCAGTTATAGCCACTCAGCGTTGTGGGTTCTTTGCAATTTTTAAGTGTGCAAGGGGGTCGTGAGACCCAACAGTTTGAGAACCACTGGCTTAGAAGGACGACTCGTTACACACTTATAGTATCAAACACTGGATAAAAACTAACGGAATTAGATAATCCATTTTCCTCTCTGAGTGGGAAAAATAGGGAAGGAAGGGGTCAATCAGAACCCGCCCGAAGACACCCCTTCCTAAATAAGAAGCTGTAATTCGACCACGGGGTGAACCTAAATGGACCGATTTTCAATTGAAACAACTATTTCCATACATTGTTAAACAAAATAAAGCATATTTAAAAAAAGTTGCAGCTTAATTTTTAAGAGTGTTGTTGTCTCCCTGTCTTTCACAAGCTTAAATATTAGTTTTTATTAATATAAGATTTAGTTTTAGAATGCTGTTCATGGGTTTTTTCCTAAATACGTACATTTTATAAATATATTGATGAAATAATCTCTCTTTAAAGGTTAGCATTCTAGAATTAACTAAAGTATCTTAAATTAAAATATTTTTAAATCACAAATTTAATTGGATACCTAAAACTCAGCACGAGATTAATGAAATAAAATCATTGAAAAGTTTAGTTCAAAATTTCCATACCAGAAGTTTTCTATGTCGCATGTTTCAGATTTCTAGGCCGTATTAAAATGAATTATCATAGTTTGTCTAATGAATTATCACTAATGTTTGTCTAATGAATGTCACTAATGAATTATCATAGTTAAAATGAATTATCATATTTTCCACTGAATGTTCAAAATTTTCTGCAATAGGATTTCAGCGAAGAATATGTACTGTGTTGAATGGCGGCATATAGCTCAGATGTTATGTTTCCGACATGTTGCATAATGCTGTCTTTTAAATCTGCCAAAGTGTGAAAGTTTCCTTGATAAACATTTGATTTTATGCAGCCCAGATGGCATCCATGATTGTCTGATTTAAATCGCTGTGAATATTGGCTCTGTGCCTCATATTAGATTGTATACATCATATATACATTGTACTATATGTTGTCCCCCTTGCTTTAAAGCTGAAACAAAGCAGGGTTGAACTACATGTTAAACAACTGAGACGTTTATTTCAAAGTACTAAAAACTCGAAATATAAAATGCAAAATATGTACACTATTTAAAAGCTAACAACTGCATCTTGCAGCTAATGAGCTGCATCATGCCCTCACTTGGTATAGAACATCGCTATTTTTTAGGGTTTTTTTTCCAAAATGTATATAACGATATATCAACGTGCGTGGCAATTCCGAAAAAGTTAATAATTTTTTAATATTTTTCAAAACACTTCTAAAATTTGTCAAAACACCTCTAAAAACCTCTAAAATTTTATAATATTGTCCCACAGCTAGAGGCCATTTGTGTAATTACACCTACCGAAGCCCCTACTTGTCCTAGAGACTCGCGATATATATTTTTTTTTCGTTCGTTCGTTATTAATTCCCCCGTGGTGAAGGAGCCTACGCATCACGTCCACAAGACCCCCCAGGGTGTCTCATGGCGAAGGGGAGGAGATTTGCAGCTTCACTTTTTTTATAGAGGCTCCCCGAAGGGCGGAAGTCTGACTTGGCCTCGATATGACAACATCCATGCCCGCTGGCGGGATTCGAACCCGCAACCCGGCAATCCAGAGATCAGCCGGAAAAGCATGCCCCTGACCGCTCGACCACCGGATCGGCATATATATTTTTAAATATAACTAATGAATGACATTTTTAAATGGCGGAATTATTCGAAAAATTTAATACATTTTTCATTATTTGTTAAAAAAAAACTTCCAAACTTAGGCTAAAAACAAGGGGCATGCGGAAATGTACAAATACTGCAAAATGTATTATACTCTCAATTTTCTGTTCCAGAAGCTTCTAGGAGCCAGATTTTAAAAATGTTGATAGTTTCCTTTTTTTCAAATATTTAAAAACGAGTATTTCGAATCTTCTTCGTATTGATTATTTTAAAACTGTCGCCAAATAATACTTCTCAATATACATTCTTCAAGATTTGTCATCGTGAACCCTTATTCTTTCGATATGAAAAATATGAATTGTTTTCTTTGTCATTCCATTTTTAATATTTTACAATTAAATTAAGGAGTCAATAACTTTTATTTCAAAGTGCCGTAGCAGATTCAACGTATCACGTCCGGAAAAGAAGTTCTCATCCTTTTCGTTGGGGATAGATTTTTAGGTTGTTCCGATTACTGAAAAAAGGGAGTATACGGGTTTCAAAATACGATATTTGAGTGGTTAGTAATTATCTTTTCCTTTAGCGACTTGGAGCATTGTAAAATGACGTTGATCAGAAGAACTGAAATATCTCGAGCAGAGTGGTTTATCCGACAGTAACGGTGTTGGTCTTATTGAATTTCTAATCAAACAATACGCATAAACGACCATTTAGTTATCACATTTAGGCATAATTAGTCTTTTCTTTTTTAAATGTTTTGGATTTTTACGGCATTTCAAACAAAAAGGCCAATTTAATTTTCTTTCACTCGTACCAAAATGCAATTAGCACCAGGGCAACACATAAGTGACGAAATTACTAAATTTTAAGAAACTTTGTCGGATAGTTATAGTCCGCTACAGTGGATACAAACATATACACACGCGAACACCATTCTATAAACTGTTCATTCGTGTTCTGAAGTGCCCTAAAGTAAAAATCAATCGAAAACTCGAATTTTAGTTTTCGATACTATACCAATAACCCCTTCATACCTTATGTAGGACTGAGAGAATCTTTAAGCGCCTCAATAGCTGTATAAGGATATTTGTATGAATGTACACATTAGGTCTATCTATAGTAAAGTGACCATGTCCGATCGAATAAAAGTCATTACAGCGCCTCTATTGGAGAATTAAGTCGGGATAAGGAACTAAGCTAAAGAGCAAGATAAAAGTAAAAGGTCTATTACAAAGTTGTAGAGGATTGTTCAATTGAGTAGGAATCGACTTTGAATAAGCACGAAACGCGTATATGGGAACAATAAATATTCGTCAAAATGTCGTATTATCAGGGGCTGAAAATCCAAATCACTAGGCTTACAGCAACGGTTTGAGTTGCCGGGGTATCATCAGGGGCTGTCAGGATGACACCCTCAATGACTGTCAAAGTATGTGGTCATCTGAAGACCTCAAGAAATCTACTAGGAGCATCTAGGTTAGCAAACTTACTACTTTTAATCTCCCATTTAAATAGGTTTTACTGGGATCATAAATAGAGCTGGGATCATAATTGACTCCCGTAAAGGGTCGAGCTCGAATTCAAATGTACACCTTTGCTGACGGAAGGAATTTTGAACAGTCGTACATTAGATTCTGGTGCATGTAAGTTTTTATATTAACATTTCTGAATGGGACAGACATTCGCCAACAACCTTATTGTGTCAAATAAGTGAATTTTGTAAAAGATTTATGGTCGGTAACAGTTTTATTGGGGTGCTTAAGGACTTTCTTTAAAACCATGTATGAAGGGTGGTAGGGAAAGTAAAATAAACTTGTGTCCGCAAAGGAAATCCACGTGCTGCTCAGATTAGAATTTGCTTTGGCTGATATCGTGACGTAACCCCATTGGACAAGCAGGGCACGTAACGCCAAAGCAATAAGGTAATTGAATGAAAAAATTTATTGAATATGCGCCACTTTCAAAGCATCTTGTTCAGCCTTCAACCGCGGAGGTGATCAATTGAGTGTGGCTTGTTTACCTGTGACATTTTAGCAAAAAATAAAGTGAGACTCAGATTTGAGGAGGTCATCTAACGCTCGTGTGGATCTTGAAGTGAATGTTAATGAATGAATAGTGGCATTCTGATGGATTATTTTTTTTATCGAAAGTGATGCATCTGAGATGGGTGAAATATGGAACAGATTCAGAAAGTTCAATCTTCTTATGCGGTTAACACCTTCCGGTCGGTGCTTCAGCTGGGATCGTATACCGTGCCACTTCTCTGTTCGACGACATACGTGTGTTGGTCTGAGCGTGACTTAAAAGCTTCCTACTTCAATTTCTACTCACGGTACTCTACTTTCTTCACGGTATTCGAGCGTCCCTTGCTGAGATTTTCTTTGGTGTGATACTCACTGTAATTAGACTTACAAAGATCGAAAAAAAAAACCAGTTTTCTTCTCGGGAATAAACCTGGTTCTTTGGGAAGGGGATTTTGAAAGAAGAACTAAATTAAATTAAAGTAAAGTACATAAAAAAATAAATAAAATAAAATAAAAAATAAAGGAAACAAGCAAAGAAAAAATGGCAATTTTAAAGTTCCCAAGAAGTGGGAATTTTCAATCATTAAGTTTCGCATTGTGAAAGAAATGTGTATGATTTATAAATAAAACTAATATTTATTTTTTGTATTCGGAATTAAAAATAGCTGAAGCACAAAGAATTTAGAAATATCTGGTAAATCCAAAGAAACATATTTAAATTACTTTCTTAATAGGAAGAAGCAGGTCCGCAGTGCAGGATTTTTCCAGACAATGCGTGTCAGTGAACTGTAGTCGTTCGCGACTACAGTTCACTGACACACATTGTCTGGAAAAACACCTGCATCTTCCTTTTCACATCTCGCATTACATGTGCCTCTATGTCACGGTAAAATAGTTCCCCTCTCCTCCAATCAGGGTTGGAGATATCAACACAGTCTCCGAACTTTTTGATCCTACCTTGTATATCTACGACATAAAATTAGCTTGTATGCAACACTTTTTATTTCAAACCAATTTTGAGAACATGTATTTAAAATGCAATTTTCGGTAGCAGATATAAAACGAAATACTGAAAATTGTTCGAAATATTATCGGTTTAGGATATTGGTTCCCAACTCGTGGATCACGAACCACTTTTTTAAATTTAGATCGTGAATTACAGACTTTTGTGACTGAAATGTTAGTGCAAAAGATTGTTATGTATAGGCTCATTTAGCATCTAAATTGCTAATAAAGTACTGGATCGCGAGGCGCATTGAGGCGTTTAGAAATTTTGTGTAGTAATCGAAAAAGGTTGGGAATTAAATTTTTAGAATGTGATACAATAAATAGCAGATGACCGTGGAGGTAATCAATTGAGTGTAGTACATTTACCTGTGGCCTTTTAGGAAACAGACTCAGGTATGAGGAGGTCGTCTTGAGAGTGTTATCCTCATGTCGATCCTTCCACGGAGGGAATGTTAATGAACACATAATGGTGTTTTAATGGATTTTTAGTAAAACATTATGCATTAGGGAAGAAGAGAAATATGGAACAATATTAGAAAATTGAGCCTACTCCAGTTAACCTGGGGTACCGGTTAATAACTGTTATTATGCAGATTCAGTTATGCGTAGTCATCAAGCGATCACTGCCGGCACTAAATCATATAGCATCGGGAGTAAGTATTCAGTTGACTTTTTCATCTATTCATACTCTATTTAGTTCTAATCACAATTTTTAATCGCAAATATTATCAGAATAAAAAGAGGTATATCTTTCGAATTCAGTACCCAGGTTATTCTTTTTAAAATAGTATGTTAATTTATTTTTACTTTCCCTGCAATACATGGTAATGTATAGGGAAAGCATTGGTATCATGTCGAAAATCGCAACTCGAGTTTTCGACGGATCTACGCATTTCGAGACCTTTAGAATACGAAAAAACTATTTTTAGCATGACTTCTGTGTGTGTGTCTGTGTGTCTGTCTGTGTGTCTGTCTGTCTATCGGTCTGTCTGTCTGTTTAATGTATGTATCCACTCTAATTAAAAAACTAATGAACCGAATTTCATAAAATTTGGTATGTAAGTCACTTACGTGAGACCCTAGTGCTGATTCGTTTTTAGTAGGATTCGTAAAAACAGAACTCGCCTTTTTTTGAGAAATGACCCGTAAAAATTTCATGTGTCCACTCTAGCTAAAATACTAATTGACCAAATTTCAATTTGGTAGATAAGTTACTTGTGGGATACTCTGGTGCTGATTAGATTTTGGTATGATTCGGAAAAGGGGAACCCGCCTTTTTTTACGAAATGGCCAGCAAAAATCTCAAAAATTTAAAAAAAAAAAAAAGTCTACGTATGCTGAAATGTATCAATTAAATTCTTGTTTCATGCGCAATTTTTGACGAGGAAATGAATATAACACACTCCATTATGCTTTAGGACTAACCGTTCTCAAGATATTTGAGATTTCTTGCATTTTTGTTACGCCGATTTCGGAAAAATATCCTATTACCAATTAAAGAAAAATTGAATTAAAAATGGAAATTTAGTGTTATTTAGTGCAATTAAACTCAATCTAATTAATTATTAAAAAAAATAAAGAAAATATGAATTTGAGTCTGCAGAGAAAGTCATGCGCTGCTCACTTCAGATTTTACTTTCCCTGCAATACATGGTAATGTATAGGAAAAGTATTGGAATCATGCCGATAGTCGCAACTCGAGTTTCGGACGGACCTACGCGTTTCGAGACCTCTGGAATTCGAATTTTTGGAAAACCTATTTTTAGCGTGACGTCTGTGTGTCTGTCTGTGCAGATTTTGTATCCACTCTAACTAAAAATCTAATTGACCGAATTTCTTAAAATTTGGTAGGTAAGTCACTTGTGGGCGAATCTGGTGCTGATTAATTTTGGGTACGATTCAAGATAAAAAAAAAAACCCGCCTTTTTTTTTCGAAATGGCCCGCAAAAGCCTGTATCTACTCTAGCTGAAAAACTAATGGACCGAATTTCACAAAATTCGGTAGATACGTCGCTTGTGAATCACCCTGGTGCTGATTAGATTTTGGCACAATTCGGAAAAAAATAACCTGTCTATTTTTGCAAAATGGCCTGCAAAAATCGTTAAAATCTAAAATAAAAAAACTACGTATGCTCAAATATATCCATTAAATGCTTGTTTTGTACGTAATTTTTAACGAAGAAAAGAATAAGACAAACCCCACAACAATAGGACTAGCAGTTCTCGAGATATTTTAGTTTTTTTCGTATTTTCTCTTCACCACATTTAAAACTAAGTCCAGTTACCAAATGAGAACGAAAATTGAATTAAAAGTGAATTGCAATTTAATTAAAATAAAGTGAACGTAGATATAAGTCTGCAGAGAAAGTCATGTGCTGCCCACATCAGATTTTTCTTTTTAAGTGTCTTCTAACAACTTGCCAACAATTTAGTAAAGTTTATGGATAAATATGGCTTCACCGTGATAAAGCAGACTATTTTGATGTCGTTCAAATATATAAAGTATTTCCTATTATCGATTTCTCCCTAAAATTCCATTATTGTTCTTGATTTATTCTTTTCCATAGTAAACGATGTTGCAAAAATATTAAAATTCGAATAATAAAAATTATATTTTTATTAATTTGGTGATTACGCAATTAAAATATTCCTGAATATGCTTTAGACATTTTTGGGATATTATATCTCCACGGCCTTGTGATAACAAAAAGGTGTATATTGAAATGATCATCCCGAGAAATAAAGTGTTAAAGCATTTACAAATATATTAATACTATGAAAATATTTTAATTCGCAGTCTCTCATGTGCATTTATTAATTTAGATTCGCCTTTAACAAAAATAGAATAGCATTAATCCATGAAATGAACGGCAACTAGACTTATAAAAGCAAAACGACGTATATCTTGAGATACGTCCTTCTTCCATTACAAGGCTGTCCTCCATTCTGTTTGAAAATGTGTGTATGATACGTAAGTAATAATATGGCGAATAACCGCATTACCACAAAATTCTGTATTTCGATAAATAACGTAAAAACATTTCTTGTTAAAAGTCTTGTTAAAATCTGTGTTATTTACACAATTAGATAACAAAAATAATATTGTGAGATATTTTTTCGTAATAATGAATTAAAACTGTAATTGTTTCAAACAGTGCAAAATTTTAAGACACTCAGGATGATAGAACTAAATGATTCTCAAGAAAAAAAATTCTTAGTTTGAGGGAGGATATTAGTAGTGTATGTAGGGGCTAAACCAATTAATAAAATTTTCAATAAAATTTTATTTTTAATTTAAGAGATTTAGAAGGCATTAATATGAATTTTAAATTAAATGTTATTTGTAATTTAAAGCATATATAAAGAATATAAAGACATGCCTGAAATTAATTCAGCATTGACATTTGGTGACGCTATGAGGATTCACTAAGTATTTACACTTCCAGTTCAAACCATTTTTTCTAGTAACATCTATTTGCCAAGATTGGCTGTATATAACGCTTAAAAGATGACTGATGTGGATTAAGAATTGAACTCTAGAAGAGATTGAAAGTTCATAAAGGATTTCCATTTCCAGTTCTGGATATGTCACTTCCTGTTTTTGAGAAAATTCGTATGACTTTACCAAATAAGTGTGCAAAAGAGAAAACAAATGTTTTATAATTCCGTTAAAATGAAGTGTACTCCCCCCCCCCTTTGCCACCCTACGAATTCTCCTGAATTTCTTGTTTTGGTTAAACCTTTATTTGACCACTAAATGTGTACAATCTGGGGAAACTCCGAGTCCCTGGAAACGCCAATTTAATGCTCGAATTATTTTCTTATTCATTGTTGTCAACCTTATAACTACCCAAATGATATTTCTTTTATGTGGAGAACAAACAGTAAGAAGAAAAGTATTCCTGATGCAACCCATGAAACAATTGAATTCAATCAGAAGGACACAAGATCAAGACCCGAGCGGGGCAAAAAACGCGAAACAAGACCTTGTAAGAGGCATGAAGATATTCACAGCAGAAAAGAAAGGCTAACGATTTGATATCTAATGATCTCACTCGGGGAGATAAATCATTAGAGATAGTGGTTGCCTACTTATTGTTGTAGCAAATATTTCAGTTAATGTTCCATGTGGAATACGTGTATTGAAAAAGGATCATATCTACGATTTTTTTACACACTCTATAATCTTTAGTATCCCAATCTCTGTAATTTAAACAGGTTCTCATCATTTTCCGCAAATATACTTCCGGGATTTTTACTATATCTGTATAATCATTTTCGGACATGCTTGTGTCCTTTTAGACCCTCCAGAAGCCCCGGGTGACGTATAATGCTGAATCTTTGCACACTAATAGTATCGACTATGAGACAAGAACTAACGAATCCGGATGCTCAATTTCTTCCTTAGAAGTGGGCGACATGGGAATTCAAAAAGTATTTACACACCTTCCAGAAGCCGGCCACTCATCAAGTTGCTCATACTCTAGGGTGAGTCGGGTGGCCTGAGTCTTCCACACCTTCCAGAGGGGACGCGGTAGCCCAGTGGTTAGCGCGCGGGGATTGCACTCCGTAGCCCCGAGTTCGATTCCCTCCGCTGCCAAAACTTCCGCCGTGTTCAAGCGGAGTACGATCGCGATAAACATGTGGATCCGTAAGTCCTTCCGAGAGGTTGGTGGTAGGGGAAGGAGAATACGGTCCCTGTAGATGCCTTCCCCACTGGGTTCCGGTCTTGATTGGGTGACTCTTCCCGGCCGTCCTAACAGTTATCTTACACCCTTCTGATAGGTCGAACGGCCTGGGTCTCAACAACAACAATAACACCTTCCAGAAACCCACCTTCTTCTGCCGCCGGCCACTCAAATTGCTGCTCAAACCCTCGGGTTAGTCGGGCGGCCTGGGTTTTCTACCCCCTTCTGCAAATGACTTAGAAGATTGAAATTTTGCACACATATAATTTCAAGCATAACGGTGTCAGACTTTTGATTTCTGTACATAGTAGCTGACAAAATGCGAGGAGAGGGGGGGGGGTGAAAACTTTTCTAGACTCAATTGCTACTCTAAACCATCCATTGATTCGTTGGTCTGGGTAGTTTAACGCGAGTATAGTATCGATCATAGGAAAATAGAACAGAATTGAGCCAATTTTCGATTAAGATAACTATCCATACATGAAATAAAATGCTTAAAAATCAGCTGCAACAATAACATGATAAAATAAAAGCTTTGTAAATACAACAGAAGTACAAAAATAAACTAATTAACCTGTTTCAAATGCACAAAACAGCCTCTTCTTCAGGACCGACAAGAAGCGCGACCTTACTTATGCAAGGCAGATTAGCAATTGAAGTAAAATAGCACACGTAGCTGAAGGTAGAAAACAAATATTGCTATCCCAGCGGGAAATAACGGAAAAAAGAAATGCAAATCAGGAAATAACAGAAAAACGACAGACAACGCGGGAAATAACAGGAAAACGATAGGCAATACGTGAAATAACAGGTAAACGACAGGCAAAGCAGAAAATAACAGGAAAACGACTGGCAAAGCGGGAAATACCAGGAAAATGACAGGCAACGCGGGAAATAACAGGAAAAGTTGAGCGGAAGACCCATGGAGAAAAGAAAGAATAGCAGAAAATAAAATGTAAGATAACAAATAGGTAAACGAATGGAAACAAAGGAATAGTGAGGAAAATTCCTGTATTTATGTTGTACTTTGCACTAGCAGGTTTTGTTTTTTTCGCCATTAAAAGTGGAGCTTGGGTATCAATACCATACCATTTAAGGGTTAAATTTCCTGTCTTTCACAGGTTTACATACTAGTACCAACAATAAAGAATTATCTGGAAGATAATAAAGAATTATCTCCACTCAACTTTCTCATACATATGTATTTCAACTCGGTTTTAGAACATCTAAACTTGGTTCCCTAAACATTCAACTTAAACCATCTAATTAAATTTTGACATGTATGCATCGAAAACAGGTGTGAAGGAACATAGAGTAAAGCCTCTCAATAATTCGAAAGTTCTAAAGTATTGAACACCCGTATGGCCGAGCTGTAAGCGCGTTGACGTTCCAAGGTGCAGATGCCGGGATCGAAACCCAAGTATACATGGATGTTCGTAGTGGTTCTTAAATCCACTTTAAGGTTCAGAGCGGTGTAATGCAATGCTTCACGGCAAAATGGCTCATTTCTCGGTTGTGTGGCTGTTATGAGCGAATTATCAATATAAAGTGCCTGGCTATTAAAAAACTATTCAGTAGTTATCATAAATTCGACTGTAGGCTATTGATTCCAATATTTACTACTTACCACTGAAGATCCCCACATTGAGTTGCTCGCTATCCAAATCTTCCACGTACCTACCGAGGTACTTGTTCAAAGCGTAAGCGACCACGCCTTCAAACATTGTCCTTGTCAATCAACTAATCCTCAAAAATCTGGAAAAAAGAGTTACTTTTAGAAATGGAGAAATCTCCAAATATTGTGCATAAGAGTATAAGCGAGTATTTCTGAACAACATACACATTCGACTTCAATAAATTTTATTTTAATCACACGTCGCTCGACAGATCAATAGGATGAGTCGCAATACAGTTGGAATGACATCTCTATTTTGAATCAAATTTAGGAAACTATTTTACTGATAAAATCAAATCTTTAGGGAAAGTTTGGATATCTCTTAGTCACCGAGTTGGATATATTTTAGGTTTTTAGATGGACTAAATACATGCGCTAGTACCGTGCCAGCATTGGACTAGTATTAGCAGCTTATATAGATCCACTATTGTACGAGTATGAAAATGTGGATATTATATTGCAATATTTACAATATTGGGAAAATAGTGGCCTCCAATATGAGTGAAATATCAGCTGGCCATTTATAGTATATATTGGCATGCCAATATATACCTAATTTTTAGTGAGTATTAGCTGCCAATAAATTCCAAATATTATAAATATTTCCAATGAAACGTTAATATTGGCGTGATATTGTAACACCAATAACAAATCATTATTAAAGGCCAATGAATCCCTAATATTGTCATCCCATTGGAAATGTTTCCAATGAAGCGCCAAGATATACAATATTGGCAAGCTACTAGGGGTCGTTTAGTGAAATCCTTACAATTTTTACAATAGCCTTGGTTACTCATTTGGGTTTGGCACAAATATAGATACTAAATTTAATACACAATGTAGAAGAAGACATAGACCCACAATTAGTACAAACCTCAATTGTGAAGAAAGGCTCGTATCCCTGGTTTTGATTCATGTGATAAAAAATTAGCTTAAAAAATTGACTTTTGTAAAAAGTGATATATAAATTTTTATTTCGAATTTACACATACGTCGCCAAAAGTTCCTAAGACAGTCCTTAATTACCCAAAATAACTTTGTAAGAGAAAAAAAAACAAGAGCGCACACATTACAAAAGTGGCCAACATTGTGGAAATCCTTTGGAAAAAGTGTATTTTCGTGGTTTGATGGCGCATTCATGACATCACTTTTTTTGTACCAATACCATAAAATTATATATCAAAAGATAATTTAATTAAAATTGTAATGCATTGACATTTATGAATTATTTTTTAATAGAACAGCATTTATAAAGAAGAAAAATAAAATATATAAAAAAATTAGATATACAAAAATTCTCAACATGTCAGTTAAAACTCAGTTGGGTACCCTTTGGCTTTAATTACGGCCTTACAGCGCTTTCCCATGGAGTGAACCAAGTTTTTTAGTTTTGCAGCTGTTATAATATGAAACCAAGATTGAATTATTGTTTCTGTTAATTGGGTTTTATTACTGGGTTGCTTCTGACAAGTTTTAGTCGGCTCCATAGATTTTTCGATGGGATTAAGGTCTGGCCAATATTCCCAGGCCATTCCAGCAGTTGAATCTGATGATCTTGAAGCCACTTTTTGAACACACGAGCAGCATGACATGGAGATGAATCCTGCTGAAATATAAATGCTTCATTATCTTGGAAAAGATCACGTGCAGAAGGCTGCAGTTTGGGCTCAAGTATTTCATTTATGTATCTTTGAGCATTTATATTCCCATTGATCACGCAAATTCTGTCCACACCTCTTGATATCATACAACCCCAGATCATAACACTAACTGGGTGTTTCACGGTAGATGTAATGCAATCAGAATGCAAACCTTTCCGATTCTTCTCCTTAGATATTTTACGCCATCACTACCAAACAGGGAGATTTTGATCTCATCACTCCAAATTACACTACCCCATTGTTCCGTTATCCAGTTAACATGGGTTTTAACCCAGTTTAATCTTTTCAACCTTTGTTTGAGAGATAAAAATGGCATTTTTCGTGAAATTCTAGCATTTAGACTAAATTCATGCAGTCTGCGCTGAACAGTCCTGGCACTCAACTTCACATTGCATTGCGCCATTTCACCTTGTATACACCGAGATGGTTTACTTCTGTCACCTAGGTACAGTCTCTTAATTCTTCTATCATCACTTGCTGTTGTGCACCTTTTCCTGCCTTTACCAGTCTGGTTTTGTAGTGACTGAGCCTCCTTATACCTCTTCAAAAATCTAGAAATGCCACCTTTGGTTAAGTTTCCTCCAATATTTCTCCTAATTTCTTCATAACTGTAGCCTTGTTCACTTAATAGCACTATTTTACATCGTTTTCTGGGTGACCAGTCAACTCTTTACGCCATTTACATAATTTTATTAAGTTTTACAAGCTCACTAAATCAAAGAACACACACACAAAACAAAAATCCAACCAACTTGATAGCAATCACATAACACACTGATAAATGTCCTGTGGCTTGTTGGCTTATTGCCAAAACAAGATGACACCTGCTGGCTTTCTAAACACTGATGCTCATTGGCTACATTCAAATGAAGGAAAGCTACTTCACATAAACCTAAGAAAGTTGTGCTTCTTTTTTCTAGTTGTTTGACTCTAACTTTTGATAGAATACAGATAATTTAACAAATGTTATTGTATTACCATCTTGATTAAATTATCTTTCTATTGATATATAATTTTATGGTATTGATACAAAAAATTGTGGTGTTATGAGTCATCAAACCTCAAAAATACACTTTTTTCAAAAGATTTCCGCAATTTTGGCCACTACTGTAGGTCTATCTATAATAGCTTGGCCATGCTCCATCGAATAAAAGTCCCAAGGAAAGTCCAGTAGCAGATAATTTAAAAGTTAGGATAACAAACACGGAAAAAGCAGATTATAATGTTGTAGAGTTTTATATGAGTAAGAATCGGCAATAAAATTGCTACAGAAGATATTTATTTGACATAATAGTGTTATTAGCGAATAATTATTCAATTCAAGAATACTAAAATAAGCACTACACACAGGCGCAGAAATCTTCAAAATGCCCTCCATACACACACTACTTATTATTAGTGTTATTAGCGAATAATTATTCAATTCAAGAATACTAAAATAAGCACAACACACAGGCGCAGACCTCTTCAAAATGCCCTCCATCTACAACAATGCACATTTCAACTCGAGAAAGAATATGACAAGCATTGCAGGCGTTCCTATTTTACAGCAGTCCCTGATGATGCACATTTTTGCCAGATATTTGTTATTTTCCATATCCGCTTTTCGTGGATTTCTGATATCAATTTCTACTAACTAATAATCTTCTACAACTTTGTAAATGATATGTTTTTAATCTCGCTTCATTGCCGAGTCCCTTATCCCAACTTTTTAAATTCTCCGCTACGGGCGCTGCAATCACTTTTATTCCATCGAGCAGGGTCGCTTTACACTAGGTAGACCTAATCTGTACACTCACGGACCTTTACTTACAAAATTATTGGAATGCTTCTGGACTTTCCTGGGAATCTCGCATAAATAACATTACAAATAACCTACTATATACATAAATCTAGTGTTAAAACTTATTGAAAAAGGGTACAAATAGTATACAAATTTGATACGAAAGGGATAAAGTTCATAAACCCCGAAAGACAAAATATAGTAAAGATATTTTGCCAGCTATAAGTAAAGGCCTCCTTAAAAAATCTTTTATTGAGGCTTTTATGTATATCCGGCAAAAATAGTAAAAAAATAATTTAATCATCATGACAGTAAAAAGGGAAGTACTAGTATATGTAAGCATTCTAATAAACATTAAGTAGAATTCTAATAAAAAGCTCGCTAAAGTTTTATGAATAAAATGAATAGATATAAATCGACTCTGGATCGACATTATGCATCTCAATCAATCCTAATTCTAGGGGGGTGAAGCTTACTAAAAAGGGGAGTGAAAGTATGCAAATTGAACACGAAAGGGTTCAGGTCATAAACCCAGAAAGATAATTATAAAGTAATTTTTATTGAGGCTTTTATGTATAGCTGGTAAAAAAGTAAAAAAAAGCATTTAATCATTATAAGTGAAAAGGGACATACTAGTGTATGTAACATTTTAATGAACATTAAACAGAATTCTAATAAACAGCTCGCTGAAGTTTTATGAATAAATATAAATCGACGCGGGATCAACATTATACACTTCAATTATTTATAATTCTAGGGGTGAAGTTTACTGAAAAGGGGTACAGAGAGCATGCAAATTGGAAGCGGAAGAGATAAAACTCATGGAACTCCGAAAGATGATTATAAAATACTTTATATTGGGTCTTTATGCATAGTTGAAAAAAAAAGAAAAAAATCATTTAATCAACATGTCAGTAAAATAGAACGTATTAGTGTACGTAGCATTCTAATAAGCATCAAGTAGAATTCTAATAAACAGCTCGCTACAGGTTACTAATAAATATAAATCGTCTCTGGATCAACATTATACAACTCAATCATTCATATTATTCGACCGCTTTGAAAGAGACCTATGATCAAGTGTTGCAATGTCACATTCATAATATATTCGTCACATTCATAATATATTCATTACATTGGAAATGAAAATGTCAAAGGTGTAAAAATACAAATTGGTTTTATGATTTAACTTTTTAAATGGTGTCTTTGATGACAGCTAAGAAATGGCCTAAATGTCAATGAAAATAAATTTTCCTTGCTCGCCTCTGGCGAATGAAGGCCGAAAAGTGATGGGATGATTTATTACGATCATTATTATTATTTTTTTATATATATAAATGATTGGAAAATGCACACTTTGTGTTCAATCACTGTTACGACATATTAGCATTTTTAGCATCAAAAAATCAACTTCCTAACGGGTGGTAGTCAAATTTGATTTTATAAAAAGACATCTTATGTATCCAAGAGTGGACTTGCATATAAACAAATTTCTGAATTGTGAGACGAAAAAAATTAAAACTTACGGCAAAAACTGGATAAAAATGACGAATCTCATTATTTTTACTGATTAAAATAACAATAGCTTGATTCTTTCGACAAATAATAGGTTTTCTGATGGGGGAAATACAGGGGGGGAATACAATTTACAATATTTCGAGAACGGTTCAAGACAACTTCTAAAAAAGTTTCAATTCGTATCTGGGTAAGAGTACTTGCAAAGAATACATTCGTTCGATAATAATGATTTATTTAGTCTTATGTTTTTTTTCTTCAAAATTCTAATTTGTCGAGAAAGGCGTTTGTTTGTGTCCGCTAAATTATGATATCCACTTATATATATAAGATGATATAATTTTGAATATTTGAAGAGAAATAGTGATGCACCTATAAATGAGAAAAATAACAAACAGTTAAATGTAATTGTTAACCAGAAAGAACTTGAAGAAGCTATTCATATATACATGGATGCTTTTTTAACTTTTGAAAAAGAAAAATGTTCGAAAAATTGAGGGTCTCCCCTGTTTGACCTCTCTGAGAATAAATGGGTCTCTTCCGCTTGCCAATTGAAGAAAAAATCGTACGAAATTTCTTTAAACTAGATTTTTCGTTCGATATATATCGTGTTCACGACACAGTTTACATACATAATATTACATGCATATTATTGGAAAAGAAAACGACATGCTTATTATTGTACATACGGACATATATATTATTGAAAAAGAATTTGTATCGTATTCATAGATACTTAAAACAGGCTTAAATCCATGAAATTGGAGTCGGATGATTTACACCATCCCAACACTCTTTAATTACATATAATTAAAGAGAATCTCGAAATTGGATTTCTTCACCAAAATAAGATTTTTGTTTCAAAATTTTAAAGATCCGTAGTTATCTTTGGAAAATACATCAATATCTGATTTTAGCCTAAATTACAGACCATTAATTTGCATTTATAGTAAAAGACCGTAATATACAAAAAAAATTGCAGTTTTGATATAAAATAGCTTAAAGTAACCTATATGTTATGATTCAGTACTACTGATAATATTAAACTATATATTAATGAGAAATATATAATAATATATACAATTATATATTTTTGATATATTATTATATATAAATATAATAACGTTTAAATATATAATTGGATATATTTTATATATTTCATATTAAAATAACATTTATATGAATTTTTATTAAGAAATATATAAGATATATTGGTTTTTTCTTCTAATTTAATTTTAAATAAGATGAATTTAGAATTATAAGAAAGTTTTCACACGATTCTTATACTCTAATTTTGGGACAAACAAACTATTTTTCTGTATTATTGATGAACGATAGTGTGATGAAATTGAAGAATGATAGTTCTGCATTATTGATGAATGATAGATGTCATTTTTGACACGTTCATTTTAAATATTCAAAGTTTTGCTATCTCTTCTGTGGATGCCATTGAAGCATGAAAGAGACAGTCGTATATTAATGAAACTAGTTATTTAAACTGCTCTATCCCATAATATTTTAAACATTTTGAGTTACAAATAGAAAATAAAAATATAAATCTGTATCAGATATAAACACAATAAATAAATTTTAGTTCTTAATCCAGCAAAATTTGTAGATTCTTAAAAAGACTTCAGCGGATTCTCTTCTTCAAGGAGATGAAATACATTTTGACAGCATCTCGCGTCGCCCGACGTCTTAAGATATATAATAAGGATATTAAAGTTGAATAAAATTAACATTTTGTTTTCAAAGTGGTTTTAGGAAACTATTAAAAATTAATATGTATTCGATTCTTTGTACCTATTCAAATAAAATATTATAAAAGCAACTACTTAAAAAAAAAATGAAATGAAATGAAATCATGTAAGTAAAGTAAAAAGCAAGAAACCCAATGTATTTCAAACAATAATTGGGGAATACTTTTAGGTTTTAGTTAACATTAACACAATATAAATTTCAACCGTGGAAGTTAATCAGCACCAAAGTATTGTTTTGTATAATTTATCTTTACAATATGTAATTTTTTAATTATACATATAAATACATAATCAGTTTCGAAATCTAAATATATATATATATATATATCAAACAAATATAAATATTATTATAAATTATACCATTATTACATATTGTTCTATAATATTTATTTTTGAAAACTAAATACAAGTTCAAATTTTAAAACTATATTTTACAAATACCATACCCACACAAATATACTATCAAAATAGCTGTACTTATAATTGTAACGAAACACTCTCTAAAATCCCCCTCTTCCTTAACATACAGTAATATAAATACTGCCATAAGGAAATAAAAATCACATTAATCCCTGTAATATTTCCATATTTCTACCTAAAAAAAAATCAATATTACACATCAAAAATTATCTCATTGCCTCTCAGTGCACCACGTAATCGTTTCTGATCACTTACCGGTCAAATTCGAGAGAATAGATGTTTAATGAAAAGGGTACCAGCCAACTTGCCCCCGGTCTATAAGGGGCCCCGGTGATTTTCGGCTTCGGCTCAATCGGTGCCGAAAAATCGCGGGGGCGCTGCGGAGTCACGTGAGCACTGCGGCAGGACGTCATTGCGAGCAACGCCATCTGGAGCTCGAAGGAGAAAACTTCCGATCAGGGAGGGTGATATGAGGAGAAGACATTTATCGTCACAGCGGTGGACTTCAATAATAGCAGGTGGTGCAAGAAAAATGGAGGTTGATTAACATTTATATGAGAAATGTTTCCTTTATGTCTGATTCATAAGAAGTAAAAAAAAATAAAGCTTTTGTTGAAGAAAGTAAAAATATGAGCTAAGATCAATCATTTTAATATCACTTTCATTTCAATCACGTTAATGGCATATGCCACATACAATACTCAAATATTATATACTGAAAGAAGACAATGTATCACTAAAATTTCGTCAAATATTTTGATGTCACCAACATATGATCTTCTCTACAGTAAACAGTTAAGCAAGAAAGCGCTTACCTGGTCATCCTATTACCATCTATGAACCATTATTTAGAGCTTTGTGCTGTTCGTCAGAAAGAGGCAGACAATGAGATGTCCAAAAAACACGCTGTTCATTTAAAGCAAAGACTTTAGAATTGTTTTGGGTGAAAAGTAAACATTTTTAAACTTCTACCAGCGGCAATTCTAAAATATTTGTTTAAAATGAGTTTGGGAATTGGTCATCTCATTGCTTTCACCCTGCTGACGAGCGCTAGAAACCTCAAAATTTATGGTCTAAGAAAATTAAAAGTAATAACTTTTTGACTTCTATGCAATACCCTGACAGGGTAAATGCAACAGCTTCTATTTTGTTATTTATAATCACTTAACTGGGTTATATTTGGTGCAGTAGGAACATTATTATTCAAATAAATGTAGATGATTGAGTCTATTTCAGCAATAGAAAGAATCACTATCGTCTCAGTAGCTAAAGAGATAGAGATCGTAAAGATATGAAGATTCAGTTCGATTGATGTAATATTTTGAGGAGGATATAAGATCTTAATTCCACTTCAACTATAGAAGAAAATATTATAGTTTCAGCAGCTCATTGGGTAGGTCAATACCTCGTTAAACAGTGATCATGGGTTCGATTTAAGATTGGATTATTAGTTTTTCACAACATTTAAAATTACATAGAATTTATAGTTTTTTATAATAGCAATAATGCACATTTAAATTCTAGAAAGATTATTACTGCATTCTGTAAGAAATTTTGTGGGTTACAAGCCCTGACGTTTTAACAGGTATTTATTGCCTTCCATCTATGCGTTTTATACGTTCTTGGTGTAGATTGTCATTTATTAAATAATGCTATGCAACTTTGTAATTGACTTTTCTCGTCCATATCACTCTATTGTCGAATTCGTTATCAACTTTCGAATTCTCCGCTAGAGGCGTTGCAATTCTTTTAATTCGATCAGACATGGTCACTTTACTATATGTACACCTATCGTGTATACTCATGGACTTTTCCTTACAAAGGGGGGGGGGGTAACCACTTTGATAGAAACCCTGTATTTCTGAGCAATGAATGCATCTATTTTAGATTAAGAAATACATCTGCGCGGTAGCCCATTGGTTAGCGCGCTGGAGTTGCACTCGGCAGGCCCGGGTTCGATTTCAGCCACTGCCAAAACTGCCGCCGTGTTCATGCGGAGTACGATCACGTTAAACATGTGGGTCCGAAAGTCCTTCCGAGAGGTTGGTGGTAGGGGAAGGAGGGTACGGTCCCTGTGGATGCCTCCCCCACTGGGTTCCGGTCTAAATTGGGTGGCACTTCCCAATCGTCCAAACAGTTACCTTACACCTTTCTGGTAGGTCGGACGGTCTGGGTTTCAACAACAACAACTCTAGATGTCATCAATGTTTAATGTAATCTAATATAAAAAGTGAATTTCTGTTATTTTAAATTTTAGTGCTTTATTAGGTAGTTGAATATAAAAAGCCATTTTTTACTTGATTTCTTTTGTACAATATAAGTCAGGGGTTTCCAATTGTTCTCATACAGAGGAACATTCCAAATTTAATATTTTCTCGGCAAAGTCAAGCTGCACTTAATTTTCGCTCAGCATACTAAAATGAAAATATATTTCTTTTTCATTTTATCGAAAATAAAAAGTTTCACGACTTACCGCTTATAATCGTGTAACAGGATATTTTGAAGCGGAAATAGAAGAGTATGCTTCAATCAGTTTTAATAAAAAAAAAAAATATTTTGTCAGACAATTTTTGAAATGAAAATTATTTGTGTGCGAATTATTTTCTTTTCAAATATGGATTTAAAAAATATCGTATTGATTTCATTATAATATATTACCTGTTACATTTCCTACAGTACACAGTATATGAAAATGGAAAGTTTGATAGATTAAAAAATCTAACTCTCTGATCTTGATGGATGTACATGTGGATGTACATCCCTGAATACGAATCTATCCTTTTTCACGGATAACTGTAGACACAATATATCTCTAAAAATTAATAAAATTGAATGAAATGTGTCATGAATCTTTTTATCAGTAACCGTAAAAGGCAATATTAATTTTCGGGTTCTTATTAATTCCTTGGCTTTGAAAGTGTTTCCCGATTTTTATCAAAACAAAACAATTTTTACTCTCCCTGCAATACATGATAATGTATAGGGAAAGTATTGGAATCATGCCGAAAATCGCAACTCAAGTTTTCGACGGATCTACACGTTTCGAGACCTCTAGAATACGAAAAAACTATTTTTAGCGTGACGTCTGTGTGTGTGTGTGTGTGTGTTTGTGTGTGTGTCTGTGCAATGTATGTATCCACTCTAACTCAAAAACTAATGGCCCGAATTTTATAAAATTTGGTAGTTAAGTCACTTGGATGTGACCCTGGTGCTGATTAGTTTTTGGTACGATTCGTAAAAATAAAACCCGCCTTTTTTTTGCGAAATGGTCCGTAAAAAAATTTCATTTATCCGTTCTAACTAAAATACTAATTCACCAAATTTCACAAAATTTAGTAGATAAGTTACTTGTTGGATACTCTGGTGCTGATTAAAATTTGATACGATTCGGAAAAGAAGAACTCGCCTTTTTTTACGAAATGTCCCGCAAAAATTTCATGTATCCACCCTAGCTAAAGTACTAATTGACCAAATTTCATAATATTTGGTAGATAAGTTACTTGTGGGACACTCTGGTGCTGATTAGATTTTGGCATGATTCGGAAAAGTACAACCTGCCTTTTTTTTACGAAATGGCCCGCAAAAATCTTAAAAAAAAAAAAAGACTACGTATGCTGAAATGTATTAATTAAATTCTTGTTTTATTCGCAATTTTTGACGAGGAAAAGAATGTAACACAGCCCATTATACTTTAGGATTAACCGTTCTCAAGATATTTGAGATTTCTTGCACTTTTGTTACGTCGCTATCGGGAAAATGTCCAATTACCAAATAAAAACAAAAATTGAATTAAAAATGCAAATTTAATGTTATTTGGTGCAATTAAATTCAATCTAATAAATTATTAAAGAAATACAGAAAAAATGAATTTCAGTCTGCAGGGAAGGTCATGTGCTGCCCACATCAGATTTTTTTCTTTATAATCAAGAAAATGTAGATATTTATACTTTATTTAAAATGATTATTTTTTTAAAATATTTAAACAAAACATGGATTTTTATGACATTGTATTTTAAGTAATGTTGGTCTCAGAATTATAAATGTTAATTTCAGAAATAGCATGAAAAAATATTACTGAGAGAAATAATTATGCTAAAGAATGTAATCTTTAATTTGTATCATAATATAATTCATGATTAATTATAAGTGACAGTAAATTCCTTTATATTGCACAGGTACTTGGTTATACACCATTGACCTCCCTCCCCATGCACCTCATAGATGATGTATGCATTTAGAACAGACATCAATAATGAAGAACACAGCTACAAAAAAAAAATTCAAAAGTTCATAACAACTACAAGAATTTATAAGTTCGTAGTGGACTGCATCCGTTCTCTCGTCTGCCAATAACGTGTGTATAAGTTCATATCGGATAATGCAGAACAATAAAATAAATGTCCACTGTCTATCACAATATCCCCTCAAAAATAAGACAAAAAATCTGATGTGGGCAACACATGACTTTCCTTATAAAATGTAATGAATTTACTACTTTTACAATAAAAAAATAGGTTTTTCTTATAGTAGATACTAATATTCTTTCCAAGATACTGAATTTTCGACAATTAGTCGTCATTTTTATTGATTTAGCGTCATTTTTATCCATTTGGCGAGATTTTCGTTAATTTGGCAAAAATTCAAAAAGTCGCCAAGTTGGTGACATTCCACCAAATTCGTGACCAAAATCTCGCCAAGCGTTATGGATGAAGAAATAAGTTATTCTTACAGCAGACAAATGACAATTGGCGTTCAAATACAAAAGTATTACTCAAAGTATCTTTTTTCATGAATGGAACGAGATAGATCCACGAGAATGATGTCACCCAATTTATCGTATGGTATTACATATGAAAAGTGAACATGTTTTTCAATAGGAAATATTTTTTTTTATTTTATATGACTTTTTGATAATTTTTTTGAAAAATGTGGAATATCTCGAAAACGGTTTATGTTAGCGTTTTAAAATTTATGCCAATCGTTTTCTAATGAAAAATTACATAAGAAATGTCTATTTGCGTAACTTTATTAGTGGTTTTGATTTTTTGACGATTTTTTCAAAATTTTATTCGAAAATTTAGGGAGGTTCTGAACATTCGATCGAGTATAAAAACAATAGGCTTCCAGTGTTTACGGATTGTGATTTTTGTACCAAATTTGATTCGAATCGGTACATTCGTTCGTCAGTTATCGTCTCCACAGACTCACTGACTTTCACACACACACACACACACACACGCACACAGACATCACTTCAAAAATGTCTGATTCGTGATCAGGGATGCTTGAAATGTGCTCTCCCGTCGAAAACTCGAATTCGAATTTTCGACCCCGTCACAATACTTTCCTTATGCATTATGTATATAAGGAAAGTAATTAGGGTGCTATAAATCCTTATGCGATGTAAGTATTTGTCAAGGTAATCGTATCCCGTCTCAAACCTGAAAGCTGAAACTGCAACAGATCAAGGTGCATTAGGGATCTTAAATATTGAATCCTTACATCTTTTATTCTTGATTTCTTCTCTCCCGTTTTATCTTCTTATCAACTTCCCATAATGTTTTCAATCATTCTTTTATCTAATGTGTGTGGAATATTTCTTTGAAAAATTCTCGTACCCTTTTCAGCGAGTTGATCATCTATTTAGTTACCTCTTCTAGTTACCACAGTAAGCTGGAACCCACTGTCGGCGGTTATCGTTTTATCTTGTCAAAATTAATTAATGTCAAAATTACCAAATTCTATCTACAACTTTAAATTATTTCTGAACTCGAAATAGTAAATGATGGAGTTGATGACTGATCGAGAGAGAATCGGAAGAAATGACAACTTTTTTGATCAACAACTTTTCCCAACTTTCACAATTTTTTTGATAACCCATAACGTCCGACATGCCCGAAGTTTAAGATATATGTTTGGACTGTCGTGACAGTGACACTCAATTTAGTTCGGAACCCAGTGGGAGCGACATCCTTAGATCCACATATTTAACGTGTCCGTACTCTGCGGGAACACGAGAAGTTTGGCCTTTATACTATTCAATGATATCTGTTTATAACTCTATGGAAGTTGTAAGGGATTATCATCCTTAGCAATCGGAATTATAATTGATTTCTAATTGAACAGTAGTTACAGTTAATTGTAGATAATTAAATAGATAGTATAAATTATATAGAGAGCAATATATATATATTTATATATGTAAATTATATGTTGCTCTAATCCGAGTATATACAAATAATATAAATATATAACGTGAATTATATAAAGAGAGTATAATTTAAAATTTACCTCACTTCAAACACATAACTTTAAAAATGCTCTGAGTTGATTTGTCAATAAAATGTATCCCGCGGCACACTTTGGAGATGGCGTGACACAATAAAATGCAGCGGCATACGATTGCTAATCCCTGGCAGCACATTTTTTATTTTGAAACACGTGAAAAAGATAATCAATCACTTGAAGCATCATTATGCCATTCTACTAAAAAAGTTGCGGGAGAAATTATTAATTTGTTTACTTGATATAATGAGCGAAAGGTCAGAAAACCTTGATTAGAGGCAAATGGGGTTCAAGTTCCAAGGTAAGCATCAAACAAAGGGTTTAGCGTTCCCGTATTTTTAATACCCCGTCACAGAACGATGCGATAAAGTGATTGGTATCAATGTTTTAAGCTACAAAATTGTGTTAAAATAAGAAAAAAAAAATGATTCTTTCAGTAATTTAAATTTGTTCCACACCTTAACAATCTTCCATTGGATTATTTATTTTTACGTGGGAGTAGGTATTATATATATTTTCTCTGTGACCATTTGATTAAAATAATAGTTTTTGGTCTTCGAAAATACAAAAAATGAAATTAAATGAGAATACAAAACACACGCAGAGACTAATACACGCACAAGCAAGTACCAATTTTAAAGTTGCGGAAACATAGTCAGGAAGTCTTATTCATTCATTGTTGATTTATTTGTGAATGTAAACTGATCTAGAAGCATCACTAAAAATACACTGGTATTAGGAAGGTTCAAAAGGTGATTAAAACATCTGATGCAGCAGCTATAACTCCTCGCTGTAAGCAGACCAGTGCCCGAACCCATCTCAATTCAAGCCATAACTCGCCCGAACTCTCACGCTATATATAGTTGTAGCACCCACTAAAAGGGAGTGCTCTTAAAGCTAAACAGCTGCTCATGTCTTAGGACGAGTCGGGCGATCTGGGTACAGTGTCTAGAACTAACTTCCTTCTAGACACTATAGTTTGGGTCTTTAACACTCCTGATAACAAGCGGCACAGGTCATGGAGTTATAAAGAAGATAAAACTCCTATGGACGAAACGCTTGAAAATGCCATAATGCTTTGAGAATTATATTTAGGTATCACTAGTGTTAATAAAGTGGCTACTATTGTTAGTTAACACAACAGAAAGGCGTAGTATTTAGTATATGCATTATTGATTATTTTTTAATTAGGGGTTCTCTAATTATGAGTTTAATCAGCCAGTATTTTTTCACAGTTGTAGAATAGAGTACAGGATATAGGGAGATAAAAATGAATTGAAAGGTACAATAACTTTGAATACGTAGAAATAATATTTATTATTTCAATTCTACTTTGTACTGCGTTAATATTTTTTTTTCGCAAAATTGACAGTTTAAATAAATATTTTAGGTCTTTCGCCATAGAAATACATATAATGCAGGACTACTTATTTTATCTCAGCGCCACCTGAATTACTGTCTCAAATGATACTGGCGTTTTCTTAAGGGGACGGTGGACGTTGAAATGAGCAAAAATCAACTAAAAACAGTTTTAATATATGACATTATTTCACACATTTAGCGTTTGCTTACGGGTGAGACAGCGTCCATCCCTAACGAAGTACCTCCCAAAAAGACAGGTATTTGACATACCCTATCCCAAACAGTTCGACCCCCTTTGCTGCAGCAGGTGCAATGTTTCTGTCAGCGATTTCCATGGACGCCAATGCCTGCAAAGGGGGTCGAACTGTTTGGGATAGGGTATGTCAAATACCTGTCTTTTTGGGAGGTACTTCGTTAGGGATGGACGCTGTCCCACCCGTAAGAAAACGGTTGAATGCATTTTTTTCGAAACGGAATTTTCAAAGGTTTTACATTTTTAAAACGCCCCATGCGTCTTAATTTTTTTCTAAGATGCATGAAATTTGGCAAAAAGACACCTCTCATACTTTTGAATGAAACTGGGTATGGATTTTATAATTGGACTTTATTAAGGTAATTAAAAGTGAATAAGAACCTAATTAAAGGATGAAAATTAAGTTTTAATGCAGAAAAATATTTTTAAAAAAATAACTTCCTAGGGGATTTAAAAATGAATACCCAAATTTGTTCATAATGTGTTTTTGAGTGATCATAATGTAAAATGAATCGAAAATGTGAACAAATGGCGCGCAAGGAGCATTTTCAAATTTTCGTTAAAAAAAATTAAATTAAAAAAAAAAAAATACAAAATTATAACAAAATTGAAAAAAAATTGAATGGTATTGTATATAGTAATGTTAAGAGGAATATTTATACAAATTCTCACGTTTCTAAGTCAATAAATAAATAAAAAAAATTTCAGCGTCCACCGTCCCCTTAATGTGAAATTTGAACTCCTTACTTTTACCTCCATGGGACAGGTTTTGCCCTGCCTCCTTCAGCACCGATTGATTAATCAACACCTCAATCTTTATTAGCTTTAAGCAGGTCTCGTGGTGCAATCTGTTGCAATCGATCATCACAGATCTTTGTGAAATTGAGAAACATAGCAAGTTTTCTTGTAGCCAGTGTGTTTATTAGCTAATCGGTAATGGATAGACCTAAAAAACGCGAAACAGGTCCACCAATGTCGATTGTAGCAATGGAAACATAATTCTAATGTGCATGTCTGATACGAAAAGAGTAGAATTGTGTTAAAGCTGTATATGTGGGTCTGGCTTTCACAATAAGGTATGCGACCCACGTGTGGCCACTAACAACTGATATTCCAGACCCATGCCCATTCAATAAAGGGCTAAATTATCCAAGGTCTTGAAGATAGAAGGCCACTTTGAACAAAGAAAAACGCAGCTAAATAGCCAAGGATCGCAGGTGCCTTTAAAATACAAAGATAAACGTAAAAAGATTTTCCGTATTTATATTCTACTACTGTCACACTCGGAGTCAAATTTATTAAGGTTACGTAACCGTAGATGGGGTTCGGCCATTCGAGAACAAGACCCCAATGATTTCAAGGCTTCTAATCTGTATTCACATGAAAGGCAAGTTATCTTTGTCGAAAGAGGAACAGGAGATAGAGATGCAAAGAACCTATTATTTAATTCTAGAATTTTGAAAGTCTGCTGCGGTACAGGAAATTCTCAAAGGGAGGTGTTATCAATAAGTAAAACACACGTTGTGCAAAGTATAAGGATAACTAGAGTAAAGTAATTAAGCACAAATAACGAAATGATGCAGCATATAGTTGTTTCGAAGATAAGTTGAATCCCCTTCGTCAGTGCAAGAGAAGCAACACACCCGAAGTCCAAAAGAGGAATGGGCCATTTCTGTTTTGGACTTCAGGTTTATTTAAAATTATATATATATTTTTAACATGATAGCATTGGACAAAATTTGAAGCGATTATTTATGGCGCAATGATCACCAGACTTAATAGTTTCAATCGTTGCTGGCCACGATACAATTTTTGTATTCGTGACGTCATTGGGCCCCCTCCGCAATACGTTATCCTCCGGGGGTACATTGTCAAGTATAGTATCAATCAAAAGATTTCAGGCTATTTAAAGCGAATAATAACACGATATAATTTCAATCATATGGATCAACAATACCGATTATTTAAACTTCTACCTGTTAAAAAAAAAAAACTGTATTATGGTATGAAATAGTCGAACCATATTTTCAGTACAAGTTACGGCAGCGAAAACTATCAAATTCAAGTTTTTGTTTATTCCATCAAATTTATTGTTTAGCGATCCATCGAAATCGCTAGGATAAACACCCTTCTTGAAATGAAAATACATGTCTCTCCCCCACACCGAGTGCAAACCATAAAATCGGAAACTCAATTACGAATCCTGAGGGGTTAATAAATCTAAATTACAGACATTGTGTAAAAATAATATTCCGTGAAGGAAACGAGAAGCGATACCTAATTACCCCGAAGTCGTACACAATGGGAACATAACGCGAAACTCATGAATGTTCCACGCGCGAAACGCCCTCAAAACTACATTAGAGGAAAATGGCATTTTCGTTGGTTAAAAAACTACAGCGCACCTGCTGCAAAGGAAATATTTACATTACTTACACGTGATGTTGGAGAACTTTCATCTTTGAAGGAAATAGCAAAAAATAAAAGGTCATTATACATATTCGTGATTCGTGTGCCAAATATATATATATATATATATATATATATATATATATATATATATATATATATATATATATATATATATATATATATATATATATATATATATATATATATATATATGTATATATATATATATATATATATATATATATATATATATATATATATATATATATATATATATATATGTATATATATATATATGTATATATATATATATATATATATATATGTATATATATTCAATACACCACTCACCAGACAATAAAGCGATTGCGCTAATTCCTCATGCACCCCCCTGTCAGCCCATCCCAAAATATCCATTCCCCTACGACAAAATAAATGGTTCTTCGAATGAGATCTAATAACTTGCAAGATTCGTTCAAACAAATCAAAGACATGCCTCGGAAAAAAAAGTATAATTAATCAACGGATGGGTTTATGAAATTATTCTTTCTCTGAAGTAGTCTGTGATAACTTAAGTAGTTGCTGAAACAAAATGAATGATGGATAGCAAATTAATTTCTGTATATCGTAAAATAAAATTCGGGGAGGTTTAAAACACACGAAAAGTATATATATATATATATATATATATATATATATTTAAAATGAACGAAAAATCGTTTAATAATAGCTCTTATTGGTCGAAATGGACTCTGCAACAACTAAACTTAAAAAAGCTAAACTAAAATGTATGAATTTAACAAATTATCAATTTACAAATATTTAGTATATACTGCAAAGATCAAAAGTGATTTATATAAAGGTGTAGTTGAATCTCTATATAACTGATATCTATATAACTATAGTAACTGACTCCGCCGCTGTCGTTGTCTGACAAATTTTGCGTTTCTCAAGATTCTCTATCTTGCAGAAATATGAAATTTGGTACATTTGTTGAGAAATATTGGAGGAATACACTGATATAAACCGTTTTTCGACTTCAAATTTAGTTTATGAAATATTTAAAGTCAAGGTCAAAGGAAGAGTTTTTGAGCTGCGAGTTCGCGTCGTGGACAGATTTACAGTAGCAAGAACTCGAATTTTTGGTGGCATGTACCTACATAGTTGAATTTTTGCAGAAGAGTCCTTTTTTTAAATTCCGATTTAGTTAATGAGTTATTCAATTTTTTATGCATTTTTTTATGAAAAATTTTCTTCTTTACGGGCGAAAAATTTAAACTATTGCTGTCATGAACATTACAACTTAATTGTTATATTTCACAACAATTAAATGTTTCATTGCTGTAAATCTCCCTACATTGAAAGCGTAACACGATATTTTGTCACTGTATTACGAACAGACGGCAAAACATACAGTTATGAAATTTTGCCGTTTGTTCGTAATACAAAAACAATCGCTCTTAAAAGCAGGCGGCATGACATAAATTGCAATGCAGGCTCACTGAGAGCCAGGAAGTAGGAGATGAAGTCTCCTAACTCATGAAATGAGTTTCGGAATTGGCAAGTGTAGCGCAATGGGAGCTGAAGCTTGATAAAATTGTTCGCAAAATGAGTTAAGGTGAGCGTCAGCTAATATGGGGGCGAATTACCAACGGGTGCATCACGTCTGCAGAGAGCACCGATTAATGAGCCGCAAGAATAGAGGGTGGAATCTTGAAGTTTTGACAGGACACGTATGCAGTTGTGTAAGCCGATCGGCGTGAAAGAGCTCGTAAGGCGAGCTTCAGGACTGGAGAATATCAGTTATCAAAGGACGGTCCCTAACAGGCGTATTACGCCTGCATAGCAGGCGGCACTAAAGTGCTCGCAAAGGGAACCCGGCGAGTATTACGAGTAGCCTACCGACTCGCAAAGCAAGTCACGGTTGCTGGCGAGCAAGGGTTGAAAGCGTCAGCGAGCACAGGACACGTAGGAGCTTGTGTGAAACGACCAGATTGAAATAGCTCACGAAGCGAGTTCCAGGGTTGGTGAATGTCGGTTAATAAGGGACGGTCCACAACGACTGTATTACGCATGCATAGCAGGTGGCACTAAAATGCTCTCGAAGCGAGCATTAGCGAAATACGGGGGTTGGCGAGAGTAGCGAAACAGGGCGGAGACTAACGGGTATATTACGCCTGTCCCAATTTGCCTACTATGCCTGCGTAGCAGGTGGCACTAAAGTGTTCGCGAAGCGATCTCAGCGAGCGTAAGCGAGTCGGAAATGAAGCCTCCCGACTTATGAAGCGAGTTACGGGGATTGGTGATCTTAGCGAGCAGGGAGCGGAGCCCAAAAGGCATATAACGCCTGCATAGCAGGTGGCACTAAAGTGCTTGCTACGAGCTAACGGCACTAAAGTGCTTGCTACGAGCGAGCTACGAGGGTTGGCGAGCCCCCTACGAGGGAGCGGAGCCCCCTAACGTTTTAAAAAAATGGGAACTGTTTTGTAGAATTTGTTTGTATTGATTAATGAAAACTTTGAATAGGTTTAATTAAGGTAATGAGGTATGATCAAATATTGATTGTGCAATTTTATGGATAAGAAATTAAATGAAATTATTTAAGTTAGTTTAATAAATATTTTCTAAAGAGCTCAGAGACCCAAATCTATATAGAAACCCGAGATAAAAACTCAGAAAAATACAGAGATGAAAAAAAGCTGATTTCCTTGATTACCTAACAATAAAAAATACAAAGAAATGTGGAATAAGGTATAAAATGCATGGAGTTGATAAAGCATCCAGTGAAATGGGAATAAAGTATTGTTGAATTCCTTTTCTTCGAAAAATAAAGAAACATATTTCTTGGAAATAAAAAAACATAAATCAGTGAAACAAGGGGATGTGATATAATTTGAAAAATAGAAGTTAAATTTCTAAAGAGAGCATTTTCGTGACCTTGGGCAGTCTAAAGAGCCAACCATAATATAGAAATACATGCATAGGAGCTGCGTTTCTGTTTGCATACTGTACAACTTTGCATAATGTATTTCTGCATACTGTATTCATATTCTATAGTAGTTAGTTCTACTTGTATCTCAGTCTTTATATCACAATGAAAAGAATGAAGTATCTTATTCAAATTTCACACCGAATTTATTTTTTAAATTTTTGTTAGAATTCTTTAATAGTTTATTGTTTCAATTTGGCAACAGACAAGTTATGGCAACGAATTGAATGCATTTGACTTATACGTGTTAATATGAACTATTTTGATACTACTATTATTATGTAATTTACATTATCAGTTCCCCACATTCTGTATACTGCCATGATTGGTCTGGGAATTATTATTATTTTCTATAAGAAATAATGCTATGAAGAACTATAACTTGTAATAATTCGAATTACAATCAAGAGAATTATTAAAAATTCATTTTAGTTCTTTTTTCTCCCATAATCTATCTGCACATAAAAGGCAATGATAACGTTAGATGCAATTGTTCTTAAAGTTGGAATTCTAAAAGCGTTCGAAATGGGTTCAGGATATTTTAAAACATGCTTACCGTTAAATACATTGAGATGGAAGAAATGTTGACAATTTTATCAATAACGTACATGATTCTACTTCACACGCTTGGATAACTCAGATGTAGAGAACTTCGGATGAGAAATATTGAGGAATCTGTCCCGAGTATTCTGCATAAAAATTATTCTTACACGTTTCTCCTACAAGACATCGAAGTTCCAAAAATTATTTCCTTATGTGATGCACAATAGATAAAATCCGCATCCAGTGCCATCAAAAGGATGCAAGACAGAGGAAAAGTAAAACAAAAAGCGATAATAAAAATTACAATCAAATCATTGAACATACACTGTTAAAATCATGCAGACGCTGCAGCGCATCATATTCAGTTAAAAAGGAATTGCGTAAATGGCAAAATTGTAAAGTACAAAAGTTTCTAACAATCATGACCTATAGATTCTCTATAAAGATTTATTAAAATCGCGCTATAAACAATTTCATTATTAATATATTTTATGAAAAGGCAATTGGAATTTCTTTTATTATTTAAGATATTATTATATTCAAGATGATATCTGTGACAGGAGTGTGGTTTAAAAGATAGCTGTTTTACATGTTTCAGAATAGATCACTGAGGAAATAAAAATAATGACTTTTAAATTGAAAAAATCTTTAGTCTTTCAATAAGAAAAACACAGCATTGTATATTCCTTAAAGGTGACGTCACAGTACACTTCAATAATAGTGTCGTACACTCAAATTTAATCACGCCAAGGAAAGTTAACTGTATAAAAATTTAATTACAATAATCACTGTACGGGGCACTCATCCAGAAGATTCCAAACACTTTTAAAGTAGAAAACACTCAATCAGAGTACACCACTTGCCATGTTATTTCAGGGCCAGGTGGTTTATCAAGCTTTGAAGAACAATATTTCCCAAAATACTAATCACTACTAAATAAATTATATATCTCCTGCTTCGGAAAGACATGAGCAACAAGAATATCAACTTTTCATTGCACAAAATTAAAAATAATAAATTTCTAAACTCTTCCAAATAGAACAGAAAAATTGGATGCCGCTATCTTGGAGTCGAGTTGAGAAGTTTTTCGCTAACACCAGATTGAAAAGTTGAAATTTCAGAATTTATTGTAAAGGAATTAACTGTGTTTAAACGTCTTCTAGTGAAAGTCCCCAACATGTAGGGTCGCCCATACAAATTGTGGGCTCCCTAAAAACATTTATTACGGGCCCTTTTAAATTGCGTTCCTCCTTTTGGGAATTTTTTATGTCTTTTCCATCCTTAAAAAAGGTATTGGGAGTCCCTCCCCCCTGGAGTCCACTCCTCGTTCGAATGGTGTCCCTCTATGGGCGGCTCTGCGACATGCATTTAGTAATATTTAACATTATTCATTACGGACCAATCAGATACGGGATTATGATGAAGTTATAATTTATGAAAGCCATCAGTTGAGTTTATGCATATAGTTTTCGTTTATCAGAATAAAGGTCACAGCTTTAATACTTCAGAAAATTCGGAATGGCATTGACGAGAAACAGAAATTGTAATGGTTCAAGATTCAGCGTCTGTAGAACGCTAGATTCATTAACAAAAGCATATGAAAGTGCGGATCCATATATTTCCACAAAGCCATAATAATAGTGCTTTATGGCAATATACTACCACAAAACACTATCTTAATTTTATTTTTAGGACTCCAGCAATGAAATTAGCAAAATAAATTATTTAGTTTTGCAAAGACCTATTCTACGCCCTCTTGATTGCGAGGCAAATGCTCTAAATCAGTGTTTCTCAAGCTCTCTTGCTCGCGAAACCCTTTTTGAAATTCAATTCGATGGCGGAATCCCATAAAGGGAAAAAATGTGGGGAAGTATTCCTTTATTTGTTGAAGCGAGGCGAGTTCCGAGCGTAAGTAGCTTCCTTAAAAACGTCTCAAATCTGACTGTGTGAGAAAGTTTAGAACTCAACCGCTTTGAATAAAAATTTGAACACATTTTGATCTATTCATATTTTAGATTACGACGAATTCCGATCGAATTTTAAATTTCTATTTATATACTGAGAATGTGGGGTCAAAGGTCAGATAATTAAATCTATCGAGAAAAATAAATGAAAAAAATTCTCGCGCTAAACAGAATTTTCTACTTACACAATAAACTTTTTTATTTAACTTACACAATTGTACAAGTTACTAAGCTTTTTTGCATATTAATTATGCAATATTTAATATTTAGAATTCAATTATTTGAGTTTCTCAGTTATTAAATATAGTTATAAATACTGCTTTACTCCAGTTCGCGAGGAAGAAACTAGAAACAAACTAGGAATAAAATTCAAACAAGCAAAACATTTTAAGATATCTGTTGCAGATTATACTAATTAGCATTATTTTAATATAAGATTGAAGTTCGTTAGGATCAAATTATACATTCAAAATTTTCGCTTTTTCTATTCTAAAGACCATTTCTACAAAACTATCACGTCGTGGAACATCTAGAACACTGTTGTGGAATTGCAAGTTTCCACGTAACATAATTTGAAAACCATTTCTCTAAAATATTCGTTTAACTCAAAATAAAGCGATGGATATTTTCTTTTAAATAAAAAATTACTTTTCAAGGAATTTAAAAACTGATTTCTGTAATTATAAATTTCCCCTTAATACAATGCGTTAAATTTCTCAGAGGTTTTTTTTTTAATTGCAAAAGCTACTGGCTTACTGCACTTCTGCGATTTCTGTAAAATGTACCTATAGTTTGAGTTGACTCTACATAAAATTTGAACATTAAAAATCGTTTATGTCTAAGATGAGTTATCGTTTGACATAGCAGACAGACCAAGGGCAGTCAAGTTCACACCCTCCCCCCTTCGGAATAAACTTCGTAGTCTGATTAATGTTAGACCCGGTCTGAAACTAAAAAAAGAAAAAAGAACACGACCACAAGAAATTAAGCCCGAGGGCCACGTCTAAGCCCATGTAGACCTCCAAGTTTGCAACAGTGGCGTAGGCAGGAGAGAGTTGGAGGTCTATGTGGACTTCTAAGTTTGCTACAGTGATATAGATAGGAGAGAGTTGGAAGTCTATGTAGACCTCCAAGTTTGCAACAGTGGCGTACCCAGGAGAGAGTTGGAGGTCTATGTGGGCCTCTAAGTTTGCTACAGTGATATAAGTAGGAGAGAGTTGGAGGTCTATGTAGACCTCCAAGTTTGCAACAGTGGCGTAGGCAGGAGAGAGTTGGAGGTCTGTGTGGACCCCTAAGTTTGCTACAGTGATATAGGTAGGAGAGAGTTGGAGGTCCATGTAGACCTCCAAGTTTGCAACAGTGACATAGGCAGGTGAGAGTTAGGGGTTATAACTTCATCCACTTCCATTAGCTGGGCGGGAAAATTGCATTAGTTTCCCTTAAGCTCATCTTTAAAAAATACATCCATCACTGCAACCCTCATTCAGTCATAACACCTCCCATCCGAAATGGCAATTATGGTGTGCTATACGTTAGCTGCGCTTTTATTTGCATATTATTCAGGACCATTGCCCTTCCACCCGATTTCTGTCCATCCGCACAGATTGACGCGATTCACTCTCTTTTCCAGATGACGGCGTTACGCATTCCCCACGGATGACTTCACTCACGCGTTTTCGCAAAGGTAAAGCAAAAAAAAGTAAAATGCTACAAGTCCCGTTGCTGACGTGCAAAAGAGAGCGGCCTAGTTTCGAACGACCTTCGCTTTTTCGCGCCGGACCTGATAAACCGGAACGAAACTGGACGCCCTTTTCTAGGCCGTCTCTCTCTCCATCCCTCGCCTGCACCCCTCCCCATCTCCTCCAGGCGTGATCTTTCTGCTCCTTGAAGAAGAAACGGAAGATGATCCTGCGGAAGGATCTTCTCGGTGCCGACTCCTCGTAGAAATTTCGTAACTGGTTTTGAAAGTTTGTCGGAGGATACCAGGCGGGAGGTAGACAACGAGTAAAAGTAGCAGTATTGCCCGTAACAGTCACTGCTACCTAACCCATACCTTGAATTTGTTTATATTTCGGATTTTACGAACACATTTAAGAATTTTTTTGTAATCATTCTGGCTCTAATAATTTTTAAAAAGATTCATCGCACCCCCGTTTCAAAAGTGACACATCACAAGATGTGTTGATTACCGGTTTAAGACTATTTTAAGACAGACAAAATGAGCTCTATCTTTAGAAAAAAAATTATACACCTTAGTTTCTAATCGAGTGTCACTACTGGCCAATGAGGGATGGTGAAAGATATTTTTTACGTATTTTTTCTGAAAATGTATTAAAAATCGCAAATATTTCGTACTTATGTATAATTTAATAATATTTAAAAAGAAAAAAATAGACATACATTTTATTATTTAAGAGGATTAACTATTATACATTACTAAGTTAACTAAAATGAATCACATGGCGTTGCTCGAGTTCTAAATAAGCACCCTCTACTCAAAAAATGCAAATAAAGATAACACCACTCAATTTCCAAATCACCTGTTTTGATTCTAAAGCATCCCCGCTCTCTGTTTTTCATGTGCACCCATGTCAATTATACAACGCGAACGTAATGCGTTCCAAATGAGCTCCTTTGATGCGCTTTAAGTAAGCGCTTAATCATAAATCGTTGCTAGAACTGAACGATGAAGATACTTGTAACAAAAATAAAAGTTACTTTACGCCCGAAGTAAAATGAAAAAAAATATATTGCTATCTCTTGCAATTGCTTCTTACAAAACTTGTGAAACTGCACCGTCAAAGAAATGGACCCAGTTTTCCCAGAAATCTAACTGCCCTACAGGAGTAAAAATTCAATAAATAGTAAAAAAATACTTTCTTCAGCCGGTTCTTGCAGCTCTCGGAATGGACTTTGTGGGGATTCTTTATTATTATTTATGCAAATCTTTCTAATTCAGTTCAGAAGAAGTCCACTCTCGGAGTTAGCTAGATCTATTTAATAGCTGACTTTGAAATTCGGCAATGAAGATAAGAGAAAAGGAAACGTTCGGCAATGATTCGACCAGTGTCCTGTTGGTTCAGCGTATTCGACTAAGGGCCAAGGAATCGGCCTATCTGTTGCATTACGGCTTGTGTGTGCATCAAAAAGGATGTCCGTCTTCGTATCGTAAGTTACCGCGTCAGTTAGTTTCATGTTGTGTTGAGATTCAGTAATGCAAGAATAATTATATTTCGGATGTCAAAACATTGCGAAGCGTAGGCAATTTATGTCAAATGAGTAGACGTCTATACTGAGAGTATGGCTGTAATTACATTGTATATAGATTTTGTATGCCGTGAATGTAACGATGGTTTGGGCTTTCAAGGAAATGCTGTGAATTTGAAGATTTTAATCTTTTAATTGTCGTGATCGTTTCGTCAAATCTTAGTTGCTAGGTAAGTTGACGTTGGTTTCAAGGAAAGTTCAATTTCACATCAAGGTTTGTTTCATCGAGAGTCAGGACCAAAGTACATTATAACTTCACAACTTATTTGCATTTTACTGTTTTACAAGGGACCAACGGCAAGGAGCTAGAGCCACAAGAGTTTTCCGAATCCCTATTAGCATGTATGCATACACAAAACTCTCCACTCATAACCAGAGCTCAAAACTGACTCCTGAGAATTTAAAAACCAGAAAGTAAACCGTTTGGCACAGGTGGACTGTACTACTCTAAGATATCTTTTGCTTAACCTTTTGCTTACGGTTAGGACAGCGTCCATCCTAAACGAAGAACCTCCCAAAAAGACAGGTATTTGACATACCCTATTCCAAACAGTTCGATCCCCCTTTGCCGACATTGGCGTCCATGGACGCCAATGCCTGTAAAGAAGGATCGAACTGTTTAGAATAGAGTATGTTAAATACCTGTCTGTTTGGGGGGCTCTTCGTTTGGGATGGACGTTGTCCCACCTGTAAGCAAAAAGTTAAAGTTTTTATGTCTCAGAAATCTTTGTGTTTCTAAAAGGTAAATAAATGCATTTCCCTAATTTTTTTAGAAATATCAAGAAAATTCTTTGTGCAATATTTTCCACGCTAGAAAATTTTAAATCATTAAGCAGAAAATTAATTTATTTTCATCATGTCTAATTTGAAATCTATTTTTAACAGTATATATATAAAAGAAAAAAACTAGAAATGGAAAAGTTATTCATACATATATTTTGAAAAGAAACTTGACAGTCTAAAAAGTAAATGATATATGATACTTTTACAACGTTCGCAAAGTTTGACAATAAAGTATCCTACATGACATAATTATGTCCATAATGGGACCACTTTGCAAAAGATATCAGTAATCACGATTCCCAATGGCCTTCGAAATCTATCATTAAGGAGAGCAAAATCCGGACATAAAGGATAGGTTTTCGCTTTTTGTTTTGTGTATTATTAAACATCTCACAAATGCATCTCTACAAATGAATTCGCAACTGAAAAACTGAATTCCAATATTTCTGTTAATGATTTATATAATGATCTTCAGTCAAATTTGCTTTTTATTGATTATTATGGAGTTGCATAGCATTTACACCAGATGGGAAAGAAGCAGTGTAAAATTTTATAATCTTGTCGATAATTGCTTTAATGGGATTTGGAACAGAAAATTTTATTTTTCTTATCCATGAATAATTTTATTCCAAAATGTTTACACAAATGTTTTTTTTTTTTATTGGGTGTGAATGTGCTATGTAAAATAAATATAAATAAATAATATATTTTTTAGAACACTTGAAATATAAAAAATAGAAATTTTAAATTTTGCGTAATTGTAAATTCAAAAGCTCTATTTATAAAATATGTTTTTTATTGAATAAAAGAATGTGTTTTATATCGTCTTCGGGATGCATTGATATACTAATAAGAAAAAATATATAAAATGTTTTAATGAAAAACTTAAAAGTTAAGCTTTTTAAATCAACATAAATTCAAAATTTTTAATGTATGTACTTCATGTAATGCAATTCGCTTAAGACAAATCAAAGTAAACATTATAGACAAATTATGTCCCAAATTTCACAGTTCTAGCTCAAATCTTTTTTAAGTTGTATCAATTTAAACATTGAATTTTCAACTTCATTTCTGAGATCTAAAAGACTGTTTTACGCAAAAAACCAAGTTTTTAATGTTTACTTTGATTGATTTTATGATAATGAGTCAATCTGAGGTCTAGAAATATGTTTACACAAGAAACCAATATTTAATGCTTACTTTGATTGCCTTCACGATAATGAGGCAATCTGAGGTCTAAAAGTATATTTACGCAAGAAACCAATATTTAATGTTTACTTTTATTGCCTTGACGATATAATGAGGCAATTTGAGGTCCAAAAGTATGTTTACACAAGAAACCAATATTTAATGTTTACTTTGATTGCCTTCACGATAATGAGGCAATCTGAGGTCTAAAAGTCTGTTTTAAGCAAGAAATCAAGTTTTTAATGTTTGCTTTTATTGCCTTCATGATAAAATATTTACTTTTAAATATATAATTTAAGTAAATATTTTAAGTAGTGGAAAATATTTTAAATAACGGTTTTACGTAATATTTATGTCATTCGATTCACACTTTTAACAAACTATTCTAATTTTTTGTTACCTGAATAAAAATATATATATATATATATATATATATATATACATTTATGTTTTCGAAACTTTTGTGTCTCTTACTTTCACCTCTTTAGAAATTCATAATTCTACTTTAAATCTTTCTTTAATTATTTAAATTTAAACTTTGAAACACATTCAATATTCCAATTTTTGACAATACAAAGTTCAGTTTAAAGTTTAATTTATATGTTTTACTCTTCATGGTTGTGTCATTCTATTATCCACTATTTAAACATTTTTTTTTTTTTTTTTTTTTGGGGGGGGGGGGGGTTACTAAAAAGGTTAAATTTAAACGAAACTTTCTTTCTATTCCAGAGCCCTAAGTTAATATCCGTTTTACTCATATTTCATTATAGCATATTATGGAAAACCATTGTAGTTATATCTCATGATATATTTCACGATGTTATTTAGTTATAACTCGCGATTATTTTAGTTATATCTACGCATAAAGCGTTTCGAAAATAATTTGGTACAATTATTACAATCGGTGAATATTGGAACCCTATCGATTTTAAACACAATAAAATGTTCGGAGTAAAGAACAATTTTAGAATAAATTTTTGAAAGATAATTAAAAAGTCAGGCCCCCATTCAACACGTAATTTTTCATTAGAAGACGAATGACATACTTTTGAATGCTATAATGAGCAACTCTCGAAATAGATTAAAAATAAAAGTACATTATAAAAAAATATATGAAATTAAAAGAGTAACAAGTATCGTCAAATATGTTTCTTTTTTATTTGCAATATTATGCAACAAATCTGTTAACGTCATTCACGGGGATCTAGGTCGATCCACTTATGAGAAATGGTAGTTTTTGTATTAGCTTTGTATTTTGACGCCAGAGAACAATCATTTATTTCATAGCATAACAATTAAATGTCAGTTGCATTTTGCTGAGGATTTTACACGTGAATATGAATAATTCATTCTGTTTGAAGTCGCCAAAAGTGCCCAATATCAATTTACGGGATGTTATTTCAATGTCAACAACAGTGTGGTATGGTCTTATTTATTTATATTCACATTTAGCGACTTTCCGTGCAATGATAAGTAAGATCCTGTCATAGTAATGAAATTCGGATTTTCAAATTAAATAACGATAAGTTAAATACATTATTAACATACGAATGCTCTTATTAGAATTTGAAATTTCAGGAATCTATGGATTTGAACTCAAACTATTGATTTTCTTGCATAAAAAAAAGAAGATGTTTGTGTGTGTGTCGTCTGTGCGGGAAAGCTAAGCTTCAGACTCAAGTGACATATAGTACAGAGGTACTTCAGGCCTCTGTAAAATATGTCTCGGCGAGACTTCTTTTTTAAATTCAAATTTGCTTAAAAGTGATGAAATTTTACAGCTGAAAATCCGTCGATATTTCGATTGAAAATTATTTTTATTCTGTTCAGACGATAAAAAATGAAATGAACAAGTGATCTGCAAACGGTATCTCAGAATACGACTTTGGGAGTATTTTATTTGCTATATTCTAAATTCGTGAATTTAAATTATCCGATTTGGAATCTATGATTATTTCAAATTAAGTATTCTCTGAAAATTTAACTGTTATCGGATGAAAACTCGCTGAGTGTTTTTGAGTTTAACTTCTGGGATAAAATAACTTTCTTCCTTTTTCAAGACTTCAAGTGTTTTCATTTATTTGGGGATGTGTATCAAAGCTTATTAGAGCTTATTTAGGGCGTAATAAAGCTTATGACGCCCGTGTTCTATAATTGGCATGGTTCCACATGAAATAATGGTGTGCAGGAATGATTTTAGCTCAAAGTAAGCCATTTGGAAATTGAGTGTTGTTATCTACATTTGCATTATTTAAGTAACGGACATGTATTTAGAACACAGGCATAGCCGAGTAATTAATTCTAATATTTAATAAATTATTAGTTTCTAATCATTAAAATCGTTTAATATATGGACTCTTATTACTTATTGCGCATGCTATCAATATTCATAATTGTCAATTTAGATTTGCGCGAAATATAAATTAATTGCGCACTTCGAAATAGTTTTACATGATGTCATCCAGAAAAACGCCCCATATTAATGCATAATTTAAAGCCAAATGCATTTCACCGCATATCTTGCAGCCGTTCTTTAGCCTTGAAAGAAGCAAAGGCATTGCATTATGTAGGGAAAGTCATATGCTGTCCACATCAAATTTTTCCTTTGGTAGGAATGTAGAATAAGTTCGTCTAATAAAACCACTTACCAGGCAGGCTGTGGTGTCATTCTAATTTAATAACAACTGGTACAGTGGAGCTTCAGGAAGTGGTTTCGGGATTATTTTTCCTTTTATTTTAACACTATCCAACATAGTTGAAAAGTGTTTATGACTTTGGTTTGTCTGTCTGTCCTTTCGCGCGATAACTGCCGTAAAAATGGCATTATCAAATTAAAATTTTAGTATGTTGTTGAGACGGTCTGTGGAACATATGGGAATGAAAATTATTAATATCACCCAATCAGTTTCGAATTCAACCCAGGTTGAAAAAATGAAATACATTGAAACCTATGGGAACATAAATTTGCAAACATTTGTTAAGAGAACTAAAAATTCCCAAATTGCTTTGAAAACTTTAGGAAATATTCAAATTATTACATAAAATATATAAAAAATTTATCAACAAAATATGTTGGACAGTTTTTTAATAAAAATTGACATAATACTTACACCTATATTATATGAAGAGACTCATTGCAAAATAAAATATGGTATCCATTTTTTATCCGCTGTGTAAAAATCGTGTTATTTAAAGACCATTAGACTTATATTTAGTGTTGCATCCGCCATAAAACCGCTTTTATTTTTACATATTAACTGCCTAAATTCTGTGACAGCGCAATTACAATATTTTTTAATTTAAATGATCAATAAACTTTGATTATTTCTGCAACGAGGCCTAATTTTAACGCATGCAGAATGTAAACAAATCAAGCGATAAGGTTAATTGTATAAGAATTGCTGATTTTTTTCACGCAAAATTATTTAGCTCTGGAGTCTGGAATGTTCGTTCGTTACTAATTCCCCCGTGGTGAAGGAGCGCCTACGCACCACGTCCACAAGACCCCCCAGGGTATCCCATGGCGAAGGGGAGGAGATTTTCAGCTTCACTTTTATAGAGGCTCCCCGAAGGACGGAAGTCTGACTTGGCCTCGGCATGACAACATCCATGCCCGCTGGCGGAATTCGAACCCGCAACCCGGAAATCCAGCGATCAGATGGAAACGCATGCCCCTGACTGTTCGACCACCGGGTCGGCGGAGTCTGAAATGTAAGTGATATGAATAAAATATTCACTGATTTTACATAGAGAGATAGATGATTTATATTTCGATGACATCATTTTAATAAAGTTCAATTTGTGTAACTAGCATTGACTTTTTTGATAAAGTTTTAAATTTTTAAATATAATATATTACTGTAGTATTGTGATAATTTAAAATATATCACAGCTGAATGTATCACATTTTAGAGATGTTTAAACAATTGCATTTCAGTTGGAAATTGTTTCACAATCAATGCCTTATGCATGATTGATCTTTCTTGTTTAATAAGCACAGGAAATAGCAGATTTTAATATGATTTTAATAGATTATAGGTTCATATACCATGAATATTTAATTTGAAAATAGACAATAAACAAGTGTTACAGTAATAGCAAAATATTTTAAATACAAGGTTTAGATAAAAAGAAAAAAGTATTATACGAAAATAACACAACATTCTTAAAACTATTAACAATGAAATTTATTGCTGGCAAAAGTGTGTACTATTGCTTTTACAGAAATTTCGTTTGAAGCATTTTTTTTTCAAGGATATACTATAGATGGAGTAATATGGGTTCAACATCAAATTTCGAAGGAGAGAAGAGAGTTTACCGTTCAACTTTCTGTTCATTTTTACTTTCCTTATATACATAATGTATCAGGAAAGTATCGTGACTGGGTCGAAAATTCGAAGTCGAGTTTTCGACGGGAGAGCACGTTTCAAGCATCCCTGATCACGAATCAAACATTTTTGAGGTGATGTCTGTGTGTGTGTGTGTGTGTGTGTGTGTGTAAGTATGTATGTGTGTGTGTGTGTGTGTGTGTGTGTGTGTGTGTAAGTATGTATGTGTGTGTGTGTGTGTCAGTGAGTCTGTGGAGACGATATCTCACGAACGAATGGAGCATTTCGAATGAAATTTGGTATAAAAATCACAATCTATGAATACTGGAAGCCTATTGTTTTAAAACGCAATCGAATGATCAGAACCCCCCTAAATTTTCAAGTGAAATTTTGAAAAAAATCATCCAAAAATCAAAACCTTTTATAAAGTTACGCAAATAGACACTTCTTATGTAATTTTTCCTCAGAAAACGATTGACATAAACTTTAAAATGCTAGCATGAACCGTTCGCAAGATATTGCACATTTTTCAAATTAATTTATAAAAAAATCTCATAAAAATATATTAACTGTTGAGAAACATGTTTACTTTTCATATGTAATATCATGCGATAAATTTGATGACATCATTCTCATCGATCTAACACACTCCATTCACGAGAAAAGGTATTTTGAGGAATACTTTTGTATTTGAACGCCAATAGTCATTTATCTGCTGTAAGAATAACTTATTTTCCCCTCCATAACTCTTGGCGAGATTTTGGCGACGAATTTAGCGAAATCTCGCCAACTTGGCGACATTTTTAAATGTTGCCTAATTAACGAAAATCTCGCCAAATGGATAAAAATGACGCTAAATCAATGAAAATGGCGACTAATTGAAGAAAATTTAATATCTTGGAAAGAATATAAGTATCTACTATAAGAATAATATTTCTTAACTGTAAAAGTAGTAAATTCATTGCATTATATAAGAAAAGTCATGTGTTGCCCATATCAGATTTTCTATTTTAGCTTAAAGGATGTTTATTTCTTTTAAATATATAATTTTAAAGATTGGTTGTAAATAGAGCTTGAATGATAACTGATGTGAATTGAGTATCAAATTCGGAAGGAAAAAAGGTGGTTCATTATGAATTTCCCCATACGGTTCCTTTTCCACTTCCAGTTTAAAATTTTTCATTTAAACACCTATTTCTCGGGATTTGCTATAGATAGAGCTTCGATAATAACTAATATGGATTCAGCATTAAATTTTGGAGAGGATAGAGGGACTCACTGGGGAATTTGCACTTCCGGCCCTGGAAATGTTAATTCCGATTCAAAAATTTACATTTTCCTTGCAACCTCTATTTTTCCGGATCAGCTACGGTTAGATAACGACTCAGATAACATCAAATACAGGAGGGATTCAGGATTTAAATTAATTTACATATTCATAATTTTTAAACTAATTCGAGTTTTTAAAATATCTCGACGAAGCGTATTGTCCCGTGAGCCAAAGTCTGTACCAAATTTCACAAAACTTTTAACAACCGGTTCAGTGAACCTATATATGTTTAGCAACTGGTTCGGTCGAACCAGTGCGAACCAGCTGATTCACACCACTATGGACAGAGCAGCTAATTTTAATTGGAATAATATCTATGGTTAGGGTTTCTTTGGCGGATAAAAGGAGAGTTACGAAAAATGTAAATAATTTGAACGTTTATATACCCAATCCTATTAGATAAAAATGTAAATATGTTTTCCAGTTTTATCGGAAATAGAGACCAAATTAAGAATGTATAAAAATAATTTTAATATTTTAATATTTTGAACTTTTTGGGAAACTTAAAAAGTAGCTATTTGAGCGAGTGTTTTATTCATTTATCTACCTTTCACTCAAAATATTTAGTAAACTATAAACGATAGATATAAATAACAAACGACAAAAATGAGTACTATAAAATGTAATATGAATATCTATATTTATTATTAAAGAAAGCTCATCTAATTTTCGAGTAATCATCTTGTCAAGTTGAAGAAGAATTTATTAACTTGAAGAAAATTTTTTCCCTTTTACAAGTTTGTAATGCCTATACTTCAAAAATTAAAAGAGCTAGCTTTAAACAATAAGCAAAAATGTATAGTTCTTTAAAAGCCATGCAAGTGTATGTAATTGAATTTTGGAGCTCTATTTTTCCGAAACAAAACTTTTCTAATTTAGAATTTAGTTTCAAAAGTACTTTATTATTGGAAATTTAGTTTCTAAATTTATATCTTTTTTTTTTTTTTTTTTTTTTTTTTTTGTAAACCGCAAGCTCTTATCGTTTTTGAGTAAGCATGTTGTCAAGTTAAAAAAGTACGATAATTTTACATTTTTCAAGTTTGTAATGCTTATATCTTAAAAACTAAAAGTGGTGATTTTAGACAATAAGCAAACTCTTTGAAAGCCCTATAGATGTATAAAATCAGATTTTGGGTAGAATTATTTTTTATTTGGATATTACAAAAGTTGAGCTTTATTTTAGAAAATGTTATTCATACAAAAATATTATTCATACAAAATATTCATACAAAAACTATTTCGGTTCCATCGAACTGGAACCACCTCCTATTTTCTTAAAGAAACTTGTACAGTTATTGTTCCCGTCCAGACATAATTCTTCTTTTATCAGCAAATTACATTTTTATATAGTTCTATTGAGTAAACATTTTAATTCGTGATTAGCAGTCAATAAATTTAAAAGAAGAATTCTCAAATATCCTTCAGCTGTGATTACCATCAACAGAACTAAAAGTTGTTTATTCTAGTTAACCTATTAGTTTAGTTGCAAGTTGGAGGCTTGGAAGGGTCAATGCCGAATAGCGGGTTGTTATGCGCTGATAATTACGAAACTATGCAAGTGGCGTAAACAAGTAGAACAGTTGGACAGCTGCCAATCATTTGTAAACCCTGAGTTTCAGGAAGCTTATCAGATCCTTGTTTTAAAATTACTTTATCTCTTTTCATTTTAAGAAGTGTAATAAAAAGCAAAAGATCCAGGGAGAGAAATTTTATAAATAGTCGAAAAGCATATTCCGTTTAAGTTTAAAGGCTAATTTGATCATTTCTTAGCGCTGACCAAGGCATCTAATTGGTGACTTAGTCATAACGACTATGTTACCAATGGCTTTCGTAATCTTCTATTCTGAGAAAATAATTTATAATTAATTTAATTTGTGTGTGTGTGTGTGTGTGTGTGTATGTATGTTATACATCACAATTATGTCCAAAACATTTTGAATTAGCAGATGCCACTTTAATTAATTTCTGTGTTTATTTTTTTCTACCAGATTAATATCTGTGGATAAAGCTCTCCATAACGGCTACTGGCTTATTATTTTTTTTTACATGATTGCTAATTATCTGTGTAAGACTGGGAAAAAAAATCTGATTCTAAGTGATTTGAGCAAAACGACTCGCAGACGACTTTTGTGCTGTTGATTTCGGAAGTTCCACTCCCAAAAAAAATGATATATAATATATATATATATATATATATATATATATATATATATATATATATATGGGGGGTCCTCTCTAGTTTTTTTATTTTTTCATTTACCTTTTAGAAAATTTTGCGCACTACTATTTAATTGTCATCGGCAAACGCTCCTGATTTGAAATGACTAAGCCCAATAGATTTTGCATTAGCCGTTGTCTTTGATATTTTTTTATTTTGCCAAAAAACAGATGAAATGGGGGGAGAACTTCCCCACCGGCAATGAAGTAGAAATTTTTACTGGGAGTATTTAATTTGGTTGAAATGTTGGTTTGCGGATATTATATAGAATATATTGGGCAGGGAACGCAGCATGTTATCCACCCGCATAACGGCGGGATAACACGGTTTTATATTTTTCTAGATGGAAAAAACGCACTATATAAGATATTAATGGTTTCTAGTTGTGACAAAATTTTGACACCGAGACATACAGTGGAAATCACCTGACATGGAATAAATGTTGGGAAACAGTGCAACCATGTCGTCTTGACGAATTTCGTGCAAAACGGATTTCATAACCTCTATTGAGATTAATTTGGAATAACAATATAAGCTTGTAAATAAATCTCTACATAACAAATAAGCGCTGGAAACGAGACAACAATTGGTGATAATAATGAAAGCCTTATGGTTTTTCAGACGCATAAAGTATTGTTTTGTCTAAATAATTTCATAAAAACCTAATGTACAAATTTTAAGTTCCAACAAACGAGGGGGTGGGGGTGGGATTCAGAAAATAGACTTTAACGTCGTTCCTTGTTATTTTAAGATTATAAAAGGCATTTACTCTCAAAGGACCAAAAGACAAATTTTTACGTGAGCCGAAATTTCGTGTTAATTATTTCTTGTGAAACTAATTTGTAACTTACATATAAACATCTATCAAACTGCTGATTTAAATAACCTCAATATTACAAATTGTTAATTGCATCACAAGACAGCTGATTAAAAATATCCGTCGGTTTTGTAGACATAAGTGAGTCTCTTCGTCAGTATTACTGAGCAGTCATTTCATCGAAGGTAGGGAAATTTCTATCGACAGAAAAATGCTCGCATGACCCAGAAAGTTATAAGCAGTTTTCCCCAACCCCTTTTCCATCACATCACACTTACCAAGTAACAATGTTTACATGGCACATTAGTTAAAAAATGTAAAATTCGACACTTAGCAAATAATACTGTTTACATGGCACATTAGTTGAAAATTGTAAAATTCGACATGTAGCAAATAACAATGTTAACATGGCACATTAGTTGAAAATTGTAAAATTCGACACGTAGCACATAACAATATTTACATGGCACATTAGTTGAAAAATGTAAAATTCGAAAATTCGCTCTTTAATCACTCTTTAATCAATTCATTCGCTCTTTAATCACTCTTTAATAAATTAATTCGCTCTTTAATCAGTTCGTCCTTTAATCATTTTCTCGAGCTGCACACATATCCAAAGGTTAAGCAATAAAGTGAAAAAAGCGGATAAAAAAAAGTACTTATTCGAATTCATTGAAACTTTCACATATCATGGGGTATAACAAAAGAAGCTAGCGTGGAGAAATGCAAAGAAATTTATCAATAAATAATTAAATAATAGAGATAAATAAAACCATAGGATTTTGGGCGGCAAAAGAAGTTTACTGATGGAGATCTGTCAATATGGAATGGGACGACTGCTGCTTTAAACACATGCCCGACAACGTCGATTTCTGTCAAGAATAAGATTATCTATGGTGGTATCTGTACTCATACATGGAGTACATTTATTAGCTCGTAAAGGTTCTGAGGAGGATCATGGGGAGAAGTTAAATGTCTCCCAAGCATATCCCATACATGCTCGATGGGATTCAAGTGATACGATCTCGATGGTCATTCCATATGATGCAGTGTTTCCGATTTAAGTACTGGTTGATAATTTGAGCCCTATGAACTCGCCCGTTATGGTCCATAAAAATGACACAAGAACGTATAGCCGCAAGATATGGGCAAACATATTGAGCAAGGATGCCATCTCTATACAGTAAGGGAAGATGTGGAGATCAGTGCGGGCGCCGACAACAATTCCTGCCCAAACCATCAGATAACCGCTTTTGTATGTGTGCATTTCGCAGATGTTACTGGCGTGATAGCGAGTTCCAGACATTCTCCAGACAAATAACCATCTCAAGTCATCCTGTACACCAAACCGTTACTCATCTGTGAAGTACAGCGCCCATTGTTGTAGAGTCTAGCTGAGGTGATCTCGAGCTCTTTAAACATTTCTCTCTGTGCAGAAACGTTAGTGGGACTCTAACCACTGATTAGCATTGCATACAGCTGACATGTAGCCATCTGTAAACAGTGTCCAAAAAACCGCTCTTCCTGTTTAAGTTGTAAGGTCAGAAGCAAGCGTTTCGCTAAGGAAAATCAAACTTTACTAGAAGCCATTTCTATTACCTGAAATTAGGGTAATCAGACTTTTCGGGGCATGAGTACCTGATTTGGCAATTTATTGCCAATTTGTCGACCTTTCGAATATATTAGAGCTTTCTCAAAATATCACATACTTTGAAATACAAGCACTTACCAGAAGGGGGCAACAGCCAAGTTACCGCTCAGGAATTGCACTCGGACGGCCCTGGTTCGATTCCCGCCACTGCCAAAACTGCCGCCGTATGCACGCGGAGTACGATCACTTTAAACATATGGATCCGTAAGTCCTTCGAGAGGTTGGTGGTAGTGGAAGGAGGGTACGGTCCCTGTGGATGCCTCCCTCACTGGGTTCCTGTCTAAATTGTGTGGCACTTCACGGCCATCCAAACAGATACCTTATACCTTTCTGGTAGGTCGGACGGTCTGGGTCGAAGAAGAAGCACTTACCAGAAATTTCTATGGAGAGTATATAAGTTCAAGGCTTAAGGGGCTCTCACTTATTGGAGTACCTAGCAAAGCCGCTGACGGCTTGCTTTCACCTCCGGTCATAGCAGAAAGGTTGGGAAATCATAGAAAAGACTATTAATGTGATAGGGATCCCGTAGGATCATAGCGGTGCACGTTAGGCAGAATTAGGACAGGAGAGTATATAAGGGAGTCATCGCAGAGTTAGAAAGAGTTGGCATGACGGCAAAGGACGGAACGATTGACATTTAGGACTCGGATTTCTTCCGAATGTCACTTGCCCCCTTCAAGACGCCCTATTATCTCTCATCGCCTGCCGTCTCTCAGATCATGTCGTCTACTCACTTTTCAAAAAATTTCTGTTTCGATTTTTCTTCCGGAATCCGCAACGCAGAGATACAGGCTCTGCACAAAACAAGCCGTTTTATACCTAATACGTGCCATTGTTAAAAAATGTTGGTATCCAAATGTTTTCTGTGGACTAGTTTTTTTCGTCGAATATGCCAATTTTTCCGTTTGTTGCTTAACATTTGGATATGAGTGTATATAAGAAAAGCGCTAATATTTATCTAGCTGGTTGACTAGCTTTGACGCTTGGCAACAACTTGGAAGACGGCAAATTCGGTGTTCAATTTGGCGAAATGCCTATGAATGATTTCAATATCTTTGAATGGCCATGGAAACATTTGCTCAAACATTAATGCCTTAATACCTTCAGGAAAAATATATAAATACACATATACGCTCAGTTTGATTTATGAGTCCATATATGCATACAAAATGAAGGACATTATGTACAAGATTGCTAAGGAAGCAAACCTAATCTCCTTCAGGATGAGTGGTGACCCGTGATTCTTCATAAGAAGTAGGCCGTGCTGTCAGAAGAAAATTGAAACCTACCGTACGGTGTTCCCACATAAGCTTCAGGAACATTATCTCTTTGTGGTCATTTCTCGATATACACCCCCCCCCCTTCCCTAACTTTCTGAACCGTGCACGTTTTTGACCTTAACACCTTTCCATCATCAGTTACGTCCTAAAAGGCGATTCTGTTTCATTGTGCACGCAAGAGACACGGGTTTTTAAATGAGTGACTTTTGTTAAATGCTAATAAGTAGATGATAGCTCTTCAATGGAGCAAAAGGAAATACACAAATGCATTCTCATATGTGATCATCCTTTTATGTAGGCCGATGCGGGAAAAAATGCAACACGATTTGTCTTTTCATTCTTATTAAAATTTAAAGAACATCGTGTTTAATTGTACGAGTGTACCAATAAAATATGATTGTACACTGCAAAACATTTGCAAGCATGTTATTGAAGTTTCAGGGGACTCAGCTGTCCGTAATGAGGAATAAGGTTCATGATAGTTATGATAATTAATATATATATATAATGGGCCATGTGAATAATTTCTGTAATACAATTTACAGTTATGCACACAGAAACATAGAAGTTCAGCATTACCGAACCAGGTATGGCCCTTGATAACATACATGGCTCTGGAAATACTTTTCATTTTTTTCAATTCTATTCATTTTTATATAAAAAATTTTGGGGGGTCAGAAAGGCCTAGCTCCATGTGCAATTTTTTTCTGTTTGAAAATTTTCATCTTATACACTATTCATGCATTTACACCATATATGTTTATTTAAAGAACACGGGGATTCGTACCTTAAGTACCTGTATTACATATATGATTTATAACACTTAAAATAAATTTTAATCTTAGGGTGTAGTTAAGGGATTATATTCACCAATCTTTCACCACATGTAATTCTTTTTTCAATTGCTTACCGTATATATGGAACAGAGAAAGAGAGGTATTTCATACCTATTTAGTACCTTTTTTATTTATAATGTTCTATTTATAATTTTCTTGCCATAGAGTCAATTTCGATTTCAAATTTTCAGTTCAGATCATTTTATTTTCACATTTGCTCTACAAACAATAAATGGTCAATCTCTAGTATTTATAATACAAGTAAATTAAAATTGTTAATACACACACACACACACACACACACACACACATATATATATATATATATATATATATATATATATATATAAGCGTAGTGATATCTGATATGGGACCTCTTGAATAGGGTCTATTGTGTAATACGGTATGGAAGATTTACTTCAACTTGTATGATACGGTATGCAAGATGTACATCTACATGTATGATGCTATTAACTGTCATTGAGGTAAATGGTTTCAGAGATAGACTTTCTTATTATTGTTATATTAAGTGTCAATATTTAAAGTCTTCTTAAAGTAGAAGCTATGTAATTTTGCTCATTTATACTAGTGAACATATTTCAAACATTTACTGTTAGTGATTTTTGATATGGCTGGATCTCGACAATTCTCTCTTATATTTGTTTTATAATGTCTGGTTTTCATCTTAAAACTTGATACTTTCGTATTCTATTTTGCAATGTACCGGCTCTCCGGGAGTGTTGTCGCGACACAAAGCATGCTTAACGGGGTTGAGGGGGTCACAACCCCCCCCCCCCGGCCATCTTTTGGTACAATGCATCCATCCATACCTCTTTTCATTTTGAAAATATTTTTAATCCTCTTTTTAATGCAGCTTTGCGCCTTTTAAGTTTGATTTCTGATAGCATTTTTAATATTATATTTCACGGTATTTTCATATTATATATATATATAACAAATTCTATTACTAAATTATTTAATATTTTAATTTTAATTTTACTTTCGTCCAATGTTATTAGAGGAATTCTGTGGCTCGTAACCTGCTAATATTTTTCTGGGCTATTTTGTCTATGTTTATATTTTTCTAATAATTGTACTTTTATTTTGTAAGCTTGTTAGAAAGTTCGGTTTTTCGAGTTACAGCTTCTCAAAGTGCTGCTGGCATACTTAATAATTAACGTTAATATTAGTAGTGTGGGATAGAATTTAATATAGTTGCAATATGTGTTGGACATGAAATGAGAATTTGGAATAATAATTTTGAAGGAAAAGGGCACGTTATTGGGAAAGCTTAAAATTTCTGTATTATATATATAATTTATATATATATATATATATATATATATATATATATATACACAAAAATGACGCTTCGGCAGACGATAATTATCTGAATATTTCAGAAATGAAGCTGTAATTTTCATGAACGCCTGTAATTTCAGCTTTCCTTATAAGTTTACCGAAATTATCAACAAAGTAGCTTAAAAAATCAGCAAAGGCTACATACTATTTTACAGTGATACATCAAAAAAAAAAGAGACCGTGACAATAATATCGATATTTTGAGAAAAAAAAAGACATAGTAAAATTAAAAGTTCTTTTGAACAAGTTGAATGTTTTCTTTTTTACAATTTTTTGGTCTGATTTTTAAGAATTATTCATTATTTATAAAATATATTTTCACTTTTTAAAAACAAATATACATTGGAAAGTAAAATTAATAAAATTTATGTGGTTGTTTTTCTAGTGAAAGAGGACGATTTATAGAGACTCGTGTAAGGAAATTTATAGCTCAGAAAGAAAAATAGATAAAATAAATGCTTTGTTTTCATGTCCGATTTCACAAAAATCCAAACAATAATAAGCATTTATTAGCTAAAAATGGTCCAAATCAACCCTCATGGTTACCTGTTGATATTTGGATCACAAATTTATCAAAGAATGTTTTATGTATTTTCTGAGAGACTATCAATGTAAACACATACAACGTCACTATTAATTCAAAATTTTACATAAAGAAACACATGGCGGCATTCAACAGCGATTGATCTAAATGTATTTGTACGAAGATATATTTTTTCGACAATGAATGAAATACAGTTGGAATAACTCTAAATGAGGGGTTAATAAATTCAGCAAAGGAAAAAAATCGCATATGCAATTTTTTAATTTCAATCATGTAGATGAACATGGAACTTTAGGTAACCTCACAGCTAAAAATCAACTAGTATTAAGTCAAAAGACCAAAAAGGGATATTATTTGTTATATAAATAATAATATTTGTACATATTGAAACATGTTTTATATGTAGAAGTTCGTCAAGAGATATCGTGTCCAGATATTCACAGACATCATTGAAAAAATATTTGATTCATTTACAGGAACGCTCAAACTGTTCAATCCATAAAAAAAATTGAATTTTAGACGTTTTACCGAATCATACTATTTTCTCTACACATGTGCTATGTTTTGCAGTTAAATTAAAAATGGTCAGTACCATTTGTATTGAAATCTATCACCACCAGGCTGACGCATAATATCGACTGCCAAATTTCATGAAAATCGGACAGATAGTTTTGGAACTAGATTGGCTTCATCTATTGTATGCAAATGCTTACAAAAAGAAATATTTTTCTTTCTGTAGGCATGTGACATTGACATCTAAGTCAACTTGTAAGCTCGTTAGTGTTTTAGGATGTCCGAATACAATGAAAACTTGAATTCAATTTTTGCAAACCTCCTTCCATTGCCTCCTCATACATTATACTATATATAGCAAGGGAAATCAAAAACTTGCATAACGTGAGATTTATGTTCCATTTTCTCATGGTTGAGGTTTTTGTCGGTTTTTTCTTCAAAAATAAAAATCTGATGTGGGCAGTACATGACTTTCCCTGCAAACTTATTTATATCCACATTATCTTTATTTAATTAAATTTAATTCACTTTCAATTCAATTTTCGTTCTCATTTGGTAACTGGACATATTTTTAAAGGTGGCGTAGAGAATATATGAAAAAACTTAAATATCTCGAGAACGGCTAGTCCTAGTGTAATAGAGTAGATCTTATTTTTTTCTTCGTTAAAAATTACGCATAAAACAAGCATGTAGTGGATATATTTGAGCATACGCAGTTTTTTATTTTATATTTTGACGATTTTTGCTGGCCAATTTGCAAAAAAAGGCAGGCTATTTTTTTCCGAAGCATACCAAAATCTAATCAGCTCCAAGGTAATCCACAAGCGACTTAGCTACCGAATTTTGTGAAATTCGGTCTATTAGTTTCTCAGCTAGAGTGAATACAGGTTTTTGCGGGCCCTTTCGCAAAAAAGGGCTGGTTCTTTTATCCCGAATCGTACCTAAAACTAATCAGCACCAGATTCGCCCACAAGTGACTTACTTACCAAATTTTATGAAATTCGGTCAATTAGATTTTTAGTTAGAATAGATACGAAATCTGCACAGACAGACAAACACACAGACACACAGATAGATACACACAGACAGGCACACAGACACACAGACAGACACGCACACAGACGCCACACACAGACGTCACACACAGACGTCATGCTAAAAATAGTTTTTTCGTATTCTAGAGGTCTCGAAACGTGTAGATCCGTCGAAAACTCGAGTTGCTATTTTCGGCATGATTCTAATACTTTCCCTATACATTACCATGTATTGCAGGGAAAGTAAAAATATTGATGTCTCATTCCAATGTAGATATTTGCGAATACTTCTGTCAACACTTTTCAGAGATATTATTTCATACTATGCGCTGAAGCTGTGTAATTTAAATAGCTTATTGACTTAACAGAGGACAAAATTGTGTAATTTGTTTTTCTTAACTTATTTTCGCTATCAAAGGAAAAACAACTAAAGTTTTGGATAATATCGGTGGAAAGGAATAAACCATGAAAGTGGCACTATTTATTATTTATCGTATTTCAAAAGTGATTGTGTGTTGATGCATTCTCAAATTCTTCATATCTGCTTTTGAAATGAGGACAGGAATATTGTGGATCAGTTTTTATGGAAAATGAAAAACAACTTTGAAACGGATTATTTAATATTTAATTTAGTTCAGAAAGCATTTGGAAAGTAAATATCTAATGCGAACAGCATATTTATGTACTAAAAACTTAAATAATTTTTCTCTATTTATACAGATCCATTAATTTTATTTAAACACACAAAATATTGCATGAGTATAATATACACTATGAAAAAACGAAAAGAACCATTGCTTCTCGCAGCTAACGGAATTCGTGTCCGAACACATACCGAAGCCTTCACATGACCCAAACCATTGCGGGATTTTTCTCCCCCTCAATGTAACTAACGAATGGAATGTTTAAATGGAATTTTCTAAAATGCCTCTAAAATGAAGGAATACGAAAGAAAAAAAGAAAACTATCGCCTCCTACAAAAGTAAAGTTAAGCTCTCCATTCTTCCTTTGAACAGGAGACAGATAAATTTCCAGAAGCTTCTAGAAGCCTGAATTAAAATAATAATAATAATAATAATTTTCCATATAGATTTTTAAAAAGAGTAGAAACGAGTATTTCAAATATTTTCCAGTATCTTGAGTATTTGTCATTTTAAAACTGACACCAAGCCTCAGTGTAGAAATAGTCTATAGGTTGATTGGGCGAAGCCCTATATGGGCCGCTGTCTTTGAGGGTCGCTTTGGTTCGAGAGAATTCCAATCAACATAGAAAATATTCGAATAAATATAATCATTCAATTACAGTCACGGACCGGGAACATCCATGAGTTTTTTATTGGTGCAATCAATGGACAGAATGGGGGGCGGCACCTTTTCATACGTTAACGGGACGGTCCGGGACGTCGAACAGTAAAAGTTTTCATGGTTGACACGTTATTAAACAGTGAGGATTTGGACTGGTCATCAAACACTAGAAACTTTCAATGTCCGAGTAAGTCAATTTCCTGGCTGGTCTGTCTCTCAGGAAGAACACGGGCTGCTCTGTATGGCACATTGATGTAATGTGACCGGCTGGACTGGGTCGCTTTTGTTGAAAGTAGGCAATTTTAGTTGCTTAGAAACACTGGTTTTCAATAATGATTTTATTTCTACAGTGTTAAATCGGATGTTTTGTTTACGAAGATATTTTTAATTTTTTGACCATCTGTAACGTAGCGTCATAAAATAATTTGGAGATATATAAAACCAGGAACCAAAATTGCCCAATAAAATGTTTTTAATTTATTTTCTACTTTTTACTTCATTTTAAAGTAAATGTTTATGTTGACCTTTGAAATTTGTTTTTTACTAGCTTGAATTTCCCCCAAAACCTATACTTTCCTATGTCGGGCCCTGGACGGGGCTAGATAGGGAAGGTTCAAAAAAGCAAATATATCACGAAAGACAACGCGTACTAAATTTGAGCTTTCCAGCTGCTTCGGATCTTGAACGACTCCCCAAAATAACCAAAAGAATTAAAATATACAGTAGAAGGCAAGATATGATTGAACTCAACATCCTAGCTGCTCCAGTTCTAGCGTCATTCCTATAAACATGCATCTTACTATTGCGGACTTCAAATTTTATGCAACAGTATGGTTCAAAATCCAAAGAGTTAAAATAGCAGCACGAAAACCAACGATATGCCTAAATAAAGTTTTCTAGCTGCTTCGGTCCTCAAATTATTATTCCCTTGCAACATGTAACTTTCTATTACGGGCCCAGAACGCGTCGGATTAGTAAGGTTTGAAATCCCCAAAATCACAATATACAATTAAAGGCAAGATATGCCTAATACCTCCAAGAATACCTCCAATTCTCAAGTCATCTCCAAAATACATGCACCTTACTATTGCAGGTCCTAAACGGGCTGGATCGGTAAGGTTCAGAATCTAAAGAATTAAATGTATATATATATATATATATATATATGTATAACAAAAGACAACGACATATTAAATTTGGACTTTTAACTACTCTGGTTCTCGAGTTATTCCCCAAAAAACGAGTACATTTTTATGGCCCAAAACGGGCTGGTCCGTTAAAATTCGAAATCCAAAGAATTAAAATGTACCATAAAAAGCATGACACATTTAGAATCACAGAGAATAGCGGAACCTAGTTAGTTAGGGCTCAAAAATTTGAAACACGGCCAGTGTGTATAATGAAAACAGCAGACAGAGATGTCTACCCTGTAACTGTTGTAACTATAGCTACAATAGTTACTATAGTATATATAATCGAGGTCCGCGTATTCTTTCTACTCTCAATAGAACATTGATACTCTCGCTTACCACCTTAGTCGTAAATTATTTGAGTAGACATTGACTAACTTGTCTATCCTGACACCTCGCCACTACTTTTACAATAAAAAATAGGTTTTTCTTATAGTAGATACTTATATTCTTTCCAAGACATTGAATGTTTGTCAATGAGTCGTCATTTTCATTGATTTGGCGTCATTTTTATCCATTTAGCAAGATTTCCGTCAAATTCGTCGTCGGAATCTCACCAAGCGTTATAAACGAAGAACTAAGTTATTCTTATAGCAGATAAATGACTATTGGTGTTCAAATACAAAAGTATTTCTCAAAGTATCTTTCCTCGTGAATGGAACGAGTTAGATCCACGAGAATGTCATCAAATTTATCGCATGATATTATATATGAAAAGTAAACATGTTTCTTAACAGTTAATATATTTTTTTTAATTTATGGGACTTTTTGGTGAATTTATTTGAAAAATGCGCAATATCTCGAGAACGGTTCATGCTAGCGTTTTAAAGTTTATGTCAATCGTTTTCTAAGAAAAAATTACATAAGAAATGGCTATTTGCGTAACTTTATTAAAGGTTTTAATTTTTTGATGATTTTTTCAATATTTCACTCGAAAATTTAGGAGGGTTCTGAACATTCGATTGTATTTTAAAACAATAGGCTTCCAGTATTCATGGATTGTGATTTTTGTACCGAATTTCATTCAAATCGCTCCATTCTTTCGTGAGATATCGTCTCCACAGACTCACTGACACATACAGACATCACCTCAAAAATGCTCGATTCGTGATCAGGGATGCTGGAAACATGCTCTCCCATTCGAAAACTCGAATTCTAATTTTCGACCCCGTCACAATACTTTCCTTATACATTATTAAGGAAAGTAAAAAATATTGTATTGCAGTTTTATTTTATTTTTGATTCTGTTTGAATTTAAGATATCATCCTTAGTAGGCCATCAGCGCCTCAATCACTCCTATTTACTTTCATTTAGAAACTTGTGCACAAATTTATTACCTATTCCATTACTTTTTGTTTCAAGCAATAAAACTTGCCCTCCTAGTTAGTTAGCGAAGTAATAAGACGAGTTAGAATAAAACTGTGTCATAAAGTCAGTAGGGTTTTACGGTCATGAGAGTCAATCCGTCGATAGTGTTAACTGGCTTTGATTAACCTTCAAAATTTATATGCATCAGGTCAAACTATCTCTGTTTCAGAGCCAGTTTTCGTTGCGTGCATTTATATGCTAATGAGAATGAGCAAAATAGGTTTAATGTGTTTAAGTATCGCACACGGTTAATTATAAAACCTCACTCGCATTTCTTTCTTACTTTGTCAAAAATATAAAAGTTGAACAGAAAATTTTGATGAAACTCTTATATAATAAAACACATCTGATGTTACTTGTCACTGAATTCCCCTACAAACAAATAAATATTTATTTTTATTTTGGTGTAAAAAAAAATACAAACAATACAAAAATACATTATATACTTTAAATATCACTTTAACTGTGTCATTGTCCTTTTCTTTTCATCCAAGTCATTGAGATATGTGAGTGATACAAATTTTGTGAGCGCCACTGTATAATCATCAAAATTTATTTACACACTAATCTCTGTTTAATTTACCCTCAAACAACGAACCTATTTAGATGAAACAAAAGATTTTTAGGCCTATATCGTTTAACACAATACTTCATCCCAATATAACAATTTCTGTCGATTAAACGATTAAAATTAACAGTATCTTCTGTTTCACTAAATCGGGATTTGTTTTTATTTTTGCTATGCAGATTAAATACTAAAATGTATAAATTCATTAGACATATTTTAACTGCATTTTGTTTAAAACGTACTATTGAGAACGTGCAATATTCCCTTTCTTTGAGTCTTTCATCTCTTTCGAAGACCAGACGGAGAAACATCTGTGCATGCATCCTGTACCATGATGTGAGCCTAGGGTTTACGCATGCCAAAGATCTAAGAAGGGTTGAAAAATTTAGGGATTTATCGCAAATTTGGTGACATTTGGCGACTTTCCGACGATTCGAAAAGAACCGCGAAATAACAATTATTCTACTCGATATGACAGATTTTTTAGAACAGTCTGTAAAAATAAGCATCATTTAGTCAGAGAGCAGTTGACGTGATATGAGTGTGGCGGAAAGGATGTTGCCAGGCCCGAACCAGAGACCTGATGCTTACAAGACCGACATTATAAGCATAGAGCAAAAGCTAGCTTCGGCTCCGTTCTTATAATTCGGGTACAGGTTCCAAGCATCTTTGATCAGATGTCTTTGCTGCCGCACGAACACGACGGCCTGAGCGTTGTTGTTGTTGAGACCCAGACCGTCCGACCTACCAGAAAGGTGTAAGGTAACCGTTTGGACGACCGGGAAGTACCACCCAACTTAGACCGGAACCCAGTGGGGGAGGCATCCGCAGGGATCGTACCCTCCTTCCTCTACCACCAACCTTTCGGAAGGACTTTCGGATCCCCATGTCTAACATGAACGTACTCCGCATGAACACGGCGGCAGTTGTGGCAGCGTGCAAATCCAGCGCTCAAATCACCGGGCTACCGCGCCCGAAATGTGCCAACAGCACGCGGTGTTCCCAGGTGGTCACCCACTCAAGTACTAACCGCGCCCGATGCTGTTTGACTTCGGTGATCTAATGAGAACCGGTGTTTTCAGCACGGTAGGGCCGTTGGCATCGGCGGCCTGAGCGTGTCGTAATTTTCGGAGGCATTATGGTTTCACTGGAAACCTTTAAGGAGGGGAGTGTGTGGCGGTTAACTATCGCCAGTTATGCCACCTGCACCAAAACGAACTAGAAGCAGCTTTTCTATGTGTATCTAATAACTGAGGAAACCGCATACAGTTTCCTGTTTTGGGACGCCTGACTTCCAAAGACTCCCGATGGGGATTTACACATAACTTTAACGCCGGTGACAGTATGTTGGCATGTGAAAGCCATAATTTTCGTCACCGGCATGTGTGAAATACAATACGATGGTGCACACCGAAAACACGTGGCGTGCATGGGAGACACCCCCATTAATGAGCCCCAGACCAACGACGATCAATAAGATGGTCGGTCACTCCTTCTGGGGCTTATACAAAATTCAGTTCAGAAAAGAATTTTCATCTTTTCGGACAGAGACTCGCTCCTTAAATCTCAACTTGAACGGTCGAACCTCCGTTCGACTGCCTCGAACTTAACGTTCCCAATATCAGGACTTGCCGACTGCAGCATTACAATGATGTACATAGAGCTGTAAATTTAATTGTAAATAAATGTTTAATTTTATGCAACGTAACGCTCTGGCTACAGAACAACAACAGCAAATGTCGGGAAATTGTGCCGGGCACTAACACCGCATGCCAGGTTTAGCCCACACAATAAAAAAAAAAGCAAACAAAACCACACAAACCCGGCATGAGCTATATTGAATTGTGATTTTTGTCAATGTTTTGAGAACAGTAGCGGCTGTTTTGCGAAATGACTTTCGTCAATGTTTTAAGAATAGTATCAGTTATTTTGTGAAATTAGTGGAACATTTAAGTGTTGTTTTATTGCATATTGCTTCTGTTTACTCTGTGCTTGCGAATAAATGTGTTAATTATCCAGAAATTTGACCTCATTACGTTGTAACAGTACCCACATATACATTGTGTACATGAAATGTCACAACAACAAAAACGTACAACTTATAAATAATCGTATGCATGCATTTATTTCATTGAATAGATAGCATAGAAGATAGCATGGTCAATTCGTTACTCAAGTACCCCATGTGTATAATAGAAAATATACAGTTGTAACTTTTTCATGTTTTACTTACGAAAAGTTCTTTTTATTCTGATAGTGGATCCTCCCCCCCTCGACATATTTCCTTTTGATGTAAATAACATCTAAGGTTGGGCTATCTCCAGCAGAAATTGGAGGGTTACGAAAAATGTAAATAATTTGGAAACTTATATCTCAAAACTTAATAGATCCAGACGTAAACAATTTTCGGAAATATAGTATCGTTCATGGATATGCAAAAATATTTTCAATATTTTAAACTATTATTTAAGAAATAACTAAAGAGTTTTTGTTCGAGCGAGTTTGCCCACTTTCACTCGAAATATCTTCTAAACTATGAAAGATAGATATAAATCGTAAGCGACGAAACTGTTCAGTAGTAAGTTCAGTTTCTAGGTTAATAACTTTTTTTTGTAAAGCTGTTACAGTTTTTGAAGAATTTTCTTTGCAAGTTAAAGAAAATTGAAATTTTCCGTTTTTAAAATTTGCAATGATTGCATTTCAAAAACTAGAAAGGCCAGTAAGAACAATAAATTAAGAAAAGACAGTAAGAACAGCAAATTAAGAAAGGCCAGTAAGAACAATAAATTAAGAAAAGACAGTAAGAACAGCAAATTAAGAAAGGCCATTAAGAACAGTAAGAGGCCAGTAAGAACAGTACATTTGTAGTCCTTTAAAAGGTCTATGTTGATATATAATTGGACTTTAGATTGAGTTCTTAATTTCTGAACTATAGTGGTTAAAATTTCAATATTTTAACCTGTTTAAAGTTTGCCAATGGGAGAGTAAAGTTGTAATATTTAAATGCCACAAGTGCAGCTCAGTGGATTTCCTCCTTTATGGAATATTGCTGCACAGCGCGAGATATTTTATGTTGGTTCAAAGAAATTAGGAAATAAAGAGAACTTGGAGTTTCTAAATACGTTTAATGATTGATGCTGTTTGAAAAGAAGAAAATGGAAGTATAGCATTCTAATATTTATTTATGTGATATCGAGCAAGATTTACAGATTGACCTGTGTCTTAAATCTCGTCATCGATGTTGCCTAATTTTAGTTTATATGATACCAAGCAAGTTTATAAAATAATTGGATATTTTGATATGAAGTCTAAATTGGAGCAAAAACTAAAAGCTATGAACAGTTAGCTAGTTATTTGTAGCCCTTCTTTGAAAGGTCGATGAGGTTATATAATTGAATTTCGGTTCAAATTCTTAGTTTTCGAAATATAGTGGTTATAATTTCGATATTTTAATATTTTGAACTATTTTGAAAAGGGGATTCTAATTTCAATCCCTTTTAAGAATGTCTAAAGAAGACATACTACTTACAAAGAAAGATGTTATTTATTCAAAACTATTTCGGCTCATATCGGACTGGAGCCACAGTGATTTTTCAAAAGAACTGTCATCCGTGTCGTACATTTGGGGTAATCTGATGTAAAATTATATCCGAAGTTAAACACAGAAAAACATAAAGGCTTAGCTTTGTATTTTCCATTATAAATTCCCAAAATCAACCTGTGAGAGAATCTTTCTCCATCACCGAAAATACTCTCAATTATAAAATAAATCTTGTAAGGAGTATCAGCGAAAAAACTAGAAAAGAACATGCCAAAAAATTCCAATAATACCCTTCAACTCGAATGTACATCTCTAAAAGTTTGAAGACATAGCATAAAATATCCATTTATAACCCATTTCTTTCTTAACTTTTTTCCCTGAAATCACCTTGTCTGAACTCCTTTGAGATCACGATAAGATTTAGATGGATTGCGAAGAAATTATTCATTCATATTTTTATTTAGTGCAATATAATATATTTTTCAACTCAGTCGTACTTTTTGTTAACAGCTGATTAAACTATGAGTTTTTACTTTGCTGAGCTAGAGAAAAGTCTGGCGATAGAGATTGTGATTTGTACTACTTTTCTTAATAGACATGCTTTCAGCAGTAGATTAAGTAACATTTCTGTAAAACCGATGTAAGCTAAGAAGTATAGTTATCGTGATTTAATCACAAGTCGAGTTTTCTAGTTTTTATTTATATGACAGCATTCAGATACATTTGTATAGGAAAAATAGAAAATTTGCTCCCCCCCCCCATAAAATTACATTCGCCCCCCTCCCGGCCAAAAAGGCCTGAAAAAAACACACTGGATCTGCGTATAGGTGGATGTCAACTCATTTTCCCTTCGTAATCACGAAGTCGATTTGGACTCAATTTGGGTAGCAAGTTTTATATACTATGCAAATGTGAACGTAGAAAAAAAATTCCGAAAACTGCATATAATTTAAATATAAATCGGTATGCTAAACTTATTAGACTTAAACTATTTGAAGACATATCTCGAGTGAAAATCGAAGTTTATATATTTAGGCCTTTGTCCATATACCTTATCTACTTCTAGACACTGTGCCTTATCTTATCTTGCATATGTCGTCTATGTGGTTTAGAGGTTTAATGTCCTCTTGCTAAGAGTGAAAAGGCTAAAGATTTCCCCGATAGCTTCATTTTGGAAATTAAATAAATGCTTTTATTTAATAGTTTATAGAATATAAATTGCATGAAAAAGAAAATTTAAATAAAGCGCTGAAAATATCCTTCTTATCCGAAATTCTATAGTATAACCCCTTTTTACTATTTCAACAATTCTTAATGTATTCCAGCCCCACTGTTTTTTTTTTACCAAAATTCTGATTGTAACCCCCTACACACACTCTGAATGTTATTAGGTTTTTTTTTTCTAATTAATATCATAATACTTGTCGCATGGTAAACCCATGATCCAATATTTTCGGGGCTGCGATCTAGAGTTTACGTATTTATTTTGGGGGTCGGCCTTTTCGTTTGGCCAGCTGCACTCCGAATAGAAAACAGGATGTGGGGGAGTTTTCTTTGGAGATCGCATTTTGACCGAAAGATTTTAATGTTTGTCCAGTTCGGACGGATTATCGGGCTGGTGGCCTGTTTTGAATTAGTGGCCGAAAGCATATCGGTTTCGCAGGGGCTTGAGAAAGGTTTTTTTTTTTGGCTTTTTGTTTTTAGGGGGCTAAAGCCAATGGGGTTGCTTTGGGGTCAAGGGGTTAAGACCCAGAATCCAATGAGATAGTGGTGTGCGCCTCAGGGGCGTGTTTTAAAATCTTGGAGAGAGAGAGTTTTTCAGAATTTAAAAGAGGAGCGAGGAGGATGATCTCGGACTCGAGGGAGAGAAAGACCCACTTTTTTTTTAAGTGCAGTTCATCTGAAGGATGAAAGCCCGCAACTCGGCCAGCAATGTTGGTGAGTTACCCATTTGGGACCTATTTCCTATTTTGTATTTGTTCGACCTCTCTCTCCGTTTTAAGGATGATTAAATATAACATAGGGATAGTTAAGCTTAATTTTTAATTACTATCTTTCACATTTTTAGTCTGTGAGACTCTATATACTTTTGTATTTGTTTATCTAAAATTGGTATTCATCCTATTTGGAATATGGAAAGTTGTATTTTAAGTATTTTAAATCAATATTGTGTAAATATTTATATAGTGTAAATAAATTTATGTTGGTATATACACACGGCTTTTTCTCTTCTTCGCGCTCTTACCGGGCGTATCCTGAAAGAGGTAAGTTACCTCAGGAGAATACTACCACTTTAGCACTCAAGGGAACCTAGTGAGGATGTTTGAACTAGAAAAAAACCAATGCTCATAAATTGATACGTAAAATTAAACATAGAATTACGCTCCCATTCTAGATGACAGCATCCATGGACCGGTTTTGCGCTCATTATGCGCTCGTGAGCATGGAATAGAGGACAACCGCAACGGAAGCAAGAAAACTTGCTATATGCCACAAGTTTGCGAACCTCTATGAGACGGCTTCAAATTTCTTCAAAATTTAACGCAAGCTACACGAGGTTACGACGGTCAAGTTTATAGTCACGTAATCTGCCTGTAGGATGTTCTTAAAGTTTGGATAACAGCATCCATGGACCGGTTTAGCGGTCTGCACAAAGAATGGAACGGCACTCTGACCGTTGCAGTTTCTTCTTCGACCCAGATCGTCCGACCTACTCGAAAGTGTAAGGTATCTGTTTGGACGGCCGAGGAGTGCCATCCAATTTTGACCAGAACCCAGTGGGAGGGGGGGGGGCATCCACCGGGACCGTACCCTTTCTTTCCCTACCATCAACCTCTCAGAAGGACTTACGGACTCACATGTTTAGCGTGATCGTACTCCGTGGGAACAAGGTGGCAGTTTGGGACAAATGCATGATTCGAACTCGGGTCGTCTGAGTGCAATCCCCGCGCGCTAACCACTGGGCTGTAGCGCCCTGGTCGTTGCAGCTGCTTGTAACCTCAGTTAACTTTTGACGCAATTCGAAGGTGGCTGCGTGAAAGGATTGAATATGTCAGTTCTCATAAATAGGGTCGCTCATACAAGTTATATGCCTCCTACAAACATTTATCACGCTCCCCCTCCCTATTTAAAACTCTCCTCTTAGAGAATTATTCACATCTTCTCTTCCTCAAAAAACTTATTAAAATTTTGATTCCCTTGTAGAGCCGTCCCTCCACTCGAGTGGTGCTCATACCCCATACCCCCCCCCCCCTTTTGGGCGTTCTTTCGTATAGGTACGCTAAACTGTGGTATAAAGTATGTTTTCTTACTACCATTGCAGATATCGGTTATCATGTGCTAATGAGTGCATATAAGCCCGAACCATGGACGCTATTATCTGCAATAGGAGCGTAATTACAACTTTGAGAACACACTAAAAGCGAGGTCCGTGACTATAAAATAGCTTTGTTAATCTAATCAGAAAGTTCACAGCAAGTTTTTATAAATGTAGTAAACTTCGTTTCAACTCTTAAAAAGAACTATTAATTTCCAACTCCGTTTCCTTAAACCAATTGCTATCAATAACACCCGGAAAGCGGGACAGAAAAATGTCCGTTATATCCCTTTGAACCTGTATAGATTCACTTTCTCAAGGTCGTCCAGAATTTGAGAAAAAAACCTCTTCTAAATACCTTCCTTTTCCTGGTGTGCCAATTCGTAATAGGCATTTCAAATTCTTCTCCGACGTGTTTTTTTGCTTTGTGGGAGAGATAGTTTGCATAACATGTTAAACGGAATGTTTTAACTGTTGTTTGTTCTTAAGCTCAAAGGAAATGATCTTTTTTTAGGAGTTTGAAATGATAAATTATGCATATCGATAGGAAGTTTTAATCAGTCATCTACAGCTTGATAGTTCACATCGACAACGAATTTCTTTTTCACTAGTGAAATTTTATAATCTGGTTCATTTTGAAACAATAACCAATATAATATTTCAGGTCAGCGTTTCCCAACCTGGGGTATGCGATACGGTTGTTGGGAGTTGCAAAAATCCATCAGCAACAGCAGATTTAAGCATATTGGTAGTTTTTGAAAAAATAATATCTTCTTTGTGACTCGGACTAAAAATAAATTTAAAATTCTAGCTATATGAAACCAAATCCATATTCTAAACATAAAACCAAATGCAAATGATTCAGTCTTTTGTCGCCTATTCTGATTTTAAGTATGTCACTTCGGTGAATTTTTCCGAATCTGAGGTGTGGCCAAGAGATTTTAAATCCGGCTTTTTTGTAAAAGTCTCGAATGTTTAACATTTTAGGAATATAATGCTTTTTCTATACAGTGGTGTAGTAAAGTAATAAAATACTTTAACAATTCTATGATTTTCAGGATAGATAAACTTCATGTTATAACATAATCGATAAGCACAAAATGTCTTAAATAACTTCAGCATTTTTGGCAAGTTACATTTTCTCATTTTTCTACTATTTACCACTTTTGGCAAGTCACATCTTTCAACACCATCCTATATATCATACACATTTCATAAATATGATATAAATAAGTACATCTTACAACGGCCTACCTTCTGTATAAATAGTTCGTTCGTTCGTTACTAATTCCCCCGTGGTGAAGGAGCGCCTATGCACCACGGTTAATAACACGGTTAATAATGCCTATGCACTAAGGTTAATTGTATAAGAATTGCTGAAATTTTTTCACGCAAAATTATTTAGCTCTGGAGTATGGAATGTTCGTTCGTTACTAATTCTCCCGTAGTGAAGGAGCGCCTACGCACTACGTCCACATGACCCCCCAGGGTATCCCATGGCGAAGGGAAGGAGATTTGCAGCTTCACTTTTTTTATAGAGGCTCCCCGAAGGGCGGAAGTCTGACTTGGCCTCGACATGACAACAACCATGCCCTCTGGCGGGATTCAAACCCGCAACCCTGCAATCCAGCGACAGACGGAAACGCATGCCCCTGACCGCTCGACCACCGGATCGGCATATAAATAGTAATTCGTCCAAACATATTAATAAACATATTCAAAATAAATGTTTCAGCAAAACCATGCATAGCTGTACATGAACACTATATATTAAAATATGGAATTGTTTTACTTATGCAGATAAAATGACGATGACGAATTTTTAATGCTCATTGGTGATAGTATTTATCACCAATGAGCATTAAAAATTCGGCATCAGCAGCGGCCGGGAATGAAAAAACTAATTCTACAAAACGTTCTTCCATTGTCTTAGAATCTAAACGTTGCAAGTTGAGAAATATGTAAGTCGAGGGATATCTGTATACTATTCCATATTTCTACAGAAAGTAATTCTTTTAAAACGTGAAATTTGCATAACTAATAAAGTGTTATCGTCAAATTTCGAATTCTTACGCTGTTGTTTGGATATGCAATCCAGATTTATCGCCATTAGCAAAAAGTATAGAAGAAATTTATCCTAAATCATGCATCATTCTAAATTTAAATTTCGTTTGCTACGCTGCTAGACTTTGTAAGATAGAAAGCATGTGACACAAACGATATCATGTCTCGAGATATATTTTTTAAATAATCGTTTAGATTAGATAACCCATTTTTCTGAAAAGCTAATAAGAACACTTGCACCAAATGCATCCATTTTTACTATTTTTTTAATCCATTTGAACTAGGAATGGACTAATTTGAGGGCAAAATGAAAACAGGAAAGATCAATCATGCACAAAGCATCGATTATGAAACACTTTCCAACTGAAATGCAATTTTATTTAAACATCTTTAAAATGCGATACATTCAGCGGTGATATTTTTAAAATTATCACAATACCACAATAATTTATTATATTTGAAAACTTCATCTGAAACAAATGAACTTTATCCAAATAACGTCATTGAAATATAAATCGCCTGGCTCTCTATATAAAAGCAGTGAATATTCCATTAATTCATAAAAAATTGTCCATTCTTTTCATGCATCGGCGATATTTTTAAAGTTATCACAATACTACAATCATTTATTTTACTTAAAAACTTAAAACTATGGAGGTAAAAGCACTTTCTAACTCTATGCTAAAACCTTCATCGAAAAAGCAATAGAATCGTCTGTTCTCATATAAAATTAATAAATGTTTCATTTATATCAACTATATTGCAGACTCCAGAGCTAAATAATTTTGTGTTAAAGAAATTCAGTATTTCTTATACAACTCATTCTATATCTTTTGGTGTTTACAATCTCCATAAGTGAGAATTAGGCTCCGTTGTAGAAATAATCAAAGTTTGATGATCATTTAAACTCCAAAATATTGTAATTGCGTTGGCGCAGTATATAGATGCACAGAAATTAAGCTGTTTTAGGTCGGTTACAACACTAAATATAAATTAAAAAAAACTTTAAAAATCACGATTTTGACGCAAGATGGATGACATATTTTATTTTGAAGTGGGTCACGTGATCTCTTCATATAATATGGGTGTAATTATTATTCTAATTTTTATTTAAAAACTACCAAATATATTTTGCTGAAATTCTTTTAGATGAGATGCTTAAACCAGGCAATTTATATTTTAATGCCGTCATTTGAATGAAGTTCATTTTTTTCGATGAAGGTTTAAGTTTTCAAATATAATAAATTAATGTAGTATTTTGATAATTTTAAAATCATTACCGCTGAATGCATCGCATTTTAGAGATGTTTAAATAAAATTGCATTGCAGTTGGAAAGTGTTTCATAATCAATGCTCTATGCATGATTGATCTTTCTTGTTTTTTTAACACTTTACAACAAAGTTGAAAAGTGTTTATGACTTTGTTCATTCTGTCTGTCTGTCTGTCTGTCTGTCTGTCTGTCTGTCTGTCTGTCTGTCCGTTAGCACGATAACTGCCGTAAAAATGACTTAATCAAAATGAAATTTTAGTATGTTGTTCAGACGGTCTATAGGACCTATGGGAATATAAATGAATAATATCACCCAATTAGTTTTGGATTGAACCCGGGTTGAAAAAATGGAATACATTGAGCCCTATGGGACCTAATTTTTCAAGCATTTTTTAAGCGGATTTAAAATTCACAAATTACTTCGAAAATTTTAGGCAATATTCAAATTGTTCCATAAAATATATAAAAAAAAATCAGCGAAATATATTCAGTTGTTTTTTAAATAAAAATTAAAATAATAATAACACCTCTTATATGAAACGATCACGTGTCCATGATATGAAACGATCACATGACCCACTTCAAAATGATATATGGCATCCATCTTGTGTCAAAATCGTGATTTTTAAAGTTCTTTTTAATTCATATTGAGTGTTGTATCCGTCCTAAAACTACTTTATTTTTGCATAAATTCTGTGCATCTACATACTGAAACAACGCAATGACAATATATTTCAGTTTAAATGCTCTTCCAAATTTCATTATTTCTACTATTAAGCCTATTTTTCACCTATGTAAAATGTAAACAGCAAAATATGTAGAATGAGTTGTATTAGAATCGCTGTAATTCTTTAACACAAAATCATTTAGTCCATGGAGTCTGCTTAGCTGATATGAATGAAATATTCATTGATTTTAGAAAGAGAAGGACGATATTTTTCGATGAAGTTTTACGCATTGAGTTTACTTACTTGTAGCTCAATGGTCTTAATTTTTAAATAAAATAAATTATTATAGTATTGTGATGAATGACATGAATGGGGGAATTATTTATGAATGAAATGTTGTTTTTATAGAGAGAGCCAGGCGTGTTATTTTTTTATGACGTCATTTGAATGAATTTCAGTTGTTTTCGATGATGTTTTCAAATATAATAAATTATCGTAGTATTATGATAATTCTAAAATTATTACCGAGGAATGTATCACATTTTAGAGATGTTTAAACCAGGCAATTTATACTTTAATGCCGTCATTTGAATGAAGTTAATTTTTTTCGATGAAGGTTTAAGGTGTCAAATATAATAAATTAATGTAGTATTGTGATAAGTTTTAAAATATTACCGAGGAATGTATTGCATTTTAGACATGTTTAAATAAAATTGCATTGAAGTTGGAAAGTGTTTCATAATCAATGCTTTAAGCATGATTGATCTTTCTTGTTTTGTTTGTTTTTTGCCCCTGAAAAAAAGATTATAGTCAGTTTTTTTTTTCTGAAAAAAAGGGGTGTGGCTTAGGAGCTCCGATAGAAATTTTTGAGCGTAAATGAAAAGAAACTTGCAATTTCAAATTTTTTCATAAGAAGTTCCAGAGAGTGTTATACAACACATATCACATATGGAATATGAATATATAAAAATGTTTAGTGGAGATTCACACTTCAAATTAATTTCATGTTAAATGATTGTTTAAGTCGATAAAATCCTGAAGTTAAAACAATCCGCAGCATACTACCCTGAGCAATTTTGAACTTTACCCCCTAGGGTACGTATATAGTTTGAGAGACATTGTTCTAAAAGAATGATGTAAGATGTCCATAAAATAATTTTATCCCGCTGAAAATTAAACCACTTACGAAACCGTAAACCCCGTAGTCTCCAATCCACCTTCGCAAATCGCTTTTAGCAGCCAATAAGTGAGAGGAACCTATTTAACGATATCGTCCTGAGATTGCGCAACCCGAGCTGGACCTTGGGCGAGGTCCAGGCCTACGCCCATCGCAACTCGTTACTCTTGGCATTGGGCGATGCCAGGGCCGATTGCGCAAATGGCCGCGAAAATAGATCGCACGGCCGCCCCCCGGGGGCAAATAACAAGTTTAGGGCACGAGGGTAGTACGTGCTTAGCCATCAACAAAGCTGGAAAGACATCCGTACAGGGGATTGGGTGTGAAGGTTGTAACTGTATGAAACAAACTGCAGAAATGTTGTTAGATAGCCTTGTTATATTCATATATCCAAAAACTTATAAATTATCATCTTTATGTAATCATCCATGACGCTTTGACCAGAGTGGGGATTGAACTGTGACTTTTTGATCTAGAGGAAAGTGCTCTAACAACTGAGCTATACACCGATGGGTGCCACGTTCTTCAATTTCACAATTTGAATTGAAACGTGAATTTCTTATTTGAAACTAAAAGTTCCACTGTTTCGCAGCGTATTCACCTGTATTTGTTTTCAATCATTTTCGACAGTCTTTATCATTTCGTATACTATCACTCGATTTTGAAAATATCAATGAGTCTTCCGTTATTGTTTGCTAACAGAACTTCAAAATGATTCGATGGATAAGCCTCAAAAACCTTTTCTAGGAAAATTGGAACAATACGAATGAAATTTGTTCAAATTTGAACAATATATAGTGCACAGAAGTGAATAACAAACCAGCAAAATCTAGCTAAATAAACGTTCTTTCACTTCACATAACTTAAACAATTTACAAGAGGTACAGGATTAGGGAACTTTCATTGGGCACAAAATAATCTTAAGTTCGTTTCGCAAGCAAGATAGAGCAGCACCTTCTGTAAACACGCGCTAAACACAGAACTAAATTTGAAGCTCTTTATAGGTGTCATTACTGTCACGAAGTAATAGTTCAATTACAAAAAGTGAAGACTTCCAATACATGCCAGAATGGAACAGCTGCCATATCTAATTGATTCCTAGACTTAAACGCCTTATGTTCAAGCAATGTATTCGACACAACTGGAATTACCTACCTCCTCGACTCTAAATGAATTTTAAGCCATCGAACGAGCCAAAGTAAAAGCGAATGAGATTCTTCAATGAAGCTGAAATGACGCCATTCACCAGTTTCAACTTTACGAGTATGGTTGCCATCTCTTAACCTTTTGCTTACGGGTGGGACAGCGTCCATCCCAAACGAAGAACCTCTCAAAAAGACAGGTATTTGACATACCCTAACCCAAATAGTTCGATCCCTTTTTGCAGGCATTGGCATCCGGACGCCACCCGTCCCACCCGTAAGCAAAAGGGTAAGTGCAAAAATTAGCTGTAGTATCAAATTGTGCATAACCTATCATAACTAACCCTTGTTAAATATTTAAGAATTCTAAAACAAATTATAGAATACATTAGAATCATGACTTATTTTCCTATAACGCTCTACATATTTTTTATTATAACGTTCCATGCCAGAATAAGTATTACATAGTGCTACACGAAAGCAATGCGTAATTTTATTAGGATTATTTAGGACTGAAACCACGGCTATATTATTAACACTTTACAATAAAGTTGAAAAGTGTTTATGGCTTTGTTCATTCTGTCTGTCTGTCTGTGCGTTAGCACGATAACTGCCGTAAAAATGACTTAATCAAAATGAAATTTTAATATGTTGTTCAGACGGTCTGTAGGACCTATGGGAATATAAATGAATAATATCACCCAATTAGTTTTGGAGTTTTGGATTGAACCCGAGTTGAAAAAATGAAATACATTGAGCCCTATGGGACCTAATTTTTCAAACATTTTTTAAGCGGATTTGAAATTCACGAATTGCTTCGAAAATTTTAGGTAATATTCAAATTGTTCCATAAAATATATAAAAAAAAAAAATTCAGCGAAATATATTCAGTAGTTTTTTAAATAAAAATTAAAATAATAATTACACCTCTTATATAAAGCGATCACGTGACCATGATATGAAAAGATCACGTGACCCACTTCGAAATGATATATGGCATCCATCTTGTCTCAAAATCGTGATTTTTAAAGTTCTTTTTAATTCATATTGAGTGTTGTATCCGTCCTAAAACTACTTTATTTTTGCTTAAATTCTGTGCATCTACATACTGAAACAACGCAATGACAATATATTTGAGTTTAAATGCTCATCCAAATTTGATTATTTCTACAACGAAGCCTATTTTTCACTTATGTAAAATGTAAACAGCAAAATATGTAGAATGAATTGTATTAGAATTTCTGTATTTCTTTAACACAAAATTATTTTGCTCATGGAGTCTGCATAGCTGATATGAATGAAATATTCATTGATTTTGCAAAGAGAAGGACGATTTTTTTCGATGAAGTTTTAAGCATAGAGTTTAATTACTTGTAGCTCCATGGTCTTAATTTTTAAATAAAATAAATTATTATGGTATTGTGACGAATGAAATGAATGGGAAATTGTTTATGAATGAAATGCTGCTTTTATAGAGAGAGCCAGGCGTGTTATTTTTTCTATGACGTCATTTGAATGAATTTCAGTTGTTTTCGATGACGTTTTCAAATATAATAAATTATCGTAGTATTATGATAATTCTCAAATTATTACCGAGGAATGTATCGCATTTTAGAGATGTTTAAACCAGGCAATTTATATTTCAATGCCGTCATTTGAATGAAGTTCATTTTTTTCGATGAAGGTTTAAGTTTTCAAATATAATAAATTAATGTAGTATTGTGATAAGTTTTAAAATATTACCGAGGAATGTATTACATTTTAGACATGTTTAAATAAAATTGCATTAAAATTGGAAAGTGTTTCATAATCAATGCTTTAAGCATGATTGATCTTTCTTGTTATATATACACTTGATATTGTAACTTTACTTGAGATATTGCTATATATCCTTCATATAATATTATAGAAAACGAACTGTAATGATGTTATATTATATGAAAACTTTCTTTTATAGGTTTCTGTTTTTCTTAAATTTTAGATGGAATTTTTCATTCCTGCATTCTTTACTTTCCTTTAAGTTCTTTCTCGATATAAGTACTGATTGATCTTGATATCTATATGTAATCATCAGCGCCTTTTACTATCGTTTTCGAAGCCAGCAGAAAGTAAATAAACATATAATTGGGCAATAGTTCCTTCAAGCAGTACTACATCTTCCGGCTATTTTTATGTCCTACTTTTTCGAAGTTTTTATTGCCACTTTTGTCATGTGATGCTTCCATGATTCGATTTTACTGTTCTAACTTTATTTATGTTTGACATTGATTGCGTATTTCATTTGCAGAGCAGAAGATTTTCAAAGTTAACCACGCCTTAATTCATAGTTACGTGTAAAGACGAAGAAGTAGGAAAACAACATTTAAAACGGATGATATAATTCCAAATATGTAACTCAAATCTATGATACAAGTGTATTACCAATTGAGCTTTCCGGGCTGTGAGAGAACCTCGTTCAGAACGCTTATCTAAGTGGGGAATCGAATCACTTATACTTAACTCGTGTTCACCAGTCGACGCTCTATTCACTGCGCTACTGATATGGTTATCATTCCATGTTTGAAGCGAATGTCAATTGTTCCTCCTTCAGATTTCAGATAGAAACTCAACATCTAATCTGTACATCTTCATTCTTCTGCTTTTTAAACACTTTTATTTAACTTCGATGGGCTTATATATGCATATCTATATATTTACCTCATTTCAAATCTTTGAGGCTTTAATTAACCAGGTACCACACTAATCACAGTGACAAGAAATTTGTAATGTTTTTACTTTTATTTATTTTTATTTTATTTTTATGGTACACTTTAATTATTTTTGTGGCGCACTTTGTGTTTTGAATCCTACCTATCCATTTCATCCTGGGCTCACTATAGGAATGTGCGTAGTGCATTTGGGTAATAACTAGAGATGTGGATTTTCCGGAAAATTTTGAAATGGAAAATTTTCCGGAAAACTTTGAAATTATTCTCTATATTATATTTTAGCTGGAACAATACGTTCAGTGACTTTTAAAATTATTTATTCTTATAATACACCTACAGTCAAACATATATTATATAACAAGGCTAAAAAAAAAATTTAAATCTAGAAATATATAAAACATTTTATGTATGAAAATCTCTTGTATCTATATACTGCAGTTAGCAGCTACAATTTATTATTTTCCTTAAAATTTGCTTGCTTTCGAAAAATTACATCTATAATGTATTTTATCTTCAAAATCACAATTTTAAAGCATTGCCAGAACAGAATATCATGAGAAATAATTAAAAATTATTAAACCTTCTCAGAAACATTAATGATTTACTGTTTATTACAGGTCAAAAGTAGATTACAAAATATAATCTAAAGAAATGAATAACTCTTTATAATTGAAAAATGCAGTAAATATTATATTGCATTTCTTTCAATACTTACAGATAATTCAAAAGGAAACATTCTACCATCTTCCATATTCTTAAAAAAAAAAAAATACTAGCTTAATATATATATATATAAATAAATTAATAAATATATAAACATATTATACTACAAAAATTTAATTAAAATGCTTGTAACTAAGCACTTTTAAAAATAAATTATTTTATATAATATTAAAATTTGTTTAGAAAATATCTGCTTATAATTGTACAAGTGAGTTTCGTGTGAAAGAGACAATTTGCAAAAGGTGTGAAATATATGGTGCTATTAAAGCCTTTTTCCTTAGCAGAAATTGTCAAAACATTCAATTTTTTTAAAATATTTTTATAAATGTTGGAAAATGTTGGGAATTTTTATAACTGTTAAAAATAAAAAGGAGTGGAAATTTTTCCGAAAACAGATAATGGAAAATTTTCCCATTTCCGGAAAATTTTCCGACTCATATCTCTAGTAATAACTAGTAGATATATAAAAACAATCCGACGACCATCTTGAAATGAGTCAAAGCATAGCAAGGAACTGTAATGTTGTTTAAGTAATGCTGCATAAAGTTTCTGTATAATTTGCAGCAAATATGTAATTTTGTAATTTGTGTAATGTTGTACTAATATTATCGAAAGTGTGTACAAAGTTCGGTAGCTGAGCCTATTTCAACGTTATTGGCATTATGTAAATTTAAGCATTGGAAATAACGTAATTCAGTCTAATTTGCATTTCTGTTTCTTTTCAGATCATGAAAATAGAATTGGTTAAGTTGGTGAGTACAATAAAAATATATTTTTGCTATAGAAGATTTTAAGTAGAAATATAATTAATATTTCATTACAGAACTTTTAATTTCAAAGAGAATTCGAAATATTTATTTATACAATAACATTGGAACTTACTTGGTCATTCAAATTTCCCTGATAAACCATATAAAGGAAAAACAAAAAGGAAACCATATAAGGGAAAATTTGAAAGAGATAAAGAGGATAATATTTCGTAGACTATGCAAAAATTAAGTGCCTATAAAGCAAAAGTATAAATGAAAGAAACACTTGTTACAATAAACCATCCATAATTCCTTTCTTCCATAATTCCTTTTCTTTGAATTTAAATAGAGCTACATAATTTTTTTCTCAATATATAGCTAAATATATTACCATTATGTATAAGTTTCGTAAAGTTTTATGAATAAAAGGCATAGGCTAAACAATTTTAGAACTTTTCGAACTGCATTTGTACTAGGGGTTTCAAAACGACTAATCTAACTTATAACTTTCGAACCGTTCCTACTGGACACATACTTACGATTCAATACAATCTGCTCTGGGCAGTACATGACGTTCCCTATGCATCATGTATTTTACTTCTTTAACTGAAAAATAATGATAGGCAACATCCACGGCAGAATGTTTTTAACGGTGAAGAGTACGCTGATATGTGGATGTAACTCAAGTGCTAGCTTCATACATTCATATTCCAGATTATTTAGGAACTCAAGCCATATTTAGTATCAAAATACAAAAATACTACAGTTTGATCTTTTAAAATTCCTGGGTTTTTTTTACTAACTTCCGTAACATATACAATTTTACACCCATAGAGTTACTAGGCGCGGTAATCCAGTACCTAGCGCGCGGGAATTGCACTCGGTAGGCCATGGTTCGATTCCCTTCGCTGCCAGAACTGCCGCCGTGTTCACGCGGAGTACGTTCACGTTAAACATGTTGGTCTCTAAGTCCTTCCGAGAGGTTGGTGGTAGGGGAAGGAGGGTACGGTCCCTGTGGATACCTCCCCCACTGGGTTCAGGTCTAAATTGGGTGGCTCTTCCCGGCCGTCCAAACAGTTACCTTACACCTTTCTGGTAGGTCGGACGGTCGGGGTCTCAACCCATAGAGTTGCTGAAACTATCATTTTCTTGCATATTACCATTGTCAAGAAAATTATTATTGTTTCCTGTAGGAAATAATACTATGAGAATTTTGAATTTCGAATAATCTATGTTCTAATTATGTAAATTACCAAAAATTCTGTGTAGTTCCAGATTTTACATAATGTATCCACAAATAAAACTTCTGGTAATACAGAACACATTCGTTCTTGTGTTATCGGGCCCAAACATCAAAAGCACACACGTAGAGAGCAATAGAGATTATCTTCCCAAAAATGTTAAAAAGTGTTGAAGAGGTTGTCAATATCTCGATATAAAAAAAATTTAAAAAAAAAACAATATTTTATGCAAAAATATCTGCAATTATAGTTTAAAATACATACATAGCGATGATATTTTTTAATAGTGTAACCTTGACATTTTGCTTACCTTTTAAAATTGCGTACAGTTTGACGTTCTTTTCATATTTTTAAATAACAGAATAGCGTCGTAAGCACTTCTTCCCGTGTCATTGCAGCTTTACATTATAGGAAATGAATGTACAAAACGGCGAATTTCTTTCATAATCACGATATGCAGCTGACTAAAGATAAATAAGATAACGGACGATAAACACTGAAATGCACATATCTCAATAAAAATATCTGTAATAAAGATATTTAAAGCCTCTACATCCAGCAACACTGCCATTGCTGCTAAAACAAAATCTCTAGCCTGTTGTTAAATCATCTCTAAAATCACAAGAAAGATCAATCATGCATTAAGCATTGATTATGTGAAACACCTTCCAACTGAAATTTTATTTTATTTAAGCATCTCTAAAATGTGATACATTCAGCGCTGATATTCTTTTAATTATCTCAGTACTATAGTAACTTATTATACTTGAAAACTTAAAACTTCATTGAAAAAGCCAATTACACAAAATGAACGTTATTCAAATGACGTCATCGAAATATAAATCATCTGCCTCTCTTTGCAAAATTAATAATATTTCATTCTTCACTTATATTTTAGACTAAAGGGCTAATTAATTTTGAGTGAAAAAAAGTTCAGTAGTTTTTATACAACTCACCTTATAATCGCTTGATTTGTTTACATTCTACATATTTTAAGATAATTCTTCGTTGCAGAAATAATCAAAGTTTAGTGATCATTTAAATCAAAAATATTCTAATTCGGCTGGCACAAAATTTAGATACACTGATAATATTCAAAAAAGCGGTTTTAGGACGGATGCAACACTAAATATAAATTTAAAACGATCTTTAAACATCACGATCTGTATATAGTAGAAGTGAAAATGGATGCCATATTTTATTTTGCAATGACTCATGTGATATTTTCATATAATATGGGTGTAATTACTATTTAAGTTTTTATTTAAAAACCTACCCAACAAATTTTTTCTACACATTTTATGGGATAATTTGAATATTTTCTAAAATTTTCGAAGCAATTTCGATGAATTTTAACTTTTCTTAAAAATGTTTGAAAAATTAAGTCCAATTTGGTTCAATGTATTTCCTTTTGTCATGGATGATATTATTCATTTTCATTCTTATTAACCCCATCCTCTATTCCCTCCGAAATTCGATGCTGAATCTATATCAATAATTGCCTGAGCTCATCTATAGCCAATCCAAAGCAAAGGATATTTCAATTTTAGAACCTGAAGTGAAAAAAGGTATCAAATGTGGAAATTCTTAGTGAACCATCCTAACCCCTCCAGAATTTGAGTCTGAATCCATATCAGTCAACATCACCATATCTATAGTTAATCCTAAGAAATAGACATTACAAGAAATATTTTTGAACCGGAAGTGGAAATCCCTAGTAAACTCCCCAACCCCCTTCCGGAATGATGAATCCTTAATGTTGAATCTATGTCAGTTAAATCTATATCCTCTATCTATAGACGATCTATAGAAATAGATGTTGCAAGGAAAATGTAAATTTTGAATCAGGAGTGACATCCCCAGAATCTGAAACAAAAAGAGTGCCCCTACCCTGGCAGTGTCCACTTCGACAATAAGAGTTTTCAATTCCGTCCCAGTAGTTCAAAGAGACAGCGTCTCTTTAGCTGGCCAGTTCGAAGATCCGTGGTTCGATTCCCGGGTTGGGAAGCAAAGTTCATTACAATGGCTCCCCAAAATGTCAAACTCAGTAAATCAATCTAAAGATATCGGAGATCAGAAAGTAATCTTCGTGCGACAAGCACGGATTCAGTGGCCCCTGGTGTATTGAGCACAAAATTCAAAATCAGGAATTCAACGACTATGCAGTAAGCTAACCTGGGGGATAAAAATAGCAGCAGAAGGTTAACCTGGAGTAGAAAAACAGCAGGAGGTGGTCAGTCAGATCGCCAGTTGAACTTTAATTTGACATTAGAGGGTAGAGAATGTAAAGTCCATTTCGACAATGAGCCAAATTATGTTCAAAATGCTCCCTCCGTTTGTGAGATATCGCATCCCCCACCCACCCACCCAGACACACACACACACACACACACACACACACATACGCAGACATCACCTTAAAAACGTTGATTCCGAGTTCTATTCGGGATGTTTGGAATGTGCTCTTCCATCAAAAACTAAAATTCGAATTTTGTCCCTATCTCAATATATATACAGGAAAAGTAGTATACATATAATGGTTGATGAAAATATTGTTGTGACGAACTTGAAAATAAATTCAAATTTGAATTTTCGTTCGACTTTTAATATCTTTCAATGTGAATCAAACTTTTTTGGAGTAATGTCTATGCACATGTGTGTATTCGTATGTTTGAATAATTTCCAGTATGTCACCGATTACTTTTAAAATTTTTAAACGTGAACATAAAACTAGGAAGAAACATCGACAAACAAATGTTGCAATTATAATTCGAAAATCCTGATAAATGCGATATCCATTAAGAGGATAGTTTTGTAATTGTTGTATCGAAAAAATAAAGTATCATATAAGCTTAATATCAAACATAATTTCTAATTTAACAAAACGAAGTATATGAGACAAAGTATTGAGAAATTATTACGAATTATGTGGTAAAAATAAAAAATTATCCAGGGATTTCAAATTATGCGACATGAAGTGCTCCAAGTATTGCGGGGTGGGGGTGGGGGGTACTTGTTTTCCTCTCCGTTCAATAAGTTGCAGTTTATTTCTCGGAAATGTATCATCAAGCGATTTATAGTCAGTGCAATTAATCTTGCTATTACAATTTTTATCATTGACTCTTTATATGATATATGATTCCATATTTAAGTAAGTTTAAAACATAATCATTCGCTATGCATACATAGTATATCCTTATTAAAATGGAGTAGTAAATTCGATTCCAATTTCAGTACATTTATGGACCCTAGAACTTACTAGAACCAACTGCTGTAACGTAATGCGTATGTCTGCAATATATATATATTTATTCCAACTCAAAAACTATCCATTCAATTTTGATGAAATGATTTGAAAATTAGGTTATTCACGGGTTTACCCTAATTATTAGCTTTTGGTATGACTTAAAAGGAAATAGCACTTGTCAACTAGTGCTTTGTTTAATAAAAATGAGTTCGGACACTCTATGCTAACATTATTGCCACAAGAATATTAATATCAGAGTCCTACTCATGGGAATTACTAAAAACTGTATACCTAACTCTATACCTAAAAATCTATACCTAAAATTTGATAGCAGTAGGTGCATTCATTTTTGAGTTATCGTATGAACCCCTTCACCTCCTCACGCACATATAAAATATTCTAAAAGGAATATTTCATGAACAAAATTCACAAAATCTATTAAAACGATACCTGATACCAATTAGGATCCAAGTGATTCTAAATACATATAGAGAATATATAAATCCATTATATTAGTTTTATGTGACCTTTTGAATTGAGCTAAATTTATCTTCAAATGTCTATGTAATCCATTATTTTATTATCTATTTCTTATATAAAATTTAATATTTTTAATGATCGCCAATTTTGGACGAGTCCATTCATAATTTTCTGCATGTAATTCTTGTATATCCTGAGTTCAATTATTTTAGTCTACTTGTATTTATACTTGCACAGTTCCTGATTCTTCGTCAATTTTTATTTTAATTTATTAATTAAATTATAGATATATATATATATATATATATGTATATTTTGTATATGTGTGTATATGTAAAAAGTCTTATTTTCAGTTTTATTAATATCAGAAACATGACTTTTGATACCAGGAATTAAAATTAATTAATTTTATTTTAGAATGAATCACTTACAGTATTATCACTTTTCCACTCATCCCAATATGTTATGCCCTTTGGCATAACTTTGTGTTTAATTTGAAATTCATGTTAGTTTTGGTTAAAAAATGCACTTTTCAGTGCAGCTCTCGGTTTATCTATTAGTGCTGTATGCCATTAGGTAATTTGCGCATCACTTATAATCATTTATTTATAATCAAATATTGGATTAAACCGATTATACCTTGTGCTTTTTATTACCACTATGTAAGTCTCAACTAGCATGACCTGTTTTATTATTATTTATTAGCGCCTGGCAAAATAACTTTATTGTTAATCAATACATTAGTGCCCGGTAACCTATATAAATTGGAATATAGGGATCGATAACCAGCATCCAATTCTTTCACTTTCTTGATTTGTAGACACTCTAAAATGGCAAGCCATCACTATTCACCAAAACTTATGTATTTTCGTACTTGCTGGGATAAACGTTGTAAGATCTGTCCCCCCGTCAGCTTTATCTTCTCATATTAATAATAAAAACCCTAAATATTTAACTTTTTGTAAAGTATATAATTGCGTTTACAAATTATCATATATCTCTTGTACTATCTCATATATTGGACAAACAAGCACTCCTCTTCACCTTCATTTTAATGTTCATCGACACCATATTAAGAAATTTAGTTCTCGAACATCACACAATTCGCAATTTCTTCCTCCTGCTTATGATAACACTGGTAATAACTTTGAATATGCCCATTTTGATCATCATGGTATTGATAATATTTCAATTTCGATTCTGGACAGTGTAAAGAATCCGGCAAATAGATTATATTTTGAAAATTCACTAATCAAACAAGATAAAACTATTTTTTCATATGGATTAAATCAAATGTATAATAGCAAGAATGTAGTAAAAACTACCTATAAAAATCTAAATTATGATATCTCTATCTTTAACATCCTAAATTAGAACGCTTATAGTACCTCTTTAAAAAGATCCAAGTGAGGAAATTATAACAAAAAAAGTGTAAAAATCTGAACATAAAACTAAAATTACTGAGCTAGAAAAAACTTTAAATCTTCTTATAACATAAATACTATAAAAACCTGGGTTTTCGATATCAAAAAACAACTATTAAATCAAGTATATAATACGTTCTTAAAGTCATTTAATCATGATGAGCATTTTTCGCACCTACTATATGATCCTATTATAACAAGAGCTCATTTTATAAACCTCAATCTGTCCATTCAACTCCTTTCTACCACTAATTATCTTCAAAATGAAAAGTATAATACTTATTGTGTAATTAAATACAAAAATTCACTTTATAATAATATAGATTTTAATTATTTATTTCAACAGTATAAACATTGTTTTCCTATTCCTAATAATCAAATTTTCAAAACATTTAAATATAATACCCCTTTGGATAGACAAATTTTCAATTACAATGATGTATCAAAATCTCTATTAAATCAAAATACCAATCCCAATTTACCTTGTGTTTGCAACCAGCCAAATTATTTAAAATTTATAGACTGCAATCATAAACACATAATTACTAGTGATCTCAATGTCGTTCAAAATTTAGCACTTAAAAATTTTATGCTTTATGGCACCAAATTTCGGATCCAAAATACATTAAATCATTCTTTTTTAATTAAATAACTAAATATTGATCTAGACAAATTCATATACAAAATTGCTTGTAGTAGAAACTATCTCATTGAAACTCTCGAAATGTGGAAGGTTAACATTCTGACAAATGTCAAACATCTCATAGGTAACGTAATTTGCCTACAACTAAACCTACAATTAACTTTGCAAACTTGAAGCAGGCAATAAATGAACTAAAATCACAATTTGTCATCACATATGTGGATAAAGCTGCTAACAATTACACCATCATTTGCAAAAAAATATTATGTACAAATCTTAAACGAATTTATAAATCACAGAAATATATTTAAAAACACTGATTTTTCAGCAACAACTATATCTGAAAAAATTATTGCATTTCATAAACTATTAAAATTACCTTGCAACAATCTAAGATATTGTTATGATCCCAAAATTTCATAAAAACCCTATCTTTTTTAGATCTGTAACTATTGGACATAAATCATATGCAACAGTTGCTAGTAAATCTCTATTAGTCATTCTTAATAAAATCACTTCTAATATAATTGATAATTCAACTACTCATATTATTAATAACAGTTATCAATTAATTCAAAAGTTGGATACTATTAATATTTTGGGATTTAAAACTTATGATTTTAAGGATATATTCAGCAACATTGGCATAAAAGATCTATATAAAGTCATTTGGGATTTGATTAAATCTTTCTATAATACATATCATTTGGATATAGATCAATCTCTCTCTCTCTCTCTCTCTCTCTCTCTCTCTCTCTCTCTCTCTCTCTCTCTCTCTCTCTCGATAATGAATATTCATTTTTGTCAAATATTTTTGACAAAGGGAAGGGTTCTTCATTTAAAATTCACAAGATAGTCAATTTTAACTCATGTATGAGTAAACAGGTATACAAAAATATCTTAATTAATCAATTTCATAGGATTTTCAGATTATGTGAAAATACACAATTTAGTAACCATCTAGCAGAATTAATACAATACTGTATGGCTGAATTCTATCCATATAATTTTGTTAAATATCATTATAGAAATTTTAAATTCAATTTATAATCTGTCAATTATAGTTTTAGTCAAATTTGAAACTGATATTATATACTTCTTAAATTAAAATATTAAAAATATTCTTGTAGTTTTTGTTAAGCTTTGTGATAAAAATATCTTAATTAATCAATTTCATAGGATTTTCAGATTATGTGAAAATACACAATTTAGTAACCATCTAGCAGAATTAATACAATACTGTATGTCTGAATCCTATCCATATAATTTTGTTAAATATCACTATAGAAATTTTAAATTCAATTTATAATCTGTCAATTATAGTTTTAGTCAAATTTGAAATTGATATTATATACTTCGTGAATTAAAATATTAATAATATTCTTGGAGATTTTGTTAATCTTTGATAAGTTTTAGATACATAATATATAACAATTATTTATTATTTAGTAAAATATTTAATCATATATTTCTTCATATCTTTAATTATTGGAGTTGATATTTATCTATTTGTATATCAGTTGTCAATTGAGTAACAATCTTCAAGTGTATTTCCTAACATCCACAACAAATGGCGCAATCTATAATTCTCTCGAGATATTTTCTGGTGCTAGATCACCCATATATGCGGCGTCATGAATGGGGGTGATTATAGGTATGAATTTTAATTTCTATTTACATCCTTTTTGTTTGCTTGGTAAATCACCTATATCTGGTATTTGTACTGTCATCCTCTTCTTTCCATTTGTCTTTTATTATTTCCATTTTGTTTATGTCATGGTAATGTGTCGTCTGGTAATGTGTCGGTAATGTGTCGTTTGGTAATGTGTCGGTAATGTCGGTAATGTGTCGGTAATGGGTTGGTAATGTGTCGTCGGTAATGTGTCGTCTGGTAATGTGTCGGTACTGTCATGGTAGTGTGTCGTCTGGTCATTTATGTCTGGTAATGTGTCGGATTTTTCAGCGGTGTTTCAGCCACGTGGCTGTGTCGCTATGTAAAACACATTTGGAACCTTTGTAGATGTAAAGATCCTTTAAAAGCTGCATCTACAGAGTTGCCATCCAATTTCATATATTCAATTTGCATCTTATCTTTGCAATTTGGTTTTTGTTGTCATTTTAATGTTTTGAGCTTCCAGCTTTTGAAAATCCTTTGATTCTCGTGCTTAGTTTGCGTGTATTACTCTTGAATGTTAATTTATTCAAATGTATTATTAATTATATTACCTTATAATTTAAAATTAAGATCAATTTGAATGTTATGGTATCATTGGTTTCCTTTTGATAGATATCTTTGACTTATCTTTTATAAGTCTTCTTTTGCATTATTAACCTCCTTAATGTTATTGAACTAGGGTATGCCTCTATTCATGTTTTAAATTAGCTTTATTATATTTATTTTTATTATATATATATATATATTTATTTGACCTCGGCTTTTATACCTTAAATATTGATCTGAGACATATATAATAAATTACAAAATTGCGTAAAAAAGGTACAGAATTTTATGAAATCGATAAAAATTTTCAGACGATTAAATTTTAAGAAATACAAAATTTAAATTTTTATACGGCCCCCCGTACAAAAACATTTCCAATGAGTATAATGTGCCCCATACACTAATAAGGTGGTGTACAAAATTTCAGCATTTTATCATAAAAAGTCCTTGTTAATATTTAAGGAATAAAAACCAGGGTCAATGTTTTTGGGACATCCTGTGTATATATATATATATATATATATATAATTATTTTTCAGAACCTATGATTTTCAAGAAATATTTAACAATATTGAACTCAAGGTATTATACCGAATACTGAACTTGTTGTACAGGGAATTTGAAATGCAAAAATATATAGAAATCAACAAATATAGATCTCTGATTAAAATAGTTATAGAAGAAAACTACCTATATACCGGACTGAATTTCTATAAGCAAATCAAAGGCATCCCCATGGGTGGGGGATGCTCGTCAATTTTAGCAGACATCTATCTTGATAATTTTGAAAAAATGCCCCATATTAACAATGAAATAATTTACATACGTTACGTTGATGATTTGTTAATAGGTTATGAAAACGAAAGTTTTCAAATGAATTTTGAATGTTGTCACTCAAATTTAATATTGGAAGAAAATCCACCAACCCAGAATAATGTCGTAAATTTTCTAGATCTCAGTATTGATTTCAGCCATAATATACTGTCATTCTATATATATGATAAAAGAATAACTTACAATATTCCTACAACAGGAATCATACATTGGACATCTAATTTACACTTGAATATATTTAGAAATGTATTTATTGGTGGTCTAGCGAGAACAAAAAGAATTGCAAGCAGTGACGTCACCAGATTGGAAAGTGACAGAAAATTCGTACTACAGGCATTTAGGCAAAGATATCCAATGCAATTTATGATCCATTACATCAAAAATTACTACGAACAAAAATGAAAAATATGGGTTAAATTTGTATGAATATTTGAGGTCATTATGAACAATGATTATACGTCTTTGAGAGTAATGACATCACAAACATCTAAACTGCTGAATATTTTGATGTTATAAAGAGGAAGCATAGGCATGAACTTCGCTGTCTCTGAGGCTTGGACCAATACTTTTTAATATCACTTTCCTTTATAAAAGGTCTTGTGATAATTTTGATTATCACTCCGGAGGTTGGCTACAGTCAGTGCTGTCGTCGAGGAGTGCAGGCCGCGGCATTTAAGACATGCATGTTGATAACTGGGGAGTAAGGTCACCACCCCTTACCGCCATTGTGTAAGCACTTTACGTTGCCTTCCTTCTTCATTTTTATTTCCATTTATATTTTTATATATTAACCCTTTATATATTTTTAGTGTTTTATGCTGCTGTGCGCAAGTACACTAAAATTCATTTCAATATTTTTCTTTAGAAATCTATCTTTTATATTTACATCTATATAAATAAAAATGAAAATCTGTCTGTCTGTCTGTCTGTCTGTCTGTCTGTCTGTCTGTCTGTCTGTTTGTCACACCATCACGGGAGAACGGCTGAACCGAATTTGATGAAATTTTGTGGGTAGGCCAGAAATAGCCCCACTTAAAATTATATCCTTGTTTTGAGTTTCTACGACCAGTGGTTCTCGAGATATTAGTAAAAAACGAAATTTTCGTTTGTCTCATCATCACGGAAAAACGGCTGAACCGAATTTAATGAAATTTGGTGAATAGCCTTGAAATATCCCCCCATAAATTTTGTCCAAGTTTCGAGTTTCTAAGACCTGGGGTTGTCGAGATATTAATGAAAAACGGAACTTTTTCCTAGGAGTTCTACTCCCTAACTCCGTGGTTTATCCAAACGAAAAGCTTGAAAATCGTTTGAAAGTGAATTAAAATTTAATCTCTGAGTTTGATGGGAGATTTTTTGCGTTAATTAGTCACTTTCTGAAAAAATGAATTGTTTGAAACATGATTTAAAGGAGAAATCTATCTCCATGGTTCATGGTTTATTTAAAACAAGCTTTTACGGAACAATGAGAAGTATAGAGAAATCAAAATCGTTATTTAATTTCGCAGTTTATGTTATAAGACATGACATATTTAACATGTTATAAGATTCTATCTTATATCATGTTACTCACAAACGCAATTAAATTAAATCTGTCTGTTAATTTTAATAACTATTTTTTCGATTTGAATAATAAATAAATGGATATAAAAATATATTTTAGAAAAGAACGATTTGATTTTTCTTATAGCATTTTTGACTGGATAATATCAATTACGGTCTTCAGGTTTAAAAATTATTATTATTTATATTTTCGGGGATTATTGATTCAAGGATTATTGATATTTTCAAGTTATTATGCAATTATTTTATTATGACAAAAATTGTTTAAACTCATATATTGTATGTTGTACGAATCTTCTACAAATACACGTGTATATCTTCTAATCTACGAGAATATAAGTAGTACAGGTATATTGACATATGTTTTGATATATATTGGCATATATTGGAATCAATTACGACCTTCTGGTATAAAGAGTACGGATATTATTGATGTTTTCAATTTATTACGTCATCTCTTTTATTTTGGCAAATATTTTTGAGACGCATATTGTAATGCGGGTAATCTTCTACTAACACATTGGCATATTTTCTGATCTGCGACAATATAATTAGTACGGCGTTGCATATATTCATTCAATTCCTATTTTTTCTTCTGTAAATTTGCTTACAAAAGGGGGCAGGATGTTTTATTCTTCAGATCTGATCGTGAAGATAATTTTGCATAGTGAGAACATATATTCTTAAACTTCTCTTTAGGAGCAATAAATTTAATATTTTAACAGAATTTGCACATGATTGCGAACTTTAAGTTTCTTTAAATTATACACTCCGTACGAATAACGGGTGTGCTGTTAGTGGTTAATAAATTTTAACATTTTAGGAGGATATATCATGTTGCTCGGCATCGCAATTAAATTAAATGTGTTTGTTAATGTTTTTATTATTTTTTTTCGATTTAAATAATAAATAAATGGATAAATGGATATAAAAGTATATCTTATGAATGGACGGTTTGATTTTTCTTTTAATTATATTAATTGCTGACTGCGTACATCAATTTCATTTATTTTGGCAAAGAGTTTTCAAGCTTATATCGTATTTAGCTACTAAACTCATATATTGTGTTTAGCCAATAAATTCATATAGCCGATTGTTGAAACAGAAAAAGAGTAGAGCGGGTATATCTTCTAATACAATTGTAGTGTTTTCATTTAGTATATTGAAACGGGATAAGAATGTTTCATTCAGATCTGCAAATTCAAAGCTACGAATTTGGAGGGATATCGCTAATTTGACAACTTTTCTTAAACTTTGCCAAATTGACGGAAATGTCGCCAAATTGATATAAACTACACACAACAGCTGCCATATAACAGCTGCCATAAACTTTCGGGTTGGTCGTGTGGCTTGGGTCTTCTACATATCAATGAAATTTTTTTTTGTTTTGTTAGAAGAGAGTACTGAAATGATGTTTGGTTAGCATTTCTCTGTCAGACCAACCATCCTACTTAGTAATACATTTAGCGAATTTTTAAAATGTCACCAAATTGATAAAAATGTTTTCAAATCTATAAAAATATCTTAAAATTGATAAAATTGCGCTACATAAATGATATTAATTGTTTTTTGTTAGGGGATAGTATTGTGATGATATTTCGTCAATTTGTCGCAAAGTGGAACTGTCAGTTCTACAGTCCCACTTGGCGATAAATTTGGCGATTTTTTAAATGTCGCTAATTTGACGAAACTGTCGCCAAATGTTCCATAGAAATATAACTATTTAGACGATATTTTTTCTACCAATTTATTTGAAGCAAATGATATCATGTCGCTTAGCAACGGATTTAAATCCAATGTGTTTATGCGGCAGACGATTTTTATTAAAACCTTTCCGATTTGAATAATGAAGATATGTATATAAAATAAATTTCATTGCCATTTCATTTTGGACTGGATAATATCAATTATACTCTTCAGGTTTAAACATTATTATTATTGATATTTTCCGGAATTATTGATTCAGGGATTATTGATATTTTTAAGTTATTACGCCATTGTTTTATTGCGGCAAAAATTGCTGACACACGCATATTGTACGTTGTACGAGTAATCTTCTAGGAATGCACGGGTATATCTTCTAACCTACGAGAATATAATTAGTACAGGTATATTGGCATATATTTTGACATATATTGGCATATATATTGGAATCAAGTACAGTCTTCTGGTATGAAGATTAAGGGGATTAATTATATATTCAATTTATTACGTCGTCTGTTGTATTTTACCAAAAAACATTTGTGACTCATATTGCAAAACGGGTAATCTTCTACTAATAATCGGACATTATAAGTAGTACGTGTATATCTTCCCATATAATTTTAGCACTTTAATTTTGACATATATTGGAATAAATGACTGTCTTCAGATTTAAAGATTGCGGGCTTATTGGTATTTTCAATTTATTCATGTAATCTACTAATACAGGTTATATTTTCTAATATTCGCGTATATAATTAGTACGGGTCCCATACAATTTTAACGCTTTTATTTTGCATATATTGATTCAATTCCATATTTTTTTTTATATTTTCTTACATAAGGGGTCCAAGATGTTTTATTCTTCAGATATGTCCATGAAGATAATTTTATATTGCGAGAACAGAGATTCTTAAACTTCTTTTTAGGAGCATTATATTAAATATTTTAACAGAATATTTTGATTAAACATGTCATTTAGTATACTATAAGAATTTGGGCATGATTATGAATTTCAAGTTTCTTTATATTATATACTCCGTACGAAGAACGGGTATGCTGCTAGTATATATATATATATATATAATAACTAGCAGCATACCCGTTCTTCGTACGGAGTATATAATATAAAGAAACTTGAAATTCATAATCATGCCCAAATTCTTATAGTATACTAAATGGCATGTTTAATCAAAATATTCTGTTAAAATCTATATAAATAAAAATGAAAATCTGTCTGTCTGTCTGTCTGTCTGTCTGTCTGTCTGTCTGTCTGTCTGTCTGTCTGTTTGTCACACCATCACGGGAGAACGGCTGAACCGAATTTGATGAAATTTTGTGGGTAGCCCAGAAATAGCCCCACTTAAAATTATATCTGTGTTTTGAGTTTCTACGACCAGTGGTTCTCGAGATATTAGTAAAAAACGAAATTTTCGTTTGTCTCATCATCACGGAAAAACGGCTTAACCGAATTTAATGAAATTTGGTGAATAGCCTTGAAATATCCCCCCATAAATTTTGTCCAAGTTTCGAGTTTCTAAGACCTGGGGTTGTCGAGATATTAATGAAAAACGGAACTTTTTCCTAGGAGTTCTACTCCCTAACTCCGTGGTTTATCCAAACGAAAAGCTTGAAAATCGTTTGAAAGTGAATTAAAATTTAATCTCTGAGTTTGATGGGAGATTTTTTGCGTTAATTAGTCACTTTCTGAAAAAATGAATTGTTTGAAACATGATTTAAAGGGGAAATCTATCTCCATGGTTCATCGTTTATTTAAAACAAGCTTTTGCGGAACAATGAGAAGTATAGAGAAATCAAAATCGTTATTTAATTTCGCAGTTTATGTTATAAGACATGACATATTTAACATGTTATAAGATTCTATCTTATATCATGTTACTCAGAAACGCAATTAAATTAAATCTGTCTGTTAATTTTAATAATTATTTTTTCGATTTGAGTAATAAATAAATGGATATAAAAATATATTTTAGAAAAGAACGATTTGATTTTTCTTATAGCATTTTTGACTGGATAATATCCATTACGGTCTTCAGGTTTAAAAATTATTATTATTTATATTTTCGGGGATTATTGATTCAAGGATTATTGATATTTTCAAGTTTTATTATGACAAAAATTGTTTAAACTCATATATTGTATGTTGTACGAATCTTCTACAAATACACGTGTATATCTTTTAATCTACGAGAATATAAGTAGTACAGGTATATTGACATATGTTTTGATATATATTGGCATATATTGGAATCAATTACGACCTTCTGGTATAAAGAGTACGGATATTATTGATGTTTTCAATTTATTACGTCATCTCTTTTATTTTGGCAAATATTTTTGAGACGCATATTGTAATACGGGTAATCTTCTACTAACACATTGGCATATTTTCTGATCTGCGACAATATAATTAGTACGGGGTTGCATATATTCATTCAATTCCTATTTTTTCTTCTGTAAATTTGCTTACAAAAGGGGGCAGGATGTTTTATTCTTCGGATCTGATCGTGAAGATAATTTTGCATAGTGAGAACATATATTCTTAAACTTCTCTTTAGGAGCAATAAATTTAATATTTTAACAGAATTTGCACATGATTGCGAACTATAAGTTTCTTTAAATTATACACTCCGTACGAATAACGGGTGTGCTGTTAGTGGTTAATAAATTTTAACATTTTAAGAGGATATATCATGTTGCTCGGCATCGCAATTAAATTAAATGTGTTTGTTAATGTTTTTATTATTTTTTTTCGATTTAAATTATAAATAAATGGATAAATGGATATAAAAGTATATCTTATGAAAGGACGGTTTGATTTTTCTTTTAATTATATTAATTGCTGACTGCGTACATCAATTTCATTTATTTTGGCAAAGAGTTTTCAAGCTTATATCGTATTTAGCTACTAAACTCATATATTGTGTTTAGCCAATAAATTCATATAGCCGATTGTTGAAACAGAAAAAGAGTAGAGCGGGTATATCTTCTAATACAATTGAAGTGTTTTCATTTAGTATATTGAAACGGGATAAGAATGTTTCATTCAGATCTGCAAATTCAAAGCTACGAATTTGGAGGGATATCGCTAATTTGACAACTTTTCTTAAACTTTGCCAAATTGACGGAAATGTCGCCAAATTGATATAAACGACACACAAACAGCTGCCATAAACCTTCGGGTAGGTCGTGTGGCTTGGGTCTTCTACATATCAATGAATTTTTTTTTTGTTTTGTTAGAAGAGAGTACTGAAATGATGTTTGGTTAGCATTTATCTGTCAGACCAACCATCCTACTTAGTAATACATTTAGCGAATTTTTAAAATGTCACCAAATTGATAAAAATGTTTTCAAATCTATAAAAATATCTTGAAATTGATAAAATTGCGCTACATAAATGATATTCATTGTTTTTTGTTAGGGGATAGTATTGTGATGATATTTCGTCAATTTGTCGCAAAGTGGAACTGTCAGTTCTACAGTCCCACTTGGCGATAAATTTGGCGATTTTTTAAAATGTCGCTAATTTGACGAAACTCTCGCCAAATGTTCCATAGAAATATAACTATTTAGACGATATTTTTTCTACCAATTTATTTGAAGCAAATGATATCATGTCGCTTAGCAACGGATTTAAATCCAATGTGTTTATGCGGCAGACGATTTTTATTAAATCCTTTCCGATTTGAATAATGAAGATATGTATATAAAATAAATTTCATTGCCATTTCATTTTGGACTGGATAATATCAATTATACTCTTCAGGTTTAAACATTGTTATTATTGATATTTTCCGGAATTATTGATTCAGGGATTATTGATATTTTTAAGTTATTACGCCATTGTTTTATTGCGGCAAAAATTGCTGACACACGCATATTGTACGTTGTACGAGTAATCTTCTAGGAATGCACGGGTATATCTTCTAACCTACGAGAATATAAGTAGTACAGGTATATTGGCATATATTTTGACATATATTGGCATATATATTGGAATCAAGTACAGTCTTCTGGTATAAATATTAAGGGAATTAATTATATATTCAATTTATTACGTCGTCTGTTGTATTTTACCAAAAAACATTTGAGACTCATATTGCAAAACGGGTAATCTTCTACTAATAATCGGACATTATAAGTAGTACGTGTATATCTTCCCATATAATTTTAGCACTTTAATTTTGACATATATTGGAATAAATGACTGTCTTCAGATTTAAAGATTACGGGTTTATTGGTATTTTCAATTCATACATGTAATCTACTAATACAGGTTATATTTTCTAATATTTGCGTATATAATTAGTACGGGTCCCATACAATTTTAACGCTTTTATTTTGCATATATTGATTCAATTCCATATTTTTTTTTTATATTTGCTTACATAAGGGGTCCAAGATGTTTTATTCTTCAGATATGTCCATGAAGATAATTTTATATTGCGAGAACAGAGATTCTTAAACTTCTTTTTAGGAGCATTATATTAAATATTTTAACAGAATATTTTGATTAAACATGTCATTTAGTATACTATAAGAATTTGGGCATGATTAGGAATTTCAAGTTTCTTTATATTATATACTCCGTACGAAGAACGGGTATGCTGCTAGTATTTAATATAATGCTCCTAAAAAGAAGTTTAAGAATCTCTGTTCTCGCTATATAAAATTATCTTCATGGACATATCCGAAGAATAAAACATCTTGGACCCCTTATGTAAGCAAATATAAAAAAAAATATGGAATTGAATCAATATATGCAAAATAAAAGCGTTAAAATTGTATGGGACCCGTACTAATTATATACGCGAATATTAGAAAATATAACCTGTATTAGTAGATTACATGTATAAATTGAAAATACCAATAAACCCGTAATCTTTAAATCCGAAGACAGTCATTTATTCCAATATATGTCAAAATTAAAGTGCTAAAATTATATGGGAAGATATACACGTACTACTTATAATGTCCGATTATTAGTAGAAGATTACCCGCTTTGCAATATGAGTCACAAATGTTTTTTGGTAAAATACAACAGACGACGTAATAAATTGAATATATAATTAATCCCCTTAATCTTCATACCAGAAGACTGTACTTGATTCCAATATATATGCCAATATATGTCAAAATATATGCCAATATACCTGTACTACTTATATTCTCGTAGGTTAGAAGATATACCCGTGCATTCCTAGAAGATTACTCGTACAACGTACAATATGCGTGTGTCAGCAATTTTTGCCGCAATAAAACAATGGCGAAATAACTTAAAAATATCAATAATTCCGGAAAATATCAATAATAATAATGTTTAAACCTGAAGAGTATAATTGATATTATCCAGTCCAAAATGAAAAGGCAATGACATTTATTTTATATACATATCTTCATTATTCAAATCGGAAAGGATTTAATAAAAATCGTCTGCCGCATAAACACATTGGATTTAAATCCGTTGCTAAGCGACATGATATCATTTGCTTCAAATAAATTGGTAGAAAAAATATCGTCTAAATAGTTATATTTCTATGGAACATTTGGCGACAGTTTCGTCAAATTAGCGACATTTTAAAAAATCGCCAAATTTATCGCCAAGTGGGACTGTAGAACTGACAGTTCCACTTTGCGACAAATTCGCGAAATATCATCACAATACTATCCCCCAACAAAAAACAATTAATATCATTTATGTAGCGCAATTTTATCAATTTCAAGATATTTTTATAGATTTGAAAACATTTTTATCAATTTGGTGACATTTTAAAAATTCGCTAAATGTATTACTAAGTAGGATGGTTGGTCTGACAGAGAAATGCTAACCAAACATCATTTCAGTACTCTCTTCTAACAAAACAAAAAAAAATTTCATTGATATGTAGAAGACCCAAGCCACACGACCAACCCGAAGGTTTATGGCAGCTGTTTGTGTGTCGTTTATATCAATTTGGCGACATTTCCGTCAATTTGGCAAAGTTTAAGAAAAGTTGTCAAATTAGCGATATCCCTCCAAATTCGTAGCTTTGAATTTGCAGATCTGAATGAAACATTCTTATCCCGTTTCAATATACTAAATGAAAACCCTACAATTGTATTAGAAGATATACCCGCTCTACTCTTTTTCTGTTTCAACAATCGGCTATATGAATTTATTGGCTAAACACAATATATGAGTTTAGTAGCTAAATACGATATAAGCTTGAAAACTCTTTGCCAAAATAAATGAAATTGATGTACGCAGTCAGCAATTAATATAATTAAAAGAAAAATCAAACCGTCCATTCATAAGATATACTTTTATATTCATTTATCCATTTATTTATTATTTAAATAGAAAAAAAATAATAAAAACATTAACAAACACATTTAATTTAATTGTGATGCCGAGCAACATGATATATCCTCCTAAAATGTTAAAATTTATTAACCACTAACAGTACAACCGTTATTCGTACGGAGTGTATAATTTAAAGAAACTTAAAGTTCGCAATCATGTGCAAATTCTGTTAAAATATTAAATTTATTGCTCCTAAAGAGAAGTTTAAGAATATATGTTCTCACTATGCAAAATTATCTTCACGATCAGATCTGAAGAATAAAACATCCTGCCCCCTTTTGTAAGCAAATTTACAGAAGAAAAAATAGGAATTGAATGAATATATGCAACCCCGTACTAATTATATTGTCGCATATCAGAAAATATGCCAATGTGTTAGTAGAAGATTACCCGTATTACAATATGCGTCTCAAAAATATTTGCCAAAATAAAAGAGATGACGTAATAAATTGAAAACAACAATAATATCCGTACTCTTTATACCAGAAGGTCCTATTTGATTCCAATATATGCCAATATATATCAAAACATATGTCAATATACCTGAACTACTTATATTCTCGTAGATTAAAAGATATACACGTGTATTTGTAGAAGATTCGTACAACATACAATATATGAGTTTAAACAATTTTTGTCATAATAAAATAATTGCATAATAACTTGAAAATATCAATAATCCTTGAATCAATAATCCCCGAAAATATAAATAATAATAATTTTTAAACCTGAAGACCGTAATTGATATTATCCAGTCAAAAATGCTATAAGAAAAATCAAATCGTTCTTTTCTAAAATATATTTTTATATCCATTTATTTATTATTCAAATCGAAAAAATAATTATTAAAATTAACAGGCAGATTTAATTTAATTGCGTTTCTGAGTAACATGATATAAGATAGAATCTTATAACATGTTAAATATGTCATGTCTTATAACATAAACTGCGAAATTAAATAACGATTTTGATTTCTCTATACTTCTCATTGTTTCGTAAAAGCTTGTTTTAAATAAACCATGAACCATGGAGATAGATTTCCCCTTTAAATCATGTTTTAAACAATTCATGTTTACAGAAAGTGACTAATTAACGCAAAAAATCTCCCATCAAACTCAGAGATTAAATTTTAATTCACTTTCAAACGATTTTCAAGCTTTTCGTTTGGATAAACCACGGAGTTAGGGAGTAGAACTCCTAGGAAAAAGTTCCGTTTTTCATTAATATCTCGACAACCCCAGGTCTTAGAAACTCGAAACTTGGACAAAATTTATGGGGGAATATTTCAAGGCTATTCACCAAATTTCATTAAATTCGGTTCAGCCGTTTTTCCGTGACGATGAGACAAACGAAAATTTCGTTTTTTACTAATATCTCGAGAACCACTGGTCGTAGAAACTCAAAACACAGATATAATTTTAAGTGGGGCTATTTCTGGGCTACCCACAAAATTTCATCAAATTCGGTTCAGCCGTTCTCCCGTGATGGTGTGACAAACAGACAGACAGACAGACAGACAGACAGACAGACAGACAGACAGACAGACAGACAGACAGATTTTCATTTTTATTTATATAGATAGTAGTTTGAAAATCCAATGAACGAAAAGTAAGAAGATGTAACACGATGAACCTAACTTTTTAAAACATTCACAGAATAAAATATAATACAGCAAATCATCAATCAAATGGATAAAAAATACAAAACACAAGCCATCAAGTTACAGAAAATCAACAAAATTCAAAGGTATGGAAAAAAAAAAGAAAAACTTAAACTAAATTCAACTATCTAACTGGCTTACAAAACAAAAGTAAAAATCAACTAATCCTCAAGCAAATGGAAAAAAATAAAAATCGAATCAAGTCAATGAAAAATATCATAATACAAAGGTATGGAATCGAAAAAAGTATAACAAACGAAATCAAGCACAAACGCTATACACGTGGACGAGGCTCTAAGCCTAAATCATGAATTGTTAACCTCTACAAAAATCTAATCATGTCCAAGTTTTTTGTAGAAGCAAACACAAAAATGTATGTTTCTGAAGAAATAGATAGATTATATCTATAAACTATTTCTACTTGGACGACATACATAAAGAAGGAATAAAAAAGAAAAAATGAATACCTGGAAAAAGCACAGCGTATGTACAATCGAGTCGATACCGGGAACACTGATAGAAGAGACCAGTGTTGCCATTCGTAAAGAAAAAATAAAAAACCATTTACTGTTGCCATTCATAAGAATTGAAAAACAGTTAAGCGAAATGTTAAGAAAAAGTATTACTATACAAAAAGAGCTACTAAAGGGAGGGGCAAATAATAGTAATGCTGAAGTGGAAGAGAATGTAAAAAAAAAAAAAAAAAAGAGAGAATAGAGATGTCTGGCTAATATAAGATACTATGAATAGAATTATATGATACTATGAAAAGAGTTATAAAAATCCAGCTATTTTAAATTTTTTAACAATACTATTTACTAAATAAAAGGGATATTTATATAAATTGCTAGTAATTTTGAGATTATTGATATGCATAGTATGAAATTTTTTATCAGATAATCTATTAATTCTAAAAAGCTGATTGAGTATAATATTTCTAAACAATTGAATCGAGTTACAGGAATTAAATGGTAAGATTTTATTAATATTAAAATTATAAAAGTCTTTTTTATCATATAAATTTGTAACAATTCTATTAGAAGGATCAATAAAAAGATTTAAATCCAAAAAATTAATATTTTTACTAATAGTAGCTTCATATATATATATATATATATATATATATATATATATATATATATATATATATATATATATATATATATATATATACATATATATTGAGCCTCCAGATTTTGATAATCCTTTGATGTTTGAACTTGATTTTTATGCATCGCTCTTGAATATTGATACATTGATGTGTATTACTGAAATTTAAAATTGAGATCATTCTGTTTTATATGGTAGCATTGTTTTCCTTCAGTCTGATATTTCCTTTCATATCCTCTTTACTTAATTTTTCTCTCGTATTGTTTTTGAACCAGGGTATGACACTGATCATGTTTTAAATTAGTCTTATTATTTTTATTTTATTTTTATTTTTAATATATATATATATAAAACTGGCTATGTTGCGGCGGTTGCTTTGAAAGGTCATAAAACAATAAATGTTGATTGGTATACGATAATTTGTTTACCAGAAATAGTCGCTAAAATTAGAAAAAAATTTGAGACGTCGCATCATTCTTCTTCAGGACATTGCAAGCTCACACACTGCATTTCAAACTATCAATTATTTGAAGCATGAAAAAATTGATTTGGTGAGTCATTGTCCTTATTCGCCTAACTTAAAACCGATCGATTTTTTCTTGTTCTCAACAATTAAATATAAAATGCGTGATCAACGATTTAACACCCCATAAGAAGCAGCTGAAGCTTACAAATCACGCGTTTTTACTATACAAACTTCTGAATGGCATAACTCTTTTGAAAATTGGATTATTTGAATAAAAAAATGTATTGATGCTAAAGGCAAGTATTTTGAAAAGTAATAAAACGATTTATTTCCATACAAAACTATTTTGTGAATTATTTTCTAAAAACTAAATACTGGCCTACATATAGCACCTGGAACTAATTTAAAAAATGACAACACATGACTTTCCTTATACGAGCTGATACTCCTTTTACTACTTTTACAGTAAAAAAAAATAGATGTTTCTTATAATAGATACTTATATTCCTTCCAAGATATCGAATTTCCGACAATTAGTCGTCATTTTTCATTGATTTAGCGTCATTTTTATCCATTTGGCGAGATTTCCGTTAATTTGACAACATTTCAAAAAGTCACCAGGTTGGCGACATTCCGCCAAATTCATCGCCAAAATCTCGCCAAGCATTATGAACGAAGAATTAAGTTATTCTTACAGCAGATAAATGACTATTGGCGTTCAAATGCAAAAGTATTACGCAAAGTATCTTTTTTCATGAATGGAACGAGCTAGATCCACGAGAATGATGTCACCCAATTTATTGCATGGTATTACATATAAAAAGTGAACATGTTTCTCAATAGGAATTTTTTTTTTTTTTATATGACTTTTTGATAATTTTTTGAAAAATGTGCAATATCTCGAGAACGGTTCATGTTAGCGTTCTAAAATTTATGTCAATCGTTTTCTAATGAAAAATTACATAAAAAATATCTGTTTGCGTAACTTTATTAGCGGTTTTGATTTTTTGACGATTTTCTCAAAATTTCACTCGAAAATTCAGGGGGGTTCTGAACATTCGATTGCGCATAAAAACAATAAACTTCCAGTGTTTAGGGATTGTGATCTTAGTACCAAATTTCGTTCGAATCGGTCCATTCGTTCGTTAGTTATCGTCTCCACAGACTCAGTGACACACACACACACACACACACACACACACACACACACACACACACACACACACACACACACAGACATCACTTCAAAAATGTTTGATTCGTGATCAGGGATGCTTGAAACGTGCTCTCCCGTCGAAAACTCGAATTCGAATTTTCGACCCCGTCACAATACTTTCCTTATACATTATGTATATAACGAAAGTAAAAATCTGATGTGGGCAGCACATGACTTTCCTTATATAATGCAATGAATTACAGTAATGATGTCACCCAATTTATCGCATGGTATTACATATGAAAAGGGAACATGTTTCTCAATAGGAAATATTTTTTTTTATTTTATATGACTTTTTGATAATTTTTTTTTAAAGATGAGCAATATCTCGAGAACGGTTCATGTTAGCGTTCTAAAATTTATGTTAATCGTTTTCTAATGAAAAATTACTTAAGAAATGTCTATTTGCGTAACTTTTTCAGCGGTTTTGATTTTTTGACGATTTTTTCAAAATTTCACTAAAAATTTAGGGGGGTTCTGGACATTCGATTCCGTATAAAAACAATAGGCTCCCAGCTTTTACGGATTGTGATTTTTGTACCAAATTTCGTTCGAATCGGTCCATTCGTTCGTCAGTTATCATCTCCACAGACTCACTGACACACACACACACACACACATACACATACTTTCACACACACACACACACACACACACACACATATACTTTCACGCACACGCACACACACACACACACATACTTCACACACACACAGACATCACTCCAAAAATGTTTGATTCGTGATCAGGGATGCCTGAAACGTGATCTCCCATCGAAAACTCGAATTCGAATTTTCAACCCCGTCACAATACTTTCCTTATACATTATGTATATAAGGAAAGTAAAAATCTTATTGATTACTAGATTAATAATTCAATGAAATGCAAGTCAGTAAAATAAAAATCAGCCGGGGTAAGCAGAAAAACAATTAGTAAGAATTAAAACTAATTAAAAAAAGAATGAATAACAATGGATAGAAGGCAATGATATTATACATGGTTTATACAAAACATGCTTTCTAGAAATAGTTATTTTTATTAAATAATCTTGTTCTATTTAAATAAAAGTTTATTTTACACCTCAAGGAACTATGGAAAAAAAAAACAAGAATGGGGAGAATTTAAGAGGTTTTTCTACAACTTGAAAAATAATTTAAACTTACTACTTACATGTGCGTAGATGGGATGTCAATATTATTGCCACACATGAAGTTAGAAGACAGTGTAACTAAACAGAAAGAATAAAATATAAAACCACTGATGACATTGAAGAACATTCTTAAACAAAATTGCCAATCAAAAGTAAAAGAGAAAAAATACAAGATATCCAACATTTGAAATACAACAATTGACTACTAGATACATATAGATACATATAATTTATAAAACCTTAACATTATAAATATTAATAAGAGTAGCGATATATATAAATGTACGTTTTATAGTTATACGGTATATAAATGTAAAGTTTTATAAGTTATTGGTCATAGAAATAATTATTATCCTCTTAAAATACTTTTCTAGAACTGACCAGAAGTCTCAAAGTTGGAATTTTTCTTTAAATTCGTTGCCAAAGTCATCGAATTTGTTTCAAAGGTCAAGCGACTTAGACCTTCAAATTATAACTATTGTTTTCTGTTACGTATTCTTAACAATATGATGTCACATCCATTATATACTATTTCATCAAAGTCGCATTTCTTTCAAGATTTGATTACCCTAAGACCTCATATCAAAAATCGCACACAAAACATCAAGGAAATTTTCTAATTAAACCAATCGAAGTACAAACGATTTAAAACGTATCAAAAATCATATACGTTTTTACAAAACATCAAAGAATTTTTCTAATTAAATCAGTTGAAGTACGAACGATTAAAAACATCGAGGTTTTGAGTTTCTAGGTAGAAGTAAAATTGTATTTCTATCGTGAAACTTCCGAATTAAGAGACTTAAAATGTTACTCCGAAAAAAGAACACTTTTGCTCCCTGCTAAATCAGTTTCAGACATTTTGTTTCACAAGAGAGACAAATGGTTCAACGAAATTTATAAATAGATTTATCATAAACTGATTTGGAATTGGTGCACTTACATTACGATTTTACAACAAACGTAATTACCTTAAGATTTTTTTTTGGTTTAATTAACTTTCGCCTAACTTCACCCGAGTACATTTGAAACATGGATTTCTTATTATATAGGCATACAACTTTCTCAACATGCACAGTATAATGCAGAGTTTGCTTCGACGATAAGAGCTTGCAATCCCAGCTTGCCGTCCCAGTAGAGCGTCACTTGGACAGTGCTAAGATCCGTGGTTTGATTCTCGGTTGGGATATCAAGGTTCGTTACAATAACGCCGTAACAAACCATGCTGTAGATTAGTGCAAAGATGTCGGAGATCTCAAAGTGAGCCTAGTACGACTTGCACGGATTCAGTGAACTCTGGGATATTGACCGCCGATTTCAAATCGGGAAGAAAACAATCACGCAGAAAGATGAACAAGAGGATAAAAATACCATCAAGAGAACACGAGCTTAAATACACAGACCATAACCGCGAGATAAAATTTGCATATAAATCATTTTGCATTTTAAATACGATACATTTAAAAAACATATTTTAATTGCAAAATACAAAATGAAAAAAGGTTATAAATTGCAAGTTAACCAAAAGATATGTCGTCAAAAGCAACAGAAAGCAGCTACTACATATCGAGAATATCATACAATGGTTTAACACACAGTAAGTCGAGAACGAGACGCCAAGTATAATTGAGGGTCTGCACGGGGTCAAAATAACAAATAGAATCACGGTAAAGATAAATGCAAAAGATTCATAAAGTAAATTGGTACGGGGGTTATTGCAGCTGATTAAAAGAAAAGTCTTTGCAATTCTATTCCTGAATTATGTATCACTATTAGTTTTTGTAAACGTACTTGCTATTTTTGCCATGAAGAATTTATTGTTTGTGCCTATCCAGCCATTGCAAATTCATTTTTTGATTATATGCACCTTCGGTTGGCCCATGTTCATAATGATTTAAGGGTGCGCTATTCTAATAAACCTTTCCTTTGGCTCAACAAATCCCATTTCTTTGATTCTCCGAGTAATGTCTGTTTGTAATGCTCCGGAAGTTTGGAGATCATTTCCACAATTTTGAGCTCACTCCCATGTTTGATTATGCTCCGCTTGATAATGTTCCTGTTTCGTCTTGCCATCCCATTTTTAAATATTCTCGTTTTGATCTTTTTGCCTTTAAACCTATTAATTTTACCCAGCTTAAATCTCCTAAGCCTTTCCTGTTTGTCAATTGTACTCCCCACGTCATTTCCTCTATTCAGAATACTATTCTTGAGCGTGGCCCTAAGTTTGCTTATCCACCTGCTAACTTCATTTCTGTTAATTTGAACCCGCCCCCGTCCTGCGGAGGATTCTTTAATTCGTGTGGCTCATGCCCATAAGGAGAGAGAGGTAGATTTATTATGTTGTTATTGACACCCAGACCGTCCGACCTACCAGAAAGGTGTAAGGTAACTGTTTGGACGGCAGGGATGTGCCACCCAATTTTGACCGGAACCCAGTGGGGCAGGCATACACAGGGACCGTACCCTCCTTCCCCTACCACCAACCTCTCGGAAGGACTTACGGACCTACATGTTTAACGTGATTGTACTCCGCGTGAACACGGCGGCAGTTTTGGTAGTGGCGAGAATCGAACCCGGGCCTACCGAGTGCAATTCCCGCGTGCTAACCACTGGGCTACCGCGCCCCTAGTTTTATTATGTATCGTTTTATTTCTAATTTTCATAATGATAGTAAATATAAAAATAAACTTAATTTGTCTTTTCATGTACAAATCGCTGAGCTTAAATAGCAGCAAGCTTAAATCTTGCTCTGATTTAGTTATTTTATCTGCGGACAAAACTAAACAGCTGGTTCTTGTCAATAGTAAAGATTAGGTAAATTCAATGAAGGAGTGTATTTCCGCGATTTGCATTCCTGTTAAAAAGTTCCCCATTGCCGCTATTAACTAAGATTGTTAAGCTCAAAAAATCGTATAATCTTCCACCCACTATTATATCTGCTGTTTACCGTACTTCCCATCAATTACCCGAATTTTTGGTCAAAATAAACTTTATAAAATTAGCCATCCTATGCGGCCTATTGTGCCTAAGTGCAATGATCCTACTTATTTTTTAGAAAAAGCGTTAGCTAATTTTCTTAAACCATTTTTTAATAACCATGTTTGTTCTATAAGTTCTACCGAAAATTCCATTGAACACCTCTTAGTACTAATTTTGTTCCCAATTGCACCCTTCATAATTTTGACATTGTGACCCTTTTTCCAAATGTTCTTGTTTCTACGGCTATTAATATTATTGCCAAAAAACTTCTATGCCAAAATTATACTATTCCCTTTATCGACGCAATAACTTCTAAATTGAACATTGTCGCTGAGGCAAATTAGTATATTTTTGCAAGATACGGGCGTTCCTAGTCCGACATTTTGGCTGAGGCTGTGTTGCAGAAGCTTGAGAATGAAATTTTGCCTTTTTTATCCCTTAAACCTATGCTTTGGTGCCGTTATGTGGATGATGTATTTATTATTTGGAACCATATTTTGAGCGACCACCTTAATGTTTTGGATACTGTTAATGCTTTTTACCTCTCTATTAATTTTACCGTTGAACATGAGTCTAATTTTCCTTTACCTACGTTCTCGAATTCTTATATTCCCGTTAACTCCTCTCATCCAATTTCTTCTAAAAAAAACCCTCCTTTATTGCATATTTTAATCGTGCTTTTAACGTTTGTTCATCTATTTCGGCTTTAGTTACTGGAATTGAATTAACCTTGGCTGTAAAGCCGCTTACTCTTTTAATTTTATTTATAAAATCTTTTCCACACTATTCGTTATAATCTTATTTATCCTAATACTAACCTTGCTCCTTTTTCTGACCTTCTTGCCGTATAAATTTAGTCTTCCTTTTCACCCGACGATTTTTCGTCCTCTGACTCATTTTTGTCATGAGTTTAAGTTTTAGTCTGCCCGTTCTACCGTTGCTATGTTATTTAATCGTATTCGTTCTAATAAATTTAAGAATAAAAATTACTTCATGTGTCAGGTCGCCGGTGTGTAGGTTGTCCCCCTTTTATCTCTCGAAAATAATTTGAAGTTCTACTTTGGTAGTACAAAACGTACTGTCGGTATTCGTTTACCTGAGCATACTCACGATGTTAAAAATAGAAAAAAGTCCACGGCTCTTGCTCATTTTGTTATTAACTATAATTTTCATCCTATGTTCGATAAGACTTTTCTTTTAATTAGTTGCAATAACACCCGTAATATTTTACTTTATGAATCCCTTTTCTTTTATCTTTACCGTGTATTCGCAATTTTTATCCCGTTCAGAGTCTCGGTTATGCTTGGCGTCTCGTTCTTGACTCACTGTGTGTCAAACCATTGTAATATTTTCTGGATATTTAGTAGCTGCTTCCTGTTGCTTTTCACGACATATTTATTGGTTAACCTGTATTTCATGACTTATTTTCATTCGGTATTTCGTAATTATGTTTTTTAAATGTATCTTATTTAAAATGTAAAACGATTTACATGCAAATTTTATCTCGCGGTTGTGGCCTGTGTATTTTATACTTGTGTACTCATGTTTTTCTATTCTCACTTTGCCACTGATGAAGAGCACAATAATGCCCGAAAGCTCTATGGTTGTGAATTTTTGTGTTGCGTCGTGGGTGCAGATTTTAATTAAACTTTTAATAGTAGTTAATTTTTGGTTGTCTTTATATTTTTAAAGCCCTTAAAATTAATTTCATTTCATTTTTGATCAGCTTTAAAAATATATTCAGTCATTTGATAATAGTGACTATATTTAATTATCTGTGATTTTTTTTAAAATAAGAAACGGGCAATATCTTAGGAACGTTAAGGTTAAGGTAATGTCAATAGCTTATATATATATATATATATATATATATCGAATCATATATAGAACAGCTTTGTATAACATCAAATGTTTCAAACGTTTGAGAAATTTTCTTGCATTATTTTACCCTGAAAATAAATAAGTCTCTGAAATACATCGATTGGAATATCCTTCCAAACTTCAATGGACTCTATCCATTTGTTCAAGATATGTTGCGCGAAATGCGTGGAAAAGTAAAGTTTCCAATACATCAAGAACGGCTCGTGATAACTCAGAAAAATAATGCTATTGATTAACTTCTGTTTGAAAGTATTTACAAAGAATTCATTTATTTATAATCGTAAGAATAAGTTTATAATTTTGTTTTCTATTTTAAATCAAAAATGGTCAGAATATCAGGAACGAACATGTTATCGTTTTATAAACGCTATTGAATTTTAAATAAAAAATCCCATAAAATTGTTATTACCTTTTTAAATTTAAAATTATGCTCGTATTGTGAGGAGAGTGAGAATTATTGGTTCGTGTTCAAGGATGCTGAAAACTTCCCCAAAATCCCCCAAAATCCCTATCAATTCGTCAGTCTGATTTTTTGACTCAATCGCAATGCTTTCCCATTACATATAGTATGAATTGTACGAAAAATAATAACTGAAGTGTTGCTCCACTCGACTTTCTCATACCAGAATACATTTTCAAGTAGCATTGCTCCTTTTTTTTCAAATTTTTAAAGAAAAAATTTGAAAAATCGATATCGTGGATCCAAATAATTACAATTATAATGTGTTATCCTTCACTTTAAAGGGCTTGAAAAAATATTTTGATTGACACCATGCATGACAATGTGCACCCTCGGGGGATAACTTGCCCCCCAAGGGAGGGCTAATGACGTCACGAACAAAAAATTTTATGACTCCTATTTTTCACAACAATGATTGAAACTATTGTGAATCATGATCATTGGACCATAAATAACCCTTTTTATAGATGATTACGTCAAATTTTGCTCCATGATGTTAAAAAATATAAGATTTCGAATCCATTTCGAAGTTTTCTCTCGAATTTAGAAAAATTCTATGCAGTTCTAGATTTTTCGATAGCAAAGCTAGATACAAAGTTTTTAAAATATCCATTAATACTGCCGCTATCGTGTACACAAAAAAATCAACCACTGACATATACAGACAGACAGACAGACGGACGGACAGATATCACTTTGAAAATAGTCAAAAAATGTGCAGGAAGTCTTAAAACATATATTAGCTTCAAAATATTGAATTCGAAATTTTTCATGAAAACAATACTTTCTCAATACTACGTGTGAGTAAGTAAAAATATATATGTGTATACTGCACATACATGTATATCCCAGGAAATGGGACTTACAATTCTTCCATAAAAAAGTTCCTAAATCTCACTTCAAATAGAGGAATTATATATATATATATATTCGACATCAGAATGTCCCATCCAAATCGCTAAACATATTTTCCAACTCACTAAACTCAAGCAGAAGAGATTAAAATAATTGATTTATGGCTTTCGAGGCAGAGGTAAAATCCTATCGAGGGATTTCAAATCAGAAGTCACTATAAAGCTGTTAGTTTACTCTGAGGAAATAGTTTACTCTGAGATTGAAACAAAAAAAAGTTAAACTTGTTCTCTTCTAAATCAGTTAGAGGCACTTTATTTCCCCAAAGTTGAATAGATCAATGATTTTTCTTTTTTTTATATATAAATAACATTGTCGCAAACTGATTTGAAATCAGTGCAATTACCTTGCACTTTTGCAATTTTTACCCATTAACTTCTTTCATGCGTTTGTTACCACAGAGTATTTGCGTACTTTTAAGACACATCCTTGTTATTTTCTTCACGTTGAAACGTTTTGTAACCCAAGAAGTGTTTTATACTTCTTTCTATGGCTGATAAGATAAAAGAAAATTACTATTTTCAATTTTTACTTTCCTTGCATACATAGTATAATATATAGAGAAAATATAGTAAAAGGTTCAAAAATTCAAGTTCGAAGTTTCGAAAGAGGGAGAGGGGGATGTCTGTGTGTGTTTCTGTTAGTGTTTATCTGTATGTTAATGTGTGTATGTGTGTTAGTGTGTGTGTGTGTGTGTGTATGTTAGTGTGTGTGTGTGTATGTTAGTATGTGTGTGTGTGTGTGCGTGTGCGTGTGTATATATATTATTGTGTGTGTCCGTGTGTCTGTGGACGCGACATCTCAAGGACAAATGAAAAGTTTTGAAAATCACCTGGTACGATTATTACAAACAGTGACTACTGGAACCCTATTTATTTTTAAAAGTAATTGAATTTTCGGAACAACCACAAATTTTCGCGTGAATTTTAGGAAAAATCATGAACTTTAAAAAAAAATCATAATTTCAGATGTAATTTTTTTTATTAGAAAACGAATGATTCATACCTTAAAAAGTTATCATGAAATCTATCTATCTTGAAACATTGCACGATTTACGAGTGAATTTTTGAAAAATTCTTAAAAAACTAGAATTTTCAATACCGTTAACTAAGTAATCAATTTATATACAATTCCTTTTCTACATACATAGTGTAATGTATATGGAAATTATGTGACTTGGTGAAAAATTCGAATTCGTGTTTCTTTTTTCGTTTCAAGCATCCCTGAAATCGAATCGAACATTTTTATATTGATGTTTGTGTGCTAGTGTGTATGTAAGTGTGTGCGTATGTGTGTATGTATGTGTGAGTGCGTCTATTTTAGATCAAACAACATCCGACAAAATTTGGTGAGTAAGTCACCTGTAGGTAACGCTGATGCAGATTAGATCTAGGTACGATTCGAAAAACAAAACTTACCTTATTTCTTGAAATGAAGCGCAAAAATCGTCAAAATAAAAATTAAGACTAAATATACTGAAATGCATTAATTAAATGTCTTACTTTTTAACGCCGAAACAAACAAGGCCTACCTCATTACTTTAGTACGAACCGTTCTCTATATATTTCAGTTTTCGATATTTTTGCCACGCTGCCATACTTAAAAATGTATATGTAATCATAAATGTTCTTGTTATTATGTGCAATTAAACTGTATTTAATACATTTTGAAATAAAAAAGCGAAAATGAGTCTGGTTGGTTAAGTCACGTTGCTGCATATATCAGATTTTTCATTGTATCTGGTGGCTGTATTGTGACTTTGATATTGATAGCTTATTAACTGTATATTGTTACTGTTTAAGCTCATTACTGCTTTGAAAAACGAGTGAGTTATGTAGACCTTCAGAATCACATTGCATCTTGAGAATATAGCCGCGAATTCAGAGGCTATGTCACAATTAGTCATTTCCACCACTTACGCTTCGAGCGTGAGAAATGGCTAGTGTCACTAAATGTAAAACCTATTTGCTTCAATAAAAGTTTTTACATTCATAAACCGTTTCATATGTGTGCATAAAAATGGCACATATTGTACAGTTCTGTTAACATAGAAATTCGGTACGTAAAATAAAATTTCATCTCTGATCAGAATGTGTTTACTTATTTTCAATATTTTCAAACATTTTAAACTTAAATCAGTCATTAGTAACAAGTAGTTTCGATAGTTTGATCAGAAGAATAGCCATTTTTCTTTAAGATTCCCATGACGTTCTGGACACTTTCGGAGTATCTATATTGTAAGGTTTAGTTGGAAAAAAAAAATTAGCGTACCGGTAGGTATTTTCATGGAAAGCCAATAAAAGTTCCAGAATAACTTGAAATTCCTATGTTGATATTAAAGTGCCAACACTACTAAGAGATTATACTTTTATTCCATCCAAATGAGATGACGAATTTACAATTTTCAAAGAATACAACCTGCACTTACTACAAGCAGCATCAACAACGTCTTGTGTGGAATTTTAGAAAGAACAAAGAGAGGAAATTATCCAAGTCGGCACATATGCGATATACTACACATATGTCAGGATGATTCTTCGCAGAGCTTACTATTGCAGCAAGCAACCATTTCGCAGAGTTTACCATTTACACAAGCGACCATTTCGCAGAGTTTACCATTTACACAAGCGACCACTTCGCAGAGTTTGCCATTTACACAAGCTACCATTTCGCAGAGTTTGCCATTTACACAAGCGACCATTTCGCAGAGTTCGCCATTTACACAAGCGACCATTTCGCAGAGTTTACCATTTACACAAACGACCATTTTGCAGAGTTTACCATTTACACAAGCGATCATTTCGCAGAGTTTACCATTTACAGAAGCGACCATTTCGCAGAGTTTACCATTTACACAAGCGACCATTTCGCAGAGTTTGTCATTTACACAAGCGACCATCCATTACTCCAGTGCGAAGATCGTTGAGAGATGTTAACTATATCGCGAGGAGGCAAATATATTCCCCATGATAGGAGAGTATTGTGGTGTATATTATTGAAAAAAAGTCTACTTTCTGCTTATTTATCCTTTGGAATGAATGTTTGCTTCGTCGGGACCGAAATTTTGCATGTCTTTATTTTGTTTTCCCTTATCTTCTGAGATCATATTTAAGGGCTGAATCGGCGGCGATTTTCGAAATCGAAAACAATTCAGCTGGCCTTATACCTGGTTGAAAGTTTAGTTACACATGTGGTATGCATTATTTTGTACGATAAAACTAAATGAATGCATTATACAAGATAAAAAAAAAAAAGAATTTGACTATGTTGGGAAATTCATGTACTGGCTACATCAGATTTTCATATCATAAAAAGTACTAAAATCATTTTAGATTTTTCTCTTCTTGCCCAACTTTCCATCATTTCATTTAAAACCCATTTACCAAATCGATCTATCCGCTTTTCACTCCATTCGCCAAATCGTCCATTTCGACGTCCTAATCCCCATCCAGTGATATGGAATTAGCCGCTACGTGCACAACAAAATGATAGACACAATTGTCTCGTGCATGGTTCTGCGTGATCCCGGGAGAATGCGTGACGGTGCTCCACCGGTCACGTAGAGCGAGATGGACGGCAAGAGAGCATTCCTTGGAACATTTTTATCGCTACGCTGGATTAAGTGTAACAACTGTTCGTGCTTAATGAAAATGGGATCTGGACGCTTTCGGAAGGGCGGCAAGTTCGGAAGAAGTTTCTTTCAGTTACTTTTACTTCAGTTACTTTTACTTACCGCACAGTGTACAATGTAGAGTGAACTTAGATAATTATTGGACCCAGAAAATTCGGGTAACTATTGGACAGTCGATTTTAACCAGTTCATACAAGATTTTTCTGGTAAAATATATTTATCTGGCCTTACAAATATACGGAGTATATTTGTAAGGCCAGATAATATACGGAGCATATTTATATACGGAATATACGGAGTATATTACGTTAATATACGGAGTTAATACGTAGTTAATACAGAGTTAATACGGAGTTAATACGTTAATATACGGAGTTAATACGGAGTTAGTTACGTTAATATACGTTAATATACGGAGCATATTAATGCATACCGGATAATATACGGAGTATATTTGTAAGGTCGTCAACTGTATGCAATTAAATTTATGACATGCTATATTCATCGTGTGGCCGGCCACTCAAACAGCTGCTGTAAGCCCTCGGGTCAGTCGAGTGGTCTGGGTTTCCGACGCTACATTCATCACACTAAAATTGAGAAGGCAAATCCTATGAGAAGACAAAGCCAGTCCAAAAATGTCCGTGAAATATTCAAGAATATCCCCAAACCGTGGGTAAATGTTTGTCTGCTAAAATCTTGTCAGAGTATATTTGCAAGGTCTTCAACTATGTGTATTCAAATTTTGCATATGCTACAATCTTCCCAATAGAAGTGAGGAGGCAAATCCTGTGAGAAGACAAAGCTTGTTCAGAAATTTACTCCAAGTATTTAAGAATATCTTCAAATGCTGGGTGAATGTTTTTCTAGTAAATCTTGCCAGAGTAAATTTGAAAATGTCTTTAATTGTTTGTAGTCAAATTTCTGGCGTGATATTGCTACATAACAATAAAAGTGAAAAGATAAATTTAATGGGGGGGGGGGGGGGGCATGGCCAATGCAAAAATGTCTCCTAAAGTGTCCAAGGATATTTTCAAATCCTGTGTAGTTGGACCCACTTTTATTAATACTGTAAATTTGCTATAAACTTATCATTTTGATATAAATAAGCTGCAAAAGGTAATTCATTATTATCTGGAAGAAAAAAAATCATGTCTATAAATACCTGAGTAGTGGCAGAAGCGTTATTATTTTTCAATATTTACCAAGTCCCCTAAGTTCAGCCTTTCAGCAAAATGGGATTTCGTAGTAAAACCAAAAAATTGAAAAATGAAAGAATGACATAGTCAAATTTATTTAAATATATCATATATAAAACAACGTGTGATATTGCATTGCACATGGTTAAACTTCGAATGAATTATTTTCATTCAGAAACAGTTTTCCTGACTTTCACTGAATAGGTTTAACGTTCTAATTCCATTTAAAACGCTTCATATTTTCAATGTTTTGCATTGAAGAATTTTCGTTGGAGTCTAATCAAAGAATTCCTAAGATTACATATAAAACACAATACGTGTATATAACCAATAATGCACTTTTGGGGGCTATGATGAGCATGAACATAGATGTTCTTTCCCAATAGAGCTTTTTGGCCAAAGCATATACCAACGAAACTTACAGAAGAGGGGATAATTCAGAAAAACTGAGAGCAAAGACGACACTGATGGTAGAAAACATTTTCATGCATATTTGGTTTTACTATTTTTGGTGTGTGTGTGTGAAGGGATAAACACATATTTTCTTAATTTGGCTTTACTCTAACTTCCCACATCACATAAGTAGTCAGGATCTCAGAGAGCATATGTCAACACAAGACACAGACAAACAACACACAGACAAGAGTCAAACACAGACTTTTTGAATTGGCTTAACTTCAACTTCCCAGATCACATGTTTAGCCAGGATCTGAGAACGTGTGTGAGTGTGTGTGTGAAGGGTCAAACACATACTTTATAACATGGCTTTAATGCAACTCCCCAAATCACATGCGTAGCCAGGATCTTAGAGAGCGTATGTATGTATAAAGATCAGACACATACTTTTTGAATCGGCTTATCTCCAACGTCCCAGATCACATGCGTATGCAGGATCTCGGAGAGCGTGTGTGTGTGTGAAGAATCAAACACATACTTTTTGCATTGGCTTTTCTCCTATTTCACAGATCATATATGTAACCATGTATCTCAAAAAGCGGGTGTGTATGTGACAGCATGAGAGGGGATATGTTGAAGTGCTGAATTTTGCGTTCCAATACAGACTACTATGAAGAGTAAATATAATTTTCTCCAATGGTTGAGTTATGATACCCTCTGCCTACGGGGGGCGCGGTAGCCCATTGGTTAGCGTGCTGGAGTTGCACTCGGTAGGCCCGGGTTCGATTCCAGCCACTGCCAAAACTGCCGCCGTGTTCACGCGGAGTACGATCACGTTAAACATGTGGGTCCGTAAGTCCTTCCGAGAGGTTGGTGGTAGGGGAAGGAGGGTACGGTCCCTGTGGATGCCTCCCCCACTGGGTTCCGATCCAAATTGGGTGGCACTTCCCGGCCGTCCAAACAGTTACCTTACACCTTTCTGGTAGGTCGGACGGTCTGGGTCTCAACAACAACAACCCTCTGCCTACGTTACCTTACACCTTTCTGGTAGGTCGGACGGTCTGGGTCTCAACAACAGCCCTCTGCCTACGCCCACTTTGCTGCTCTATGTCCAAGGATGAGCCGGACGGTCAGAGCTTTCGACCCTCTGCTTACGCCATTTGCACGCTGCCACAACTGCCTCCGTGTTCATGCGGAGTACGATCACGTTAAACGTCCGTAAGTCCTTCCGAGAGATTGGTGGTAGGGGAAGGAGGGTGTAGGTCCCTGTGGATGCCTCCCCCACTGGCTTCCGGTCAAAATTGGGTGGCACTTCCCAACCGTCCGAATGGTTACCTTACACCTTTTTGGTAGGTCGGACGGTCTGGGTCTCAACAACAACCCTCTGCCTACGCCGTCCATCCAAACAGCTGCTCATGTCCTCGGACGAGTTGGACGGTCTGGGTCTTCAACCCTCTGCCCACGCCAATATCTCAGTTGTTCCGCTTTCTAGTAATTTAATCATCATGCCGATAAAGTTTATTCATGTCGATATAAATACATGGCATTTAAAACTTATAAAACTTCGTATGAAACAACATAGAACTAAAAAAAATTATATCAACCGGTTTTGAAAACAATTAAAATAGCTTTCCTCGTCAGAACCAACAAGAAACGCGGCTTACACTAATCAGAGCAAGATCAGCATTTGCCGATGAAATAGCATAGCAATCCTGGCTGATAGGAAGAGTTGTATGTAGAAGGATTACAATGGTATGGTTGCAAAGGAGGTAAAACTGAGTAAGGAATAATTAGTAGGACTGCTACCGAAACCGGTTGATACCACTATTTTTGTGTTTTATGCTGTTTAATTCGAAGATTTTATAACTTTCAAACTTTCAGCAGCAGTTTAAACATTGCGAATATACGATATGTTTAAATATTCATGACCACAACCATGTCGTATTTGTATGGGAAATGGAAATAAAAGGAATTCGATTTTTAAAATTGTGTGATAAAATTAGTAATCTCTTCTTCATTTGGGTGGGCAAGGAACCTTCGCTTCAATTGTGTTTCCGAATATTTTTGGCCGATTTAAAATCCATTTTCTTTATCTCTGCCCTTCTTGTCTGTGACCACAGCCAGTGACATAAATAACAATCGGTTCAATAGCTGCTCTTTGCCGTGGTCCAACTGACGTAATTCTTCGGACGACTTCACTTTCCTTGCCCAGGGGCCCGTGACGTGGAATGTGGCACAAAGACCTTCTCAAGGACCCGTTGCGAGTCGCCCCCGCACTTCGGGAATTGTTTTGTTCCACCTTGCTTGTTTGGACACGGAGTAAACAATTCATTCCAAAGAGATCACGTGTGGAACAAAATGTAATGGCTAGTGATGGGGCCGAAAAACTAAAAAAGGCACGCTGGAAAAGATACATTCAAACAACTTGAGTGTGTCCATTTCATTTTGTGACGTATTGTTTGGATTTCACACAAGAAATCGGGAAAGGGATGTTTTCTTTTTCAAGAAGGAACATTTATGTCAGAAAGGGGTCGGAAATTTGGTGCTTAAATAAAGGTAATTAAACAATTTGGTTGCTAAATAGCATCATTTGATGTTGGCATACTATTTGAAATGTCGTTAGTATATCGTTGTTTGTTTTGCATAGACAGAGATAGGATTAAGAGTTGAGAGATTGTGAAGCCCTTTAAGAAATTATCTTCACTGAATCCTCACACAGAGTTTTCCTAAAAGTTTAAGTTACTAACTAAGGGAAGTCTCCCCCCCCCCCAACACCCACACAACCACCCACACGCAATAGGCGTACTCTGTGAATATGAGATTAGACGTTGCAACCTTGTGCAGTTTTGGGCTCAAAATGTAAGAAATATGAAGCTGTCTGCATGATAAAATTGAATTTGAGGGGGGGGGGGAGACAGCCCAGTGGTTAGCAGGTGGGGATTGCACTTGGAGGACTCGAATTCTATTTCCGGCCAGCCCAAATTGCATCCGTGTTCACACAGTGTACGGGCATTATATATGTAGGTCCGTAAATCTTTCCGAGAGGTTGATGGTAGGGCAAGGAAGGTACGGGTCTTGTGGAGCCACCCCAATGGGTTCCGGTCTAAATTAGGTGGCACTTCCCGGCAGTCCAAACAAATGCCTTACAATTACACCTTCTGGTAAGTCGGACGGTCTGCGTCGAAGAGGACTGAATTTATCGGTCTTCATAGAAGTTCGTAAAATTGTGTGGTACATTGCAAGTTTTCTTGCTGCCATTTCATATCGGCGATTTTATGACGATAAGCATGAAAATGGTTTAAGGATGCTGATGGGGGGAAGAGTCGACCCTAATTCCTTTAGAGATAAAAAATTTTCTTCAACTCTAGTCATTTCAGATGCAATGTAGAAATACTAGTATGCATTTAAAAAAATAATGGTTTAGGTGGGGGGAGAGGAGTAGATGCTCCTCTTGGTATATCCAAGCTCCGCCAATATTATTTTGCATTATATAACTTTTTTTCTTTAAACAAATGTGTTAATTCCTGTTCTCAAAGTATGTTCTACAGGTCCACGAGAAATGAAATACAAAACAAATTTTTGATGAAATTATGTAGAAATATTGTTTTATTAAAACTCACCTCTCTTTGAATTTTGATACAATTGTCATTCGAAGATTCATTAGCTGCAATTTTGTATATTATCAAATTTTGGAGACAGCGAGAAAGGTGATACTAAGAAAAAAAATTTAATGTATCCTATGATTTCATGCTTGAGACAGCAAGAAATACAGATGATACTAAAAGAAAATTTGTAATGCATCCTAAAACTTCATACTTGTGTATCTAAATTTAAATCTACTTTGAATATATAAACACACCTAAGTTTTCAATATATAAGCCAAAACTAAAATGATCAGCATATCATGAAAGTTGGGTCTTATTTCGTTGTTATTTTTTTTAAAAAGAAAATGAAATGACATCAAAGCAAATTGGTTAATCTACTCGTAGTTCTAAGCACAGCACTTAGTTCTTTCTTTAGCTATTATGGATGTTTCCTGAAAATAGAATAACTATTTTATTTTCAATTGGAAATTTAAATTTTTCAGTTTTCGGATTTTAACTGCAATGCATTTATCGAAAATATAAAAATGGTTGAAAAGGATATTTGGATTTTACCGATTCGCGGTCAAACATATAAGAAACCCAACAGCCTGCTATTTTTTTGTGTTTTGACTTGAGAGTCATGGTTTAGACCACATGAACTTAAAACAAGAAAGATCACTCATGCATAAAGCATTGATTATGAAACATTTTCCAACTTCAATGCAATTTTATATAAACATCTCTAAAATGCGATACATTCCTCGGTAATATTTTAAAATTATCACAATATTACAATAATTTATTATATTTGAAAACTTCATCGAAACGAATGAACTTTATTCAAATGACGTCATCGAAATATAAATCGCCTCTATATAAAAGCAGTATTTCAATCATAAACTTTTTTCCATTCCTTTCATTCATCACAATACTATAATAATTTATTTTATTCAAAAACTTAAATCCGTGGAGGTACAAGTAATTCAACTCCATGCTTAAAACTTCATCGAAAAAATCGTCTGGTTCTCTGTGTAAAATCAATGAATGTTTCATTCATATCAGCTATATTGCAGACTCCGTGAGCTGAATCTTTTTGTGTTAAAGAAATGCAGCAATTCTTATACGACTCATTCTACATCTTTTGGTGTTTACATTCTCCATAAGCACAAATTAGGCTTCGTTGTAGTCAAAGTTTGATGATCATTTAAACTCAAATATAATGTAATTGAGTTGTTAACACTTTACAACATAGTTGAAAAGTGTTTATGATTTTGTTCATTCTGTCTGTCTGTCTGTCCGTTAGCACGACAACTGCCGTAAAAATGACTTGATCAAAATAAAATTTTAGTATGTTGTTCAGACGGTCTGTGGGACCTATGGGAATATAAATGAATAATATCACCCAATTAGTTTTGCATTGAACCTGGGTTGAAAAAATGAAATACATTGAACACTATGGGAAATAATTTTTCAAACATTTTTTAAGCAAATTTAAAATTCACAAATTGCTTCGAAAATTTTAGGAAATATTTAAATTATCCCATAAAATATATAAAAAAAATTTCAAGAAAATATACAGTTGTTTTTTAAATAAAAATTAAAATAATGATAATACCCTTTATATGGCGAGATCATGTGACCATTATATGATCACGTGATCCACTTCAAAATAAAATATGGCATCCATCTTGTATCAAAATCGTGATTTTTAAAGTTCTTTTTAATTCATATTTAATATTGCCTCCGTCCTAAAACTGCTTTATTTTTGCTTAAAATCTGTGCATCTACATACTGAAACAAAGCAATTACAATATATTTGAGTTTAAATGATCATCAAACTTTGATTATTTCTACAGCGAAGCCTAATTTTCGCTTATGGAGAATGTAAACACCAAAAGATATAGAATGAATTGTATAAGAATTTCTGCATTTCTTTAACGCAAAATTATTTAGCTCATAGGGACTGCAATATAGCTGATATGAATGAAACATTTATTGATTTTGCACAGAGAAGGAGACGATTTTTTCAATGAAGTTTTAAGCATAGAGTTAAATTACTTGTACCTCCATGGTTTTAAGTTTTCAAATAAAATAAATTATTATAGTATTGTGATGAATGAAAGAATGGAAAATGTTTATGAATGAAATACTGCTTTGATAGAAACAGCCAGGTGATATATATTTCGATGACGACATTTGAATAAAGTTCATTTGTATTTGATAAAGTTTTCAAATATAATAAATTATTGTAGCATTATAATTTTAAAAATATTACCGAGAAATGTATGGCATTTTAGAGATGTTTAAACTAGGCAATTTATATTTCAATGCCGTCATATGAATGAAGTTCATTTTTTTCGATGAATCTTTTAAGTTTTCAAATACAATAAATTAATGTAATATTGTAATAATTTTAAAAATATTACCGATGAATGTATCGCATTTTAGAGATGTTTAAATAAAATTGCATTGAAGTTGGAAAGTGTTTCATAATCAATGCTTTATGCATGATTGATCTTTCTTGCTACTACTTGCCTTTAACAAAGAATGCAGTACAAAGTTCAGCATAAAATCTTAATAAGGATATTATTATCTTTATGGGGATAAAGGTTTACAGATAGACGAAATAACACACCTGGATTTAATTTCGCTCAGAATTATTGGGAAATTTCTACAACTCAAAAGTGGTATTTTAATTAATAATGGACATTATAATTGATTTTGACACATACTTCGATAAGGGCTCATCCATGTATGGCGAAATTCAAACTATGCAAGAATTAGGACAAAAATATCTTTCTGATAGAGAATCCATATTCTGTAAACGTTCAAAAATCTGAACATTTTAGTATCGCACAGTTTTCGAATTTAGAGGTTATTTTAATGATTTTACTTAACTGCTAATATTTCTCTATGAAAATGTGTCATTCATAAACTTTCCATTTGTAAAAATATATTTTGTTCTTTCGTTTTCTGCCAATTGTATATAAGGAAATATATATAAGGAAAGCCATATATTATATACAATTGGTGTATTATATACAAAGGTTTTCCTTCAGGTTTCAATATTACGGGTTTATTGATATATTCAATTTATACATGTAATCTCCTAATACAGGTTATATCTTCTAATAGTCGCGTATAAAAGTAGTACGGGTCCCATACAATCTTGACGCTTTTATTTTTCATATATTGATTCAATTCCATATTTTTTGTAAATTTACTTACAAAAGTGGCCATGATGTTTTATTCTTCAGATCTGCCCGTGAAGATAATTTTGTATAGCGAGAACAGAGATTCTTAAACTTCTTTTTAGGAGCATTATATTAAATATTTTAACAGAACATTTTTATTAACAATGTCATTTAATATACTATAGGAATTTGCACATGATTGTGAATTTTAAGTTTCTTTATATTACATACTCCGTACGAAGAACGGGTATGCTGCTAGTAAAACATAAAATCCGAATAAAATGCAGATATCACCCATTATTGTAGGATATTTTTTAATTGGACAGAGTAATTATTATAATGAATTATATTAATGTTTAAATTTTCAAAATTTTAATATCGTGAAAAAAAATTCCCTAGTCCATTTTTAAACAACTGATTTCCCAAACGATAGGTTGGCTGGTTTTCCGAACAATAGGTTGGCGAGATATCGGAAATAAAATGTCTTGTAGACAATTTGAATAAAATAACATGAAATTTTGGGCGATACCTTTTTAATTATTAAAAAAAAAAAAAAATGATTTTTCGAATACATTTTTTTTTCGAATATGTCAAGTACATATAAAATTAGAGGAAAATGATTTATTTTATTAAACAAAGGATGTCTGGTCACATCGCCGAAAGAGTACACCTTTGGCGAAGGATTTTTAAGGGGAGATTCGTCAGTATGTAACATTTTAGGCTAACCATGAAAACGGCAGAGTACAATTCTTTTGAGTTATAAGAATAATCGCTGAAAATAACTTCTTCCCAGAGCCGTATTTCCGTAGTGTAGAAGTAGAACTACATCCACAGGAGGAGTGGCAAAAAGCGTCCGAACTGGCACCCGCAATAGAGCGTTCCACAAAATTCTTGATAAAAATAATTCATACATTCCATCATCTTTAGGAAATTCAAGATTTTCGCCCTTTGTTTGACTGTTGGATAGAACATTTAACGAAATCTCATGAAATTAAAAAATGTTTTGTTACTAAAACAATCCTCCAAGTTTAGATCAGACATGGGTAGAAAAAAAAAATCAAACCAAATATATATGCAGCTCAAACTGCTGCTAAAGCATAAAATTCAATTTTTGCCTTCAAAACCAGACGATATTTTTAATTTTTTTATTATATGCTGCTTTTAACGAAGGTATTTGAATTTTAAACAAAATATGTTTAATTATGGCACTTTTAATTGATTTTTTTAAATGTAATGAGTAGTTTCAATGGTCGAACACACACTATGGTAGTTCATATCTATTACTTTCCTTATATACATAATGTATAAGGAAAGTATTGTGACGTGTCGAAAATTCGAATTCGAGTTTTTGACAAGAGAGCACGTTTCAAGCATCCCTGATCACGAATCGAACATTTTTGAAGGGATGTCTGTGTGTATGTGTTGAAGACCCAGACCGTCCGACTCGTCCTGAGGACTTGAGCATCTATTTGGACGGCCGGGACTGTGTGTATGTGTGTGAAAGTATGTGTGTGTGTGTGTGTGTGTGTGTGTGTGTGTGTGTGTGTGTGTGTGTGTGTGTCAGTAAGTCTATGGAGATGATACCTCACGAACGAATGGAGCGATTCGAATGAAATTTGGTACAAAAATCACAATCCGTGAATATTGGAAGCTTATTGTTTTAAAACACAATCGAATGTAATGTTCAAAACCCCCTTAAATTTTCTAGTGAAATTTTGAAAAAATCATCAAAAAATCAATTCCTTTAATAAAGTTACGCAAATAGACAATTCTTATGTAATTTTTCTTTAGAAACGATTGACATAAAGGTTAGAACGCTAGCATGAAACATTCTCAAGTTATTGCACATTTTTCAAATAAATTTATCAAAAAATCCAATAAATTAAAAAAATATATTAACTGTTAAGAGACATGCTCACTTTTCATATGTAATTTCATGCGATGAATTTGGTGAGATCATTCTTGTGGATCTAACTCGTTTCATTCACGAGAAAAGATACTTTGAGTAATATTTTTGTATTTGAAGGCCAATAGTCATTTATCTGCTGTAAGAATAACTTATTTCTCCGTCCATAACCTTGGCGAGATTTTGGTGACGAATTTAGTGGAATTTTTTTTAACTGTAAAAGTAGTAAATTCATTGCATTATATAAGGAAAGTCGTGTGCTGCCCAAATCAGATTTTTTTTGCCAGCAGTCATCAACTCATTTCGAATTTCAGGTTTAAAATTACGGTTTTTTTTTTACTTGCAGTGCCGCCTATAGGTTATTAGAATGACGGGTCCCTGTAAGATTCAGATCCACACAAGATGTACAGAAAAATTAAAATAAATGAAATTAAAATGAATAAAATTAATATATTTTAAAAATGTATATTTCTTTTATTTTAATTTATTTAAATAAATTTGGGAGCAAAGAAATTATCTCTATTTCCAAAAGGACCATATGATATCCGGCTGTTTCTCTCCGTACACAAGTCTTTTATTTCGTATAATTATATTGGAACTTAAAATAAAATAATGCATTAAACTCATATTTGCAACGAATAAAATGAATAGCATACAAGCCGATAAGAGTATTTATTCATCAACAATCCGTTTCTTGCTTTTCTATTGTGCTGTTTTTGAAGTTGCCGACACGTAAAGATACATGAAGCGGTAATGTCGATGACACGTAATAATGAGAAAAGCGGAACGGTGAAAACTTTACAGATATACAGATATTCGCCATGAATGGATTTTTGATTGGGAGGTTTCGGGAAATACTTTATAACAATGATTAAACATATAAGATAAAGGACAGTCAGAAATGTTTAGATTTTCATGCGGAATACTTTTCTTCCTAAGATTAGTTTTCATTATTTAAAACGGCTGTGGTTGTCATATAAGTGTGTTTACCGCTTCAACTGCATATTAAGAGATTTCATTAAAATGAGTAAAAAACCTTTAAAAACAAAATATGACTCATGAAGTATTACTCAAAGTACCTTTCTTCATGAATGGAACGAACTAGATCCACGAGAATAATGTTACAAATTTATCGCATGGAATTACATATGAAAAGTGAACATGTTTCTCAATAGGAAATATTTTTTTTTTATTTTATATGTTTTTTTGATAATTTTTTTGAAAAATGTGCAATATTTCGAGAAGGGTTCATGCTAGCGTTCTAAAGTTTATGTCAATCGTTTTCTAAGGAAAAATTACATAAGAAATGTCTATTTGCGTAACATTATTAAAAGTTTTCATTTTTTGAGGATTTTTCAAAATTTTACTCAAAAATTTAGAGGGTTCTGAACATCCGATTGCGTATAAAAACAATAGGCTTCCGGTATTCATGGATTGTAATTTTTGTACCAAATTTTATTCGAATCGCTCCATTCGTTCGTCAGTTATCTTCTTCACAGACTCACTGGCGCACACACACACACACACACATACTTTCACACACACACACACACAGACATCCCCTCAAAACTGTTTGATTCGTGATCAGGGATGCTTGAAACGTGTTCTCCCGTCAAAAACTCGAATTCGAATTTTCGACTCCGTCACAATACTTTCCTTATACATTATGTATACAAGAAAAGTAAAAATCGGATCATGTAGGTGAAGGATTGAGAAAATTTTTCCTTTTATTTTCGGAAGTTAGGAAATACTACATATTAAAAAAATATGGTTAAAAACATGTAAAAAACTGGGTTTACTGCCACTAGAATGACACTTTTAAACAGGTAAATTTCCAGTTACACAATAAAAAAGCAACCATATCTACATGAATGTGTTATTTTACCCTTTTATATGAGAATTGCAGGGAATAATGAGTATATTTTAGTTTACGCAGAAAAGACCGTTTGAAACAGGTTATTTTACGTACCTGTTTACCTTATTAAATGAGTCCTTTAAGAAGAACTCATTTAAGCAGGTAAACAAGTGCGTAAAATGAACATCTCATGTTAAATCTTTACCTGTTTAAAGCGGTCTATTCAGAGTAAAAAAAAACATAACTATTATTCCGTGCAATTCTCATATAAAAGAATAAAATAACATATCCATATAGATACCGTTACCTTTATGAGAGTGTAACTGGAAATATACCTGTTTAAAAGTGTCATTCTAATAACAGTAAACACAGGTTTTTTTGTGTGCTTTCCCCACATTTTTACTTTCCTTATATACTTAATGTATAAGGAAAGTATTGTGACGGGGTCGAAAATTCGAATTCGAGTGTTCGACGGGAGAGCACGTTTCAAGCATCTCTGATCATGAATCAAACATTTTTTATGTGTGTGTGTGTGTGTCAGTGAGTCTGTGGAGACGATATCTCACGAACGCATGGAGCAATTCGAATGAAATTTGGTACAAAAATCACAATGCATGAATACTGGAAGCGTGTTGTCTTAAAAGGTAATCGAATGTTCAGAACCCCCTAAATTTTCGAGTGAAATTTTGAAAAAATCATCAATAAATCAAAACCTTTAATAAAGTTACACAAATAGACATTTCGTATGTAATTTTTCCTTTAAAAACGATTGACATAAACTTTAGAACTCTAGCATGAACCGTTCTTGAGATATTGCACATTTTTCAAATAAGTTTATCAAAAAATCCCATAAATTAAGAAAAAATATTATCTGTTGAGAAACATGTTCACTTTTCATATGTAATATCATGCGATAAATTGGGTGACATCATTCTCGTGGATCTAGCTCGTTCCATTCATGTGAAAAGATACTTTGAGTAACACTATTGTATTTGAACGCCAATAGTCATTTATCTGCTATAAGAATAACTTATTTCTCCGTCCATAACACTTGGCGAGATTTTGGCGACGAATTTGGCGGAATGTCGCCAACTTGGCAATTTTTTGCAATGTTGCTAAATCAACAAAAATCTCGCCAAATGAATAAAAATGACGCTACATCAATGAAAATGACGACAAATTGTCGAAAATTCAATATCTTGGAAAGAATATAAGTATCTACTATAAGAAAAACCTATTTATTTTACTGTAAAACTAGTAAATTCATTGCATTATATAAGGAAAGTCATGTGTTGCCCACATCAGATTTTTTAATATGTATACTACACTATTCACAAGCATTTTAAAACAGGTTTAAAATTCTAAAGTAAAATAATAGAAACGTTCTCTTTTCCGAATTACACCATACACGCAAAGTTTATAACATGGGATTAAAGGTTCAATGAAGTCATAGAAGATCAATCATATGTTTGTACACAAAAGTGAAAGACACTCGGCAAAATAAAATAAAATTCAAATATGCATTTGAAAGTAAAGAAAGAGACACAGGGATTGTAAAATACATGTTCTAAAAACCAGGTCGTAGATTTATAAAGATAGCTTTTATGGAGATACACACAGCTTGTCATAAAGACTTTACTACAATGTTTCCATTTGAATTTAACCGGTTGCAGATAAACAAGATAAGCTGATTTCTTTTCTCCTTCAAATAAAATATGGTTTTATTTTACTGAGTTGTCACGGATATGTAACCTTTTACTTGCAACGGAGTTAACCTGCAGTGGTTTAAATGTAGGTAGAAGAGCAAAATGTCAATAAAAAAAGTACTTTTCAGCCTCCTCACCCCCAGGATATTCAGCTAAATGTTAAAATGATAAATGATGAAGCCAATTTAAGTATACAAAACCATTTCCTTGATTATACTTCAGTCTAGGAATAGCTTGTTGAGTTTTGAATTGCACTTTGTGACAATTGCACTTTATGCACTTTATTGCACTCATTTCAAGTAATTAATTTTTAAAAGCTAGACTTTAATACTAATAAGAGTTTCTATACTAATATACACAGTTTTTAAATATGTGTAACTAACATGAATACGATAAATCAAAGATGTTTACATTTTAAGTGTGTGTAAACGTATATTCATTTGCGTAGCTGAAGGGATACAGGGTCATATGGTCATGTATTCCTTCAGCGATAGTAAGAGATTTTTACACATTATATGAACGTTTTGCATTCTTGTCTATAAAGTATATTCGGTTCATTATTCGTAGTAAAAAAGCATATCTGATTCATTACTGATATTAAATTATACATAAAGGATATTTAATTCATTATATTCGATACCTAAACCACATTATATTCAAAACAAGAAAGATTAATCATGCATAAGCATTGATTATGAAACACTTTCCAACTGAAATGCAATTTCATTTAAAAATCTCTAAAATGTGATACATTCAGTGGTGATATCTTTTACATTATCAAAGTGCTAGAGTAATTTATTATACTTAAATATTTAAAACTGCATCGAAATGAAAATCGTCTGATTCTTTATGCAAAATCAATGAATATTTCATTCATATAACTTGTATTCCAGACTCCAGAGCTAAATAATTCTGTGTGAAAAAAATTCAGCAATTTTTATATAACTCACCTTACAATCGCTTGAGATATTTGCATTTTGCATAAGATAATATTAGGCTTCGTTGAAGAAATAATAAAAGTTTAGGGATCATTTAAAATCACAACTATTGTAATTGCGTAGGCACGGAATTTAGATACACAGAAAATACACAGATACACAGATAATATGTGTGTATGTGTGTGTGTATGTATTCAAAGTATTGGAATCGTGCCGAAGATCGGAACTCGAATTTTCAAAGGATCTACACGTTTTAGGACTTCTAGAACACGAAAAAGACGTCTGTGTGTGTAAGGGTGAATCTGTGTGTGTTTCAGTGTGTCTGTGAGGATATTGCACCACTCTAACTGAAAAACTAATGGACCGAATTTCATAAAATTTGGTAGGTGAGTTCATTTGTGGGAAACCCTGATGTTCATTAGATTATAGTATAATTCGTAATAAAAGAATCTGCCTTCTTTGCGAAATGGCCGGCAGAAATTGCCTTTATCCACTCTAGCTAAAAACTAATGGACCAAATTTAACAAAATTTGTTGTATAAATCACTTGTAGGTTATTCTAGTACGATTCGGGAAAAAGAAACGGGCTGTTTTTGCGAAATGGCCCGCAAAAATCGCTAAATATAAAAATAAAAGACTACGTGTGCTCAATTATATCAATTAAATTCCTATTTTATACGTGACTTTTGACAACAAAAAGAATAAGACTAACCCCATTACTCTAGGACTAGCCGTTCTTGAGATCTTCTATTTTTTTCGCGTTTTCGCTACGCCACCTTTGACAATAAGTCCAGCTATCAAATGAGAACCAAATTTAAGTTTAACGTGCAAATTTAATGTCATTTAAAATACTTGTGGCTGTTATTTTGTGCAGATAAACTCAAATTATTATTGAAGAAATAAAGAGAACGTGAATATGAGTCTGCAGGGAAAGACATGTGCTGCCTACATCAGAATTTTTAACAATATTACAACAATGATTTATAGATGTGAACGGGGATTATTTGCAGGCCATTTTGAAAAAAATGTAGGATCTATATTTGAGGATCCTCCAAATATTTGTAGAATAAAATGTTCTACAAATTTAAGCTGTGTACCAAATTTTAACTCTCAAGGATATAGGAAAGAGCATTAAAAATGCCATCAAATAAGCATATCATGAAGAGTTATATAAAATTTAAAAAATTGTTATCTACCAAATTTATTTTAAAATGTGACGCCTCTCTCATATACAAAATAATTAAATTCTTGGAAATATATTTAGTATATAATATATCACTTTTTTCTTTCTGTAGGATATAGCAAAAGTCAGAATTTAATTGAATTTGTTTTTCTCCCTATATTAAATAGTTTTTAATTAAAAAACTACCTAACATATTTTACTGAATTTTTTTTATATATTATATTTTATGGGATAATTTGAATATTTTCTAAAAATATCGAAGCAATTTGAGAATTTTAAATTTGCTTAAAAAATGTTTGAAACATTAGGTCCCATAGGGTTCAATATATTTCATTTTTTCAACCCGGGTTCAATCCAAAACTAATTGGGTGATATCATTTATTTATATTCCCATAGGTCCCTCAAACCGTCTGAAAAACATACTAAAATTTCATTTTGATAAAGTTATTATGGCAGTTATCGTGCTAACGGACTGACAGACAGAATGAACAAAGTCATAAACACTTTTCAACTATGTTGTAAAGTGTAAATAATAAAGATTGTGAAACTGGACATGACTAAGTTACATTTCTGCGTTTCTTATTATTATAATTACTTTATTACTTTCCCTACATATATACAAGGTAGAACCAAAAAGTTCGGAGACTGTGCTCCAACCCTGATTGGAGGAGATAAGAACTATTTTACCGTGGCGTAGAGGCACATGTGACGCGAGATGTGAAAAGGAAGAAGCAGGTCTGCAGTGCAAGGTTTTCCCAGACAATACGCGTGTGTGAACTGTAGTTGTTCTCGTTCGTCGAAAACGGAAAGCAGGTGCAATGTTTCTGCCGGCAATTTCTCCAAACGCTGGCAGAATTTGATATTCGTACGTTGTTCTTCAAACGCCATTTCCGTTTTCGACGAACGCAAACGACTACAGTTCACTCACACGCATTGTATGGGAAAACACCTGCTTCTTCCTTTTCAGATCTGGCGTCACATGTGCCTCTACGTTACGGTAAAATAGTTCCCCTCTCCTCCAATCAGGGTTGGAGATATCAGCACAGTCTCCGAACTTTTTGATCCTACCTTGTAGTACAATGTATGGGGAAAATATTGGGACTGGATCGACAATTCGAATTCAAATTTTTGACGGAAGAGCACGTTTCAAGCATCCCTGAACTCTAATTGTGTGTGTGTGGGGGGGGGGGGGGATGCAACCTCACGAACGAATTGATTCGAATGGAATTTGGTATGCTTATTAGAATCGATAAATACTGGAACCTTATTGATTTTGAACGTTTTCGAATGTTCGGAAGATTCTAAAATTTTCGAATGAAATTATGAAAATATCATTAAAAATTCGGAAACTTCAATAATATTACATAAATAATAATTTGTTATGTAATTTTCCATTTTAAAACGAATGACATAAAATTTGGAATGCTAACATAAACCGCTCGCAAAATATTGCCCGATTTTAAAATAAATTTATGAGAAAAATCTAATCTTTTGTGAAATATATGTCCACTTTTCATATGCAATATTATGTTACAAATTTGTTAACAATATTCTCAGATATCTATTTCGTTCCATTCACGAAAGAAGACACATTGTGTAATAGTTTTGTATTTTAAGGTCCAACAATTCGTCAATACTCATTGATCTATAAGATAAGCCATTGTCTCCGTCTGTCTGTAACGATTGCCGATAAATTTGTCGAACTGGCGTCTAATTTGACAAACTATCGCCAACTTGCCTATTTTTTAATGTTCTCAAATGGAAAAGAAATATCGCCACAATTGCAAAAAGGACGCTAAATTAACGAAAATGACGCCAAATTGATGAACTTCTTATTAAAATCTTTTAACATATAGACTATATTGTTTATTGCGGATGCGATCAATATTAACAATTGTTTATTTCGATGTGAGCGAAATATAAATTAATTAGGTGCTTTGAAATAATATTACATGTTGTCATCCTGAAAAGCACCAAATGTACAATTCAACGTGTATTGTGCCATGGATCCTGTACATGATTATTTTGCTTTGAAAGAGGTACATGTATTACATTATGTAGGGAAAGTCATGTGCTGCCTACATCAGATATTATTTTATTTTAATATTAGTTTTTTAGCTCCGAGAATCGAACTCGGGTCCTCCGAGTGCAATCCCCGTGTATTAATCACTGGACTATCCCGCCAGGGCGACTTTCTTTTGAAATCGCAAAATATAGATAGTCCTTAACTGCAACGGTATTTTTTATGATTCCGACAGCATGTCTTGAGGCAAACTTCTTGGCGTGCCAATATGGAATATAAATATATTAGAGTAGGAAGCCCGTTATAAAACAGCATGCATAAAGTTGCAAAAGATTACCTGTCCGTCCCCCTTACAGTACTTGAGCTAGTGCTAACCACGGATACATGCAAACGATGCACCTTGCTCAATATTACTATATCTTATACAACTCCTTATTGAAACATACATACTAAATAATCCCTTAACAAATCTCAATTTACGATCCCCTAGACTCTGAGATAAAACGTAAAACAGTGTACTCACGATATTTTGAATCAATAATGTTAAATTAATAATTCCACTCACAGAGCAAAGTGGAGTATCAAAGAACTTAATGTAGATTTTCTTAGATATTGAATTTTCGACAAATTGGCGACAATTTCCAAAAATCGTCAAACTTGCCTCCAAGCGGAATAGACAGACCCTATTGAAACACCTGTTGCATTCCTTGACAAAACGCAATTAATTTGCCACCCTCTACGGAGAGAGCCCTCACAAAAACGTGTCTTTTCCACGAACAGTGAAGCACACTATATCTTGAATCAAGTATAACAAATTAATAATTAGATTATGAAAAAAATTAGAGATTATGAAAAAAAATGAACTTTATTCTCTAATATGTTGCACTTTCATCAAGTTAGCGTTATTTTTTATTAATTAAACATTATTTTTTATCAATTTGGCGACATTTTCAGTCCGAGAATCCAAGAGCCGCCAAGTTGACGATATTTTTCAAATTCGTCGCCAAATTTTCCCCTAAGCGTTACGAGCAAACGAAGGAAAAAAAGGTCGGAGAGAAAGGCTTATATAAAATCGAGTGGAATTTTTTACTACAGGTATTTTTCATGAGTATTCTAAGTGTGAAATTGCAACACCTGAATCTAGTTAACCCTATTTCTCAACTGTCATACAAATTAAGCGAAGAATTATTGTGCGCTCATTTATACTCACGATGATTCTTTGCATTTACTTACACAATTATATTTTTCATTGATTTTTAAATCGTATTGTAAAACATAACGTCGTGTTCAATTGTAATAAAAGAAACTTTAGCATTATTATAACCACGCCAGTAATCAAATTTTTTCAATAAGCATCAACTTTTATAAATTGCAGTTCCTCTATGCATATAATACGAATCATAAAAAACATGAAATTACATGTTGCCATGGATCGCAATATAATTCTATATCGCAATAGGAGAAAAAAAATTTAACATTTCATTAAAAGCCATTCTTATATGAAATTGAACAATAAACTATTAAAAAATGTAAAAGGCTTCGATGGATCACCCTTTCGTTTGAATTTGACAATGGCATCTAGACGCAGAAAAAGAAAAACAACCAAACTCCTTAACTTTGTTCCCATTCATCGTCCTTTGGGGTTTAGGGAATCGTTTCAAAATATGGGTCAAATTTAAAAGTTTTGGTGTCACACCAACATCGTAAAATCAAGTTTATTTTAAACGGGTATTTTATTGTAACCATCCTGATCACGTATTATGAATAAAACAAATAAATATATTCTTTGATAAAATTGCATGGATACACGTAAAAATAATTAATACTTTAAAAATAATAAAGATAACCAAAATATTGGCCATAATTAAAAGTATTATTATTAAAATTACCTTTTACGACGTACTAACATTACACATCCATAGCGTTTTGGGGCATTACTGTTCCATTCTTCAGTGGCGTCGAATGAATTGAATGATATGAATTTAGCATTAAATTTTAGATAGAGTTTTGGGGTTCACTAAGGATTTCCACTTTCTGTTCCGGAAATGCCCCTTTCCATTCAAAATTTTTTTTTCCTTGTAACATCTATTTCTTTGGATCTGCTATAGTTATAGTTGGATCATAATTGATATGAATTCAACATCAAATTCCGGAGGGGACCGGGAGTTCACTAAGGTTTCTACTTCCGTTCAAAAAAATATCTTGAGACATCTATTTTTTTTAAGATTGGCTATAGATAAAGCTAAGATGATGACTAATATGAATTCAGCATTGAATTCTGGCAGACATAAACGGAATTGCTGATGATTTCCCCTTAAAGTTGCATTTAATTTCCTGTTCAAAAAATGTCTTTGAAACATCTATCTCTTAGGATTGACTACAGATGCAGCTTAGATGATGATTGATGTATTAAGCATAGAATTCCAGAGGGGGTGAGATGGTCACTAAGTATTTCTATTTCCTGTTCTGGAGTTGTCACTTCCAGTATAATTCGAAAATTTTTATGACTGTGCAAAATAAGTATGCAAAAGAGAAGAAAATGCTTAGTAGTGTCCTTAAATGAAGAGTGCACACCATAAAATGTAAATACGGTGCACTTTTAAATGAGTGTTTATTTCATGGGTAATTTATTTGCGAAATAAAATTTAAATTAATGTATATAAAGAAAGAAATGAAAAAGAGAAGATGAAAGGGAATATTAGACGTATTGAAGTGTCAAAATACTCTTGTCAGAAGTTGATAAGTTTACGCATTTTGAGCATACCTTAAAGCAAAGAAACAATTTTTTCAATGGCGTCAGTTGGTCTGCATGCCTATTATTATACGAATACAATATTACTCAAATGAAGTGAGCGACTCAATCAAATTCAGAAAAGCTTGCGTTCTGAATACTCACAAGTGGACATAAAGAATGTGAAATATGAATGTATAAGAAGGTCGAGTGGAGTATTACACTCCCGGGAGTGACCTTACCCGGAGGTTACTTTACACCTTTCTGGGAGGTCGGACGATCTGGGTCTCAACAGCAACAACAACTCCCGGGAGTTATTTAGCCAGGGCCCCTAAGCAAAAGTACATTCTAGTCCCCTTTCTTCATTGGCTTAACAATCCGTAGTGATCCTTGGACTCAATGATTTTGATCCATCTTGACCTGTTATAGGGATAGAGTATCCAGTTCTTCATTTTGCAAATGCCACGATCTTAATATTATTTAACCTTGACGAAACTGCTTACTCCTTTGAGTTCATTTCTCAAAATTTCTCTAATATCCGTTCTAAATTTACCTATTCCAGATCTGCGTTTGTCCCGTCTTCCAACATTTTGCCTTTCAAATTCAATATTCCTTACAGTCCTAATACTTTACGCCCTCTTGTTCAGTTTTTGTCATAAATTTAATTTTAAATCTGACCATTCTCCGGTTACTTCTATATTCAACCGTATCCTCACTGATAAGTTCAAAAGTAATATTTTTAGTCAGGCTAGGGTGTACGTTATTCTCCCTTCCCTTATTTGTCCTGAAAATAATTATATGGCAGTACTAAACGAACTATTTGCATTAGATTATCTGAACATGCTCGTGATATCGAAAATAAAGAAATTCCCACCGTCTTATCCCAAATTGTTATCAATGATAATTCTGTTCCGATCTTCGATAAAATTTTCCTTTGAATTAATTGTAATAATCCTCGTAATATCTTGTTTTTTAAATCTCTGTATATTTACATTTATCGTTATTCTGTCTGAAATTTTGACCCGGTTCAAAATCTCAGTTTCGCCTGGCGTCTCATTCTTGATTCTTTGAGGGTTAAATCATTATTTGCACGTTAACATCTAAATCTGTTTATTTAATAATATTAATATATTTTATTTCTACTGTGTCATTTTAATACTATTTGCTTATTCATTGCTCTGTATTTCCTTGTTCTATTCGACCACTGATAATATGCAAAAATAAATTCGCGGTTTGGCTATGTATAAAAATACAATGAGTCTTTTTCAGTTATATGCCTCTGTTGGGGAGCGTTTCACGCCCAAAAGCGCTCGGGCTTAGTAAATATGTTTTAAAAATTTCCTCTTTGAAAAAAGTTTTCAGTTTTTAAAGTAGTTTTATATATGCCAAAGTCCTTGTCTACGCAGTGAATTAATTCATCTAAGGTTTGATCTTCCTCCAAGGTCTAACTGCAATTGACTTGGCTAAAACAAATTTTTCGTACACATTTCGTTTCGTATTCGAATTATATGTTCAATCCATTTCATTCTTTGTATTTTCATATATAGACACAATATCTAGTTCTTTTTATATAAAGTGAAAGTCTACAGTGCATTTTGTACTCTCATAGTCCAAGTCTCCGAGACACAGGAGAACACATGTCTAATTAGAACTTTGCATACTAGTAATTTAATTCTTATTTTTATCATATCTGTTTCAAGTAGTTACGCAGTATAAAGAAACGGCGATTATTATGGGAACAAAGAAAATGAAATATGAATATATAAGAAAGTCGAGTGGAGCATCACACTTTCAAGGCAACTTTAACCTTTTCCGGGGCAATTGGGCAAAAGTATATTCGAGCTTTCCCATTCATAAAAATTTTATAGTAAAGAAATGTTCATTTAGCGTGGAATATGGGTCCCCAAGCCTCTAGCATTTGCCTGTTTTGCCTACGGTTAAATACAGTTCCTCACATGTCAAATATTTTCAAAGCTAGAAACAGTTTGGGTGAAGAAGAGGGTTAAATGACGTACAGAGTGACACATTTACTGAATCTTCATATTTAAATGCACATTTAAATTTGTATATTCAGTATTTTCCTTCAAGTCTGAAAGTGGCGCACAAGCATGTCCTCTGATTATCATGTGACGTATTTATATCCAGTCACTGATAAAATATGAAGATAGCAAGATGAAACTGTATTGGGGCAGCATTTATTTCTTCTATTTTTAGAATAAATTACAAGATTTACATTTTATCTTGCAACACGTGTAGTCAGCAACTTTAAACAAATATCCGGAATTTCTGTGTAGCTGAACAAATTTACTGTATTTACAATGGATAGCAGCAGTCAAGTTTATTTTTACTTTTTCAAACTATTCTATACACAAAGTGTTGTTTTCTGTAAAATTTTCTAATTTGGAATTTTGACGTATAATCACTATTAAGACCTTCTGAACTCATCTCGAATGCACGTGTATGTGTGTGTGAGAGAGAGAGAGAGAGTGGGAGACACAATAACTTCAGAATGAATGTACCTAGCGCTATAAAAAAATCTGATGTGGGCAGCACATGACTTTTCCTGCAGACTTATATTCACGTTCTTTTTATTTTAATTAAATTTAATTCACTTTTAATTCAATTTTCGTTCTCATTTGATAACTGGACTTATTTTCAAAGGTGGCGTAGAGAAAATACGAAAAAACTGAAATATCTCGAGAATGGCTAGTCTTAGTGTAATGGGGTTGGTCTTATTTTTTTCTTCGTTAAAAATTACGTATTAAACAAGTATTAAATGAATATATTTGAGCATACGTAGTTTTTTATTTTAGATTTTGTCGCTTTTTGCGGGCCATTTTGCAAAACAAGGCAGGGTTTTTTTCCGAATCGTACCCAAATCTAATCAGCGCCAGGGTGTCCCACAAGTGACTTATCTACCGAATTTTGTGAAATTCGGTTGATTAGTTTTTCAGCTAGAGTGGATACAAACTTCTGCGGGCCATTTCGCAAAAAAAGGCGAG